>VDFB02270651.1:64247698-64369871 GCA_007258455.2 Sequoia sempervirens
GGGCTAACAGTGATGATATGGCTATTAATAAAGAGGAGTTTAATTTCCTCAAAGTAATCCTCCAAATCTATAATATGATACTCTAAAAACAAGGATGATATTTCTACAAGATACAAATCCCAAGTAGTGTATAAAAGATGTATGTCCTACTGTGCTAAATCAATAGGGGCCAAAGATGTGGCGATGTAAAATTGATCAAGAACAATAGAAGATGATGATGTAGTCTCAATCTGAAGAGTGAGAACATGAAGACAAGTATTTGAACCATCAAAACATGTAAGACCTGTGATATACTCAAGCTCCTCTAAAGTATCGTAATCAAAGGGTATGCAATCTACATCTACAAGAGGGATGAGACTATATGCAACAAAATCCTCTAGGTATATAGAGAGATATGAGGGTCTTCATGGATCTCCCAAATTCAAGTCCAAAGTGTATGGGGATAATCAATGTCTGATATAGCACACATAGTGTCATGATCAACACTAGAACATATAACCCCTACTATATGATATCAAATGATACCCCATGTTGATAAACTCCCTAGTGTGTTTGATGTAGGTATGAGTCCATAAAGATAAGGAAAAAGATCAAGCCACTTGATATGTGTTAGGATGTTATTTCACCAAGACTCAAATTATCCTTTTTCCAAGATTATCACAAAAGGATGAGCCAAAAACCCATGATACTTCGTCAAATGATAAAATAAAAGACCAATGACCTTAATGCATATAAAGTAGATAAAATGATTTCATCTCATGCAAACAAATTCTTTCCAAGTACCAAGATGTCCAAGTAATTGACAAAATGTAAAATCACAAAAAAAACTGAATAAAATATACTTGAGGCAAATTCTAGAAAATATATATGAATAGATTTGAAGACCTTTGAAATATATTTCCAACACCATTCGAATTGTGAAAATTGAAGATTTTGGTGAAAGTTATTAGTTTGAAAGTCCAAAATGTAGATTTGACTTTGACTAAGAATAACAAGAACTAAAAGAAAAATATGATGATGAGACCTAGACCACTAGAAAGTGCTCAGAATTTTACTTTGACTAAGAATAACAAGAAATAAAAGAAAAATATGATGATGAGACCTAGACCACTAGAAAGTCCTCAAAACTAGATTTTTGATGATATCTAATTTTCTCAAATTTGACACTTTATGCCCAAGTTATGCCAAAAAGAAAATAAAAATGGCTCCTTTATGCCAAATGGAGGCTAGGAGGGGGAAAAAACCGATTCGTATAGTGTTGACATCAATGAGATGTCATGTTGATGTCAGCAAGCATGCCCAAAATAATCTCCTTCACTAGAAAAAAATTGATGACTTTGAAATTTGCACTTGTTGAAATATTCTTTAAGATGTGTCAAGTTCAAAACAAAATATGTTGCATGAGAGGGAATAATCCCTTGGTTTGTGTGAATGTTAGAATTTTTGGGCTACCACTGAATTTAGCAAACTTGTTGGGTTTTGCAATGTCAGCAGCTTTGTTGGCGGGTTATGAATTGTCGTCAGGTGGCTAAAATTGGTCATCGACAATGAAAGCGTTGGGTGGCGGTACTAAGGCCATTGACAATTGGCGGTGGGAAGTATGGTGTGGGGCTTGCAATGGGGTACTCAAGGTAGGGCGGGTACACCTACCTTTTTATTTTTATTTTTATTTTTTAATTTTTATTTTTTTTTTTGAAAAAATAAGCTTTCTTCATTTATTTTTCCAAAAAAAATGATAAAAAACTAGTTTTTTTTAATTTTCTAGAAAAAAATTAAAGTAAAAAACCAAAATTTTAAACTCTATCATACTTGCATGTTCATTGAGGCAATTTAATGGTGGATTTGGCCCCAAGTCTATACGACTCTATATAGATTTGTGTTCCCCCAAAAACAATTTGCATTTTTGCAACTACCTAGATTTGAGAAAATTCCAAATTTACATGCATTCTTAGGGTTTTTGGTCATTCTAGACTCAATGGTGATACTCCTTTTTCCTCGGGATGAGCCGATATTTACCTCAAGGATGGATCACTCAAAATTTGAATAGGAAGTCATAGATCTAGTGCTCTAATACCATGTTGGAGTTGATTGTTGAACCCCCATAGCTCCCAGTGATGCTCTACAACCAAAACGCCTATCACAAATGACAAATCAAAACAATGATTATGCTATGCAACCATGAGAGAGATTGATCTAGAAAAACAATTAATTGTGCAATAAATTAATTTGAATGAATAATTGCAATGAATGTGAATGCTTATAAAGCATAAAATAGTAAATCCTAGATGAGAGTTGCATTAGATTGTGACAAGTTTTTTAATCTTGTCAATGAGACAACTTGACTTATATTTAATTCAATCTAATAAATAAAAAAGCACTCCTAAGTTTAACTTAAATGAATAAAGTAATAAAGGACTTAGTAATTAATTAATGATTAATTATTCATTAAGTGATTATCCTAATTACTCCAACATATGTGTGTGTATATATGTATGTATGTATATGTATATAGAGAAATATTAAAACTTTACATAGAGAAAAATAATGTGTCTCAAAGACAAGATAAAATTTTAGGACCAAGGATCATTTTGGTGAGATATATGCCTCAAATAAAATACATAGATTTTTCAAGCTTGGTACTACAATGAATGGTTTATATACATAAAAACTTACTAAGTGTGCCACAATCAAAGATAATATGGCAAAGTCTAAGAATGTGGTTACAATGGGACACATCTCTAACACATTTCCTTAGCCTAACATAGCCTTTATGTATATAATAAATATCACAAAAAATAAATGAAAATATATATGAATATGTAAATAGATAAGAGTGAATAAGAGAAGATATGTACAATATCTATGAATATGTAATTTTTATATATTGATTTATATATTATATATATGATATTAAATTTATAATTTATGTGTGTATGTGTAAAATTAATTTAATTAATCTCTAATTCTTTTTTGACATTGACACTAGGACTTGTGACACTTATTAATAAAATTAAATTCATTGTTTAGCTTGATATTTCTTGTTAACAATAATTGTCCAAAATTTAGTAAAGTTATTACAAATAATATATAGTAAACATTTAACAATTCTTAGTGATATTATAGTTAGCCAGATACTTAACTACACCATTATTCACATGATAGTAATTCTTGAATGATATCTATATGAAGTTGACATTGATCTGATTTACTTTATCAATTATTCACTTGAGCATCCAATATTGTAAAAATTCTTTAATACAACCATTGATGATCACTTGTGAGTCTCCTTCCACTTCTAGATACTTTTATTTCATTTTTATGAATTTCAAGAGCATTAACACTTTTGCTTCAATATTTCTCTTTAATCTCAAGAAGAAAGATCCCCTTTTTTACAAAATATCATGACTAGGTTCCAAGCACCACCTACTTCCTAGCAAGGCCTACATTTCCTTTTGTAGCAGCTCCATCATAATTAAGCTTTTAAGAACTCAACCTTAAATAATTACCAATTAATCTTTCAATGGATCACTCCATTAATAAGGATGATTTATAAAATATGTTTACTATAAATTATATATAAATTAAGGCTTTTAAATTAAAACTATTGAAAAAATTATTTTATAAATAATGTGTTTTATCAACTAATAAAATGAAGAATCCAGGTAAGGAAGAGAGGGAAGAGATGTGGAGCTCTTCTTAAGAGAGCTATACCAAAGTATTTTTTTATGGTAATTTCTCATGAGGCAATTCAAGATTGGAAGAAGAAGGATAGTTCTTAGAACATAATGAATTATTAGAGGTCATACCCTTATAACATTTATATAATGTTCTAATATAAGGTTATTAAACCTTATATATATTATATGCTTTATTAAGCATATCACATTCAAAATAGTTATAGTCTAATACATTAAATTACTAATTATTTAGGAATGGTTATTTTGAATAGGTGTGACTAATACCCCTTAAGGTATTATGCCATCGTTTCTCCTATATTTAAGGAGGTTCCCTCTCATTTGAGAGGTGTAGAATTTGGAGATTGCTAGTGAATTCTATCAATATGCACATGAGGTATTGGTGGCCATGTGGAAGTATGGAGAAGTGCTCCCCATTTTCGGTCTATGTTATAATAGACCATTATTGTAAGTGTTTTAATAAAATGATTCTTTATGGGTTTTTTTATCTAAAAGGGTTTTCCTCATGTATGTCTTATGTAATGTGTAAAACCTATGCTTGTATTATTCTTATTTTACTTATTGTTTATAATTATTAGTATCCTAAGATCTTAATTTTTAACAATAGTTCTCCAAAATGCAGATGTAGAGCTCATGGAAATTCTCTCTTATTTGGGATAAGGACATAGTAAATCCTAGCGTGAAGCTCTTATAGCTAGTATGTTGATGACAACCTCTCTAGATTTTCTTAAGGTGGTAGTTGAAAGTGGCTCCTTAATATTAATAAATGCAACCCATACTACCAAGAGATTGATTTCAAATTTGGGATACACATGCAAAAGAAGTGGAACTTGGACTAAAATCTAGTTACAAAAAGATTAGTTTTGTCATTACAAGAAGAAATTGTGGTATACCTATTAGTGAATGCTAGAATTAACCAAGAAATTATAATTCCTATCTACAACCATGATCTAAATACATGGATAGACTTGGAGTAACATGTAAGATTTCATCGACCATGATCAAGTGTGTTTCTTTTGGTTCAAGAGAGATAAGGTGGTGAAGGTTGAGTACAATGTAAACAATATTTCTAGTTCATTATTGTAAGAAATATTGAACTAATGTGAAGTATATGGTCATATGAGGATGGATTAATATTGGATATTAGGAGCATGCATGTACAATTAATGGTATTATTTGGTAGAAGCACCAATCAATGAAGATTTCTAACACATGTGTGAATAATTTTCAAAGTGCGAAGGATGCACATTATTGCTATGCTTGGCATTTGGTTATGTGGAAACATAGTTGCATCTTGTTTGTATATGTGGACACTATTAAGGTGGTGGGCGAGAAGGATAAGTTCTAGTAGGGCATGAAAGAGGGGATAAAATGGGATGTGGTTCCCTATTTGTTCATTACATAAGGAAATATCTTCTTGTAATTTCATGGCCATCCTATAGTTATTGTATGATAGATTAAGTGAGTTATGATGAGTGGAGTTTGAAGATAATTTAAAGTTGGTTATAAAAGGTGATTTTATGGTGAATTTGGGAATTATGTTGATGGATCCTAATGTTTGTTTTTGGTTGTTGAAATTATTTATGTTATCTAAGATTTTGTAAACATGGTCAAGAGGCTAAATAAATGAATGAGGTGAATGATCCCCAACTCTAGGAGGTTATAGTGGTGGAAGGAGAAGGTTCTTCATCTCCCCTATGATAGCTATTAGGTGGAGTTTGAAGCTTTGCAAAAGGAAGAAGGGCTCCTATGAGCTTACTATTGCAATATTGGAAAGAAATTGGTGGGGTTTTATGTCTCCTACAATATTAAGTGACTAGAAGTTGGTAATGATTTCATCATTTTGGTGTTTTGCAGTGGGTCCATTCATCATTTTAAGTATTAGTAAGAGATCTACAAGGGTGTTCATTTTCAATCATTAGATGGACTTGCTAACTTATATAATGCATAAGGTGGTATGAGAGAATCTAGGGGAATAGTAGATAAGGTTGTCAAAATGGTAGCAAATGAAGCGGGTAGGAGAGAAAAATGGGGTATGGTTTATATCCTAGGTGTTGCTAGTTAACTTTTGTGTGGTGCTTTTTAGATTTTTACAATTTTGGCAGGGGTTTTCGTATTTGATTTTGACAAAAAAAAAATGAAAGTTTTTGTCATATCTAATTTGAATAGAACAATCTCTTTATTTTATGTTGTGTATATAATGTCTTATTTACCTATTAACATTTATACTTATATGTAATGTAAAATTTATTAAAAATAAAGACCCCTTTAAAACTTTACTAATTATCTTAAAAATGATTATAATAAAAAAATATGCTTTCACAAATATTACTATTTAATCATTTTTTAATAATACAAAATAATATTTAAAAAAACTAAAAAAATTATTCTCCTTTCTAACGGAAGATAAAGTTGTAAATATGGATTAATATATATACCTTACACCAGAAAGAGCATATTTGGTTAAAAGTAACAACAGATATTAGCAGGTATTTAAAAGTTGGAGCCAAATATATCATAATAATTTGGAATTTAAGGAAACGAGAAAGGAAGAAGAAATCTGACAATTTAAATATTGTTTATCAAAATAATCCACACCTTTCAACAACAGCCGGATCTGTGGCGCAATGGTAGCGCGTCTGACTCCAGATCAGAAGGTTGCGTGTTCGATTCACGTCAGGTTCAAACCTTTTAAATAACATTTTAGCAGAGCTCCAATTTGGTTGAAATTATAATTCATACTTTCTGGCAGGGCTCCCGTTCTTAATTCATTTCAGATCATTAATTTTATGTTAAAAGTACGATAGGAATACAAACCCTAGTTTCTGCACAAGTGTTTTATACCTATTTGGCGTTAATTAACTGAATGTTTAATCCGTTGTACAATTTTATCGGAAAGGAAAAAAAAGAGTCGCGCCTGTGCCGTTTTACGGAATTTGAAACTGCCTGTAGATGATTTGGCAATGCAATTCTACATTTTTTGGCCCTACGACTTCCAAGAAACAAATAAGTTGCGGCTGCAGTCATAAAAATTCTTGAATCTAAAGCATTTATCCACAATTAAAAATTTTATGCTTTCATCAGATTCTTCAGAACAGTATAATTTTATTTACTGATTCTTTAGCAGAAAAGGTGCTGCACAGTTCATGGTTGAAAAGCTTAGATTTTATCCATTTATTTTAAAACAATATTAAAATAGCGGTTTTTCATTGGAAGGTGTTTATGTGGCCTTTTATCTTCCTTCATTTCACATTTTAACTTTTTATCGAAAAAAAATTATTATTGATTTACATCATATTTTTCATGATCAAACCAGGTCATCATGATTAAGATTTTGCATCAACATAGTCTTCAAAGTAATTTTTTTGAAAGCTATAGGTTTTAAAATATTTCTCTAATTATTATTTTTATTTTCTATATTCTAACCAACAAAAGATTTTTATGGAGCATGTTCAATACATGTAGAAAAATAATAAACAATGCAAACAATAAAAAAATATCACCACTTTTCATATTGATGTCTTTGATTCATCAAATTATAATAATTTAAGTATTTTAAAAAAATGTATTATAGAGAAATATTTGTCTAAATTATAAATAATCTCAACTAAAAATTAATAAATAATAAAATATCTGACAAAATATTACAAAACGATATGTATGCCTTAGACATCAATGCTAATGTTCTATGTTTAAGAAATTATGAAAAGATCCTATCTCTAATTCAAGTTGTGCATTATGAAGAAATGTTACTCATTAAAAATAATATAAAGTATAAGAAACAATTTATTGACAAACATTTTTAAATTAAATAAATTATTTTTTTAATTCTATTAAAATTTAGAATCTACATAAGAAATCTTATAAATTATTAGGGTGGAAGCTAATGCCCTAACAGACTTGTGAGATGTGACTCAAAATTGTGTTGTAGGGGAAAACGTGCATCTAGGGCCTTCAAATAAAGGATTAGCTTCAATCGAACAAGCACCATTTGAAGGTAATGTATGTGTGATGTGTATGAGACCTTCAAGGAAAGGCACGACCTTCAACTAAAGTTGACAACACCTTTAATTGAAAGTATTTTATATTATTTTTCTCCTAAACATGAATACCTATGCATATCCTTCATTTTCAATTTTGAATTGTAAACTAATACAATTGTTCACAATGTTTGTTGAGCATACTTGAACTTTTTAGGAGGGAAAAATGTTCAAAGGAAGAAGAGAAACTACGACTACTAGTTAAGGTTGATGCCATAGTTGGAAACTTCATTTGAAGGCTTGTTTTTTGCCTATTTATGAGGCATGCTCATTTCTATGCCTACCATTCCATATATGAGCAAAAGTAGTCTTTCCCCCTTCTTTCCCTTTAAATTTGAACCCTAAAAAGGAAAGAAAAATGGGAAAATGGCATTTTTGCATTTTTATATTTTTCATTTAAATCAAATGAAACCCTATAAGTTATTATATAAACCATAGAAAACTTGTTAATATGTTTAATTTTTTAAATTATTACATAAATCCTAATATGTGGACTTGATCAAATTCCCATATTTAATGGTATTCCAAATCCAATGCATTGGCATATCATCATTTTCAAGATGTTCACCAAAAATACTTGAAAGTTTTATGTGCATCTCTTTTTCCTATGTTAAGGATTAATAACTTTACATAGATAATCCTTAATAGTGCTAATAAATATGGGTCAAATATAGCTCAACTAGAGAAGGGGTAATAGCATGATGCCTCTCAGTGTAGGCAAGTGAAAGGATGAATGATAAGCTCTCAAAGTAAGATATGAAAAAGGGATCGACATAAGTATTCTTGATGATATAGATGTGTCAATCTAAAATCACAAGCATCAACTTAATATGTGATTGCAAAATGTAGAAAATTAAGATCATCAAATAAATCCTTTAAGACATAGGAAGGTATGATATTTTAATACCAAGAGAACAATGTAAGATCATAAGAAGACATGACAATATATGATGTCTAATGTGAGATGATGAGGCCAAACATAGGATCAATTATGCACTCCATATAGTATGATATGCCAATACATTATAGTGAAATAAATCCTCCAATTCAATGCAAAATGTAGCAATACAAGTGTTATGATTAAGCTACCATTTACCTTGCAATCCTATGCAACTCCAATATTTGAAAGTATCCTTGGATTCTTAGGGTTTATTTTAAAAATAATTTATAATTAATATTCTCCAAGAATTTTTGTATTAGTTGTTATATGCATTCAAGAGGAAATGAAGTTGGCAATGGTGGTTACAAAGATATTTAACAAAGTTCTCAACTTAGATATGAGAAATGAGTAGTGGAGCATCTTGCATGTTGTTGGTAAGTCCCACATGAGTTGATTGATAATTTTACATGCCTATCTTGGAATATGGGCCATGATAGAGGAGTTACAAGTCAAAGATTGTGTCTTTTATTAGTATGGAGATTATTTTTTCTATTCTTGGTCCTTAGGAGTTACATTTACCTTTCTCAAAAGAGTCAAGCTTTATTTTGGACATGTTATTTTTTCTATTTTACCATGGTTTGATAGTATATTATTTTTCTAAACCATTTGTGATATTCCTCTCCTATTTCTCTATAAATTAGAGCTATGAGATAGTAGATTAATAAGTTTATTTTTAGGTACATAGGTGTTGTCAAAGTGAGGAGATTCTTAGTGTATTAGATATACCTCTTTTGTTGGAGATTAGTGTATAATTGTCATCTTTCTTCCTTATATTTTTCCTTGAAAGGTTTTCTCCATGTAAACCTATGTTCATCTAGTTTGTTGATTTATTATTGTTAATTTTATGCAATTGCATAGTCATCATATGGTAACCCTTGGACAAAAAAATATGTTTTATATTTGCACATGCTTGTAAGATATTTTATTGTAGTTGTTTTACCTTTTTTCTCAATATTTGATTTCAAAGCTAACATTTCTACATAGAGAGGGATACCTTTCTATTAAGTGTTGAAGGTTTTATGGTTATAATGGGATCTTTTTACATTATGTGATTTTGTAGATTTATAGAAAGGATTGAAAACCATGGCTTCTATTGATTATGTTGCAAACCATCTAAATATACAGTTTAATGTGATTTTAAGTCTTCTTTCTTCTATAGCTATTAACTCAACAAGTTTGTTTTATCTCATAAAATATAAAAATGGCACTTTGTCTTAGGATATACCTAATCTTGCAAGTACCACATGGTCTCATTATACTATGAACCTTAGTATTCAATCCTACATCAAAAAGTCAATTCTCACTCAAAAGTCAAGGAAAAATAAATGATTTTGAAGTTTACAATCCTCACATCTAAAAGGTTGATAAAATCATCAGGAATTGTTGGGAAAGGTGTCTCAACCTTGTTCCTAATGTTAAGATCATAGAAGGTGTGATTTTTGGATATAAAATGGAAAAACTCAATTTTTGGTTATAGGCTAAGTTTTTGACCAAAATAGAAAATATTGGTTTCTTGGCACCTTCTACAAGGGTGTCGATTGTGTAGATCTCTTTGAGTAATTAATTTTTAAAAGATGGGCCCTACTGGCCCAATTGGCTCATTAGACGAAAAGTTATGGCCTCTTGAAGTTTACATAAGAAATGTAAAAATTCGTTGGATGCATAAAAAGATTTGTAAAGGGGGGTTACACCTGTTGATTGACTTATGATGCATATTATGACACATCATAAGGCATCTTTGATTCAATAATAGTTTGGGTGCCACTTTTGTGCGATTTTATCTCGTGTTTCTAATTACCACTTGATTGTTTCAAGTTTTGTATTTCTTATATATTATGTGCTTGAGATGGAGGTTGGGGGTAGAGTTTTGTAGATACTATTAATTTGTAAGAATTCCTCTAGATCTATGGTTGGTGATACTCTTGTGAAGGATTTCTCCACAAATTTATTATAATCATGGTTTATTGAATAATATATAGAGTTTCTTTAGAGTGTGGGTTTTTTCTCCCAAAAGGATTTACCCCACATATACCTATGTTATGGTATTTATTATTTAATTTTTATTTAAATGTGTTTTTATTTTTTTTATAATTGTTAAAATATTGAATTTTACAAAACATTCTCCTCAAAAGCTTAGTTAGGAATTATTTCCATGCACCTTACTTATTTTCATTTGGTATTAGAGCCTAATCATCTTAGATTCTAGGTGTTGGTTATAGGTTTTTTTGTACTAATCTTCATTTGAGTGGGAGCTTGTAAATATAGAGGTTTTTTTTTTTTTTTTTTTTATTGCAGAAAGAGATGGAAAGAACACTAAGGATAGAGATGGAGAAATTATCAAGCTCACAAAATTTGAGTTGTGTAAGATAAAAATGAAGGATGTACTTCTAGATTTAGAACTATGGGTTGTATTCTATGCATCTAAACCTACAACTACATCACAAGAAGGCTAGGACAAGATGGATATAAAAGTAAAAGGTTTTATAAGACTTAGTTTGGTTGATTCAGTATTATTGAATGTGAGTGAAGAGACTACTACAATAAATCATTGGATGAAGCTTGGATAAATTTATCAAGTTGAATCATAGGTGAATAAGTTTTTCCTAAGAAAGAAACTTTGTATACCTTTATGATGGGGGATGGTGATTTTATGGCCAAACATCTAAATGCGTTCAATATTAGAGTTACCCAGTTACACTTTGTGGGAGTGAAAATGGAGGAGGATTAGTGTATGAATTTTTTGTGTTCTTTTCCAGATTCATGGGACCACCTTGCCATGGCCATTGGGAGCACTACCACCAATTCCAAGATGGATGAATTGGTTGCATCTTTACTTTTAGAAGAAATAATTATAAGGAATCGTTTTGAGTCAACTAAGGAGGCCCTAGTGGTTCATGGAAGATCCAAAGAAAAAGGAAAGAAGAAGGACAATAAGGAAGATAAATATAAATCAAGGATAATTTTAAGAAACCCCCTTTAGGAAAAGGTATAAAAACCTGACGAATCTTGTATTATTCCCAAAATATATTAATTTTATTGGAAATTTTTCTTTTTTTGGGGAAAAATATAAATTCAATTGGAAAATCTTTTGTAATCACTATAAGTTTGTAGAAAATATTAGTGAATAATACTTTTATTGAAACCAATAAAATATTTTCATTAGCAAATTAAACCTATTTTCAAACCAATAAAATATTTTCATTGGCGAATCAAACCTATTTTCAAACTAATAAAATATTTTCATTGGCAAATTAAACTTGTTTTCAAACCAATAAAATATTTTTGTTGGAAAATTAAACATGTGTTGTAACCAATAAAATATTTTCATTTCCAAATTAAACCTGTACTCAAACCAATAAAATATTTTTGTTGACAAATTAAACTTGTATTCAAACCAATAAAATATTTGTGTTGGCGAATTAAACTTGTATTCAAACCAATAAAATCATTTCATGGCGAATTAAACTTGTATAGAAATAAAAATCAAAGTCTAGGTGGTGAAAATATCAAATGCTAAATTATAATAATTAAGTTAGCTAGTGAATTTATAAGTTGTAATCAAAAGTGTGGAAAGTTTATTGCGAGTCGATATTGAAAATGATTAAGGTACAAAAAGCCATTTAATTCTCATATCTTTTCAATTCTTTGAAGTACTCTATCTAAAGCTAGATGTCAGTAAAAATTAATGAGTTATATTTTTTAATAATAAGTTAATATAATGTTAATATACTAAAAAACTAAAATTAATGTAAGAAATATTTCACCGTTCAATGAATGTTTGATGGATGACTACAATTACATTCTAGAATGAAATGTCTAGAGTGCTAGACTTGTGAACTCAAACCTCCATAAACACCCTAGAGCCATTAGATTTAAAAAGATAAATGTTTGATATTTAATGTTATTAAATCAATTAAATTCATGACTTATTTTTTATGAAATAACATTATGTCACATCAACATGTGTGTCTTGTGGTGAATTAAATGACAAAGTGTTGAGTATTGATGTCTTCATTTTATAAATACTTCACCAACTTGATGTTCTTCAAATCATTTATAACATATTTACTTTGTAATTCTCTCTTCTCTATTCACTGTGATATTATGGAGTCTTCATGGCATGTCATGATACCTTAATGTTTTTGGGAGAAAAGAAGCAAAAATCTATATGATAGATACAAGTGTTGCAAGTATGAAGGTGTTGTCCTTGATGTCAACTGGCTATCAATTGGTTGTTGTTGTCATTGATGTCATGAAAACAGGTTATTGATTGCATATGTCGAGGATATTGAGAAAATTATAATAAAGAAGGTTTGTTGGTTTGCTCTAGGTTGTGCCCCGAGATGTGTTCCTATGATTGTGTGGTTCAAGTGTATTGTTCATGGTTATTGATGGTTGCTATATCCAAAATTTGGGCTTCTGGATTGTCGTACAATGCGAGATATCTTTCACTAGTATGTGTACTATGCTTTTTTGTGTATCTAGTCATGGTTTTGGTGAAATTTAAATGCTCCAGATTTCTCTGATTTGTGGTTTTAGGACTTGTGGTTCTATAAATAAGCTGATAAGATCATGTTCAAGTTAATTTTGTTATCCAAAGAGATTGGATCATGTTAATGTTGTGTGTGCTCAATTTTTTTGTGTTTTACACGGATATTGGCTGACCTTGTGTTAAATACTACTTACGAAGTTAATGGAAGCGTGTTGAAGTGTGTTGGGACTTATTTAGGTCCTCATTTAGTGTGTGTTTGGGTCACCCTCATTCTAATTCCACTGTATAATTTTTTGGCACTGACCTAATTTGAATATGTAAATGAAAATGGTGTGTGGCCAACTATGGATGAGTTTCAAAGTTGAAGACGGTATAAATATGTCAAGATCTGTGTGAAAGATGCAAGAGAAATATAGATGCAAAATTGTGTGTGTGTTGTGTGTGTGATGCGAGTTTGAGCAGATCAGTGCAAAATTCAAGTGGTGAGTTTCTAGAGGCTGTGAGTTGAAGGTGTACTCTATCATTCAAACATGCTTGTGAGTGTGTGAGTGAACTGTGGTGGAAATCTTCGTTGCATTGAGATTGTTTTCTCTCTATAACAAATCTCTTCTATCTTCTTTTTAATTCTGTGGCAATGAGCCCTCTGAGTGGTTAACCCTTTTTGGACAGTGAGTCATGTTCAAAATAGTAAGTCCTGTTTTGGTAGTGAGTCTTTGTATTCAATTCTAGAATTCTATATTGTGAGCTAATCCTCACCGTGGTTTTTTGCTTATTGGTTTTTCCACATAAATCTGGTGTTATTGTGTGTATGGTTTTTCTTCTTTTAGTTTCTACTTTTGCACTTAATAATTAATCACATTAGCAGAGTAAAGGATTTGTGAATGGTAATTTATCTAACCTCTGGTGGAAGTTTTAAAGGTTAAATTTTCTACAACTGATTTACCCCCCCTCTCAGTTTTCTTGTTCAACAAAGTTGGGTAGGATATTCACTATTCCTTGTGTGCCTATTGAGGAGGATATCAAAACAATTTTGGGTATGGAATGGCTTCAAAAAAACCCCCACACTCTATTTTATGATGTAGCATTTGCTTCTTGTCCGATTGCATGGACATTTTGATAGATACAGATTTAGTGAAGATGTTGGTGATATGTTATTTTCAGCCTTTCATTTACTCTCTTTCTTAGTTGGAGTTGGTACTTGAGCATTATAATTTTGAATTTGGGTTACCCCCTATTGGTGGAATATTTCTCAAAGTTGAACTGGCTTCTTCTATAGTGCAATATCTTGCCTTAGTTGTTATGAGGTATGGTTTGGTTTGTGATACGACAAATGAATCATTGTTACTCATTTGGAGTTCAGAGAAAGGATATGGGCAATGCCCTTTTCATATCTACTCTTACTTTGTTTAATTCAATTCACCTCTTGCTCAAGCACTTGGTTAAGGGTCTCCACATGGACCATCATGATCCTCTACTACCAATCTCCTTTGATAATGTTAACCCACATGGAAGTTGCTAATGATTTTTTTGTAAATAAAAAAAATGTATATGTTTTTTTTGTATATTTAATATATATACAGTGGCTTTTCCACCTTGAGAATTCAAAAAAAAATAAATGTGAATCCTTGGTTTAAAATGCAAAAATTAATTTTTGAAGACCATTTGTATGATTCATAAGCATTCCTCAACTATGCAACAAGCTCAAACAAGTGGGCATGACGCCCTGCTGATACTAGCCTATACGTGCCAAGGATGCTCCCCTAGATGGGCACAATTGGGGCCATCTCAGTTATGCATCAATCAATGAAGGTGATCCAATCTTGTGCATCGACTGAAAACATAGAGAAGTAGACGCTATCAGTACCGAATGATATAAAAACTTGTGTATATATATGAGATAAACTGAATTGAAATAAGTACTTAAAAGAAATAACATGAATCACTCTCGTACATGAATCCTTGGCTTGCTAGTGTGGATCAAGAAGGGGTGAAATGCTAGGTTCTACAGCTCTTGATGTTGTTGTTGTTGTAGGAGGGATGTTGAATACCAAAGGTGGTGCTAGTGAGATTGGAACCACCACTCGGAGTGATGATAGCCTTCATCATTGTTTAGGCCTCTCCACCCATTGCCTCTCCCTCCTTGCCACCATGATCCTCTCCTCCCTGCCCCCATGTACTGACATTACCCATGGTGGCATGTGTCTAGAAAATTGGGGTAGACCCATTGTCACCCACCATGCTCTAAAATTGTGGGCAACTCCAATGTCGTCAATTACGAGGACAAGCGATTGATCATCATTATCTGATCTGTTGTCACTAGCCACAATGTCTACAATGGTTAGAAAATGATGATTGCTTGGCATGGTGACACTCCTCACTAATCAGATGTATGTCAAAGGAGTCAGGGGGATCATATGTAGCTACCTGAACTGTTGGGTGACCCTATGCTAGTAATATGGTACTATGATGTGGTCTGACTAATCCACCAGGAGATGATTGCATTGCATGTGCCGCAAGTGCCAACTGTTTGTGAGTCAGATCCCCATCCCTATATAAGTTTTCCATCTCATGTCTTGTGATCATAAAACATCAAACTGAAGTTTCCAAAAACTAAGATCTCCATATCTCTAGTCACACACCAATGGGTACACATGTGCCATTGGTGTCCCAAGAGCTATGCCTTGGGGAAACCTAACTAGTTGGGTACAAGTGATGTGCGAAAAAACCCACACCTATAGGAGCATGTAGGCTATGAGATTGAAGAGCTCATAGTGGATGTATTTCCTGAGGTAATGGTATAAATGAGAAAGAATGCTCCGACCCCAACCGAACATAGTTTGGTGCTCCTCTATTGCTCAAATACAATGGACAAGGCCCCCATGTAGGTGAGAGCTCCTCTCCCATCCATCACAACTCAGAGGGTGACTGTGGTGACCATCACCCTCTAGACGAGTGGAATGGCCACTCACCCCTGCCCATACCACTGAATATAGATGTGGTCGGTAGTGTATCCTAACTCTATATGCCTGGCGTAGTACTATTGGCCCTCTAGGGCCTCCCGTGGCATCCTCACCTCATCATAGGCCACCTACCATATGCAAATGGATAGGCCAGTGATATGATACACGTCCTCCAATGTGATGGTCATCTCTCTGGATGACAGGTGGAAGGAGGAAGTGTTTGTGCCCCAACACTCCATGAGTGCCATGAGCATTAAGGGAGGGAAGGGAATGTCTAACAAGGTATAGGCCCACCATAAGCCTACATGTCATAGGTGATCCTGGTCATCTGGGTGCATGCACTCAACCTATTCACGCAATGTGGTGAGCATGTGTCCACCTCCATGGTCTCTCATCTTTGGCCACTCCTATAGTAGAAAAAAAGTTACGTCAAATCCATCTACATCATACAATTTTATCTTCTACATCATGTTTTTTTCTAAGTTAGCCTTTGGGATGAAGGTGTGTCATATAGATGTCTACGCGATGCTCTAGCGTCTGAGGCCAAACATTGCTCAATTACAATGCACCGGGTAGATTCCAGCATGACTGGAGGCCATTGACATGTTGTCAAGGCGATAACATGTCAACCAGATGCCTCTACGCTAATCAAATGCTTGTGTTTCTCTTGAAATGGAAAAAGTAAAAAAAATGCATAAAAAATGCAAAGTAGGGTTAGATTCCTCATACCTTGTCGACCTTGCCTCCCTCGACTATGGTTTGTAGAGGTACGTGATCCGTGAGTCTATGTAGTCACATTTGCAAGGCATTTTTCTAGCTTTTCTCTCACAAAAGTCAACAAACTCCTCATGTGAATAGTGAAAATGACCCTTCTATGGGTCCTCTCGGGTATATATAGGTCATTTTTGGCCCATTTTTCTTGACGAAAGTGGTCCTTCCATCCTTCCTATTTTCACCCCACCTAGAGAGGGGTAAAAATAGGAGGGGGCATATATTAACCTCTTCATCATATTTTTCTTCCAAACCACCGATTTTACTTAAGCATTCTTCTTACCGTGGTAGCTTCTTCCAATTTTTGAACTGATCTAAATTTGAGTTTTACAGGATGAAACTTCACATCTGGTGCTATAATTTCTCATTGAGCTCGATCGTTAGGGGCATCATCAGTATCCACTTGCTTGACCTCTACAGTATCCTTTTTGCACGTAAATCTAGAAAATTTTCAAATTTTTAGTCCTGCACTAATGTTTTATTTTCTACTTTAGTGTAGCTAATTTTTCTCCAAAAATTTAGCTCACTCAAGTGGGGGAAAAATGTAGTGTGATAAAATTGCACCCCATGGAAATTTCACACCTACACATTTGGCCCATTGCATTTATGACACCTAGCCACATTTATGACAAGAACCTTATGAGTCAGAATTTCATGATTCTAACCCCACAAGGGACAATGACAAAGCATCAACAATTTTCCACCTTATTTATTGCAAAGTTATGAGTTGGATGCCTCCGCAATGCATGGACGTCCACACGACATGCAAGCATCCTCAAAGTTTTTGAGTTTAAATAAGGGAATCTCATGAACTTTTCTTGTGACATGCGTCATCATGGAAAAATCTCGAGTGTAACAACTCTTCCCACCCATGCAACCTCACAAAACTATCCTTTTCACTTCTATTCTCATTCATTCTCACTTTGACTCACTCTAACTTGTCTTCTCACTTTTTTCTCTCCTTCATCTCTTCTCTACAACAAAGCTCTATTAGATTCATGTCTCGTCAATAACCAAGGCTCTCTTGCAAGTGCTCAACAACACACATATCAAGCCAAGAGGGAGCCATAGATTGTTGGTATCACTCTCTTGTTCCATTTATATTGTCTATTTTCTAACATAGTTGTCTTGTCTATTTCTTTTTGATACAGGTTCTCCACAGCAGGGTTTGCTTTTATCACTCATCTATTTATTTGTGATACAAGTTCTCCTCCAATACGAGGCTTGTTTTTATCACACCTCTCGTCTACTTTACTTTACATCTTATCTATTTTCTATCTATCTGGCTATCCGTGGAGATGAAAACACCAAAATAGGGGTTTGATTGAGACAAGCCCCAAAATAGCCCCAACACTTTTCCCTGTCCACTTTATGTGTAGGTTGTTCATGTGAAGCTTTGCAGAAGGTTTTGTAGCATAGGAAATTCCATGAGTTAATGTTTACCTTGTCATTTCCTTTCTTTCTAGCTTTTTGTTAACTTAGTAAAATAGTCAGACTTCTAATTCTAGGTAGATAATAGATTTTGTGTTTTTGTGTACAAGTTTAACTTTTTGTCCGTACAAGACACCAGCGTGTCCCTGAGATGACAATACATTGTGTTTTTGTTTGAATCCTGCATTGACATCTCTTTGGTCGAGATCTTTCCATCTTTTCCTAGAGGCCGGTGTAATCTACTCTTTCGATTCTAAAAGTCCATCTAAGAGCATATCAAAAGCTCTCTTTTAATCACATTTTTGTGATCTCTTTCATCTTGTAACCTTTGTCACTTGAAATTTTTTCATTGAGGTGATTGAGGGTAATTCACTCCCTTTAAACCATGTTTCTCTTGGGACTTGGGAGTAGCGAATCCCCTCCTTCACACATACACCACATAAAGTGCCCCCAAGAATGTTAACCATGTGATGCACACATCCCTAGATCCATTGGGTGCACCATAAATAATAAAATATTATACTACAACATTGTGCAAGATGGACACACACATTTTTCTAACACCTTTTTGATAATTCCCTCAAACCCCTTTTCCTATTTCCTCCATTCCCCACTTGAACGATATATTAATGATGGATTTTTAAACAAATTATATATTTAAGATATTTTTCAATTAAATAATTACCTTTTAGAAAAAACACTAACATTACCAATTTAAATGTAATAAAGTGGTTTTTTATAAATGATTTACACAAATTTACCAAATTGATTGACATAGAGCCAACACAATGTTTTAGTTCATAAATACTTTTTTCTTGAATATTTATCATGATATTAAAATATAGAGGGTCATTTCATTATGGAAATTAAATAAAACTCATATCACATCTAAATCATAAAGGTCATTTACAAATGTTCTTCACAACAAGTAATTGTTAGGAAAAGGGTGTTGTCCACCTTGCATAATGTTATAATGTAATATTTATTTATTATGTAGTGCACCTAAGGAATCTAGTGATGTGTGCATCACATGGGTCTAGCATTCTTGGGGCCACTTTATGTGTTGTATGTAATATTGTGGTTAAATATTTAATGTGGGGTTAAACATGGAAAAAATATTTAATGCTGGGAAAACTTAATACCAAGAATTAAATGTGGGGGTTAATGGTTTTGTAAGCTCATGGTATTAGTCACATGGTTTATGTAATACCACTTGGTGGTTTTGTGTGGGCTTATTTCTATAAAATCAAACACATGGATAGTTGTCTAAGGTTGGATTGTTGGCTTAGCAAGTTGGCTGGTTGAGAGCATCTCTTGTTAGCATTTGTGAGGGTTGAAGCATGGCATTGGATGTGTGGTTACATGCATATTCACATGGAGTGCTTGTAGAGGGCTTGATGTTTCAAAGGTATTCATCGAGGAATCAGAAGATGTATTGTTATGCTTATTGTTGAATAATACTATTGGAACACATTTGTCATTGTGCCAAAAGATTGACATATTAACGCTCAATACAAATTCCAAAGATAAATGGATCCACGAGAGGCAGATAGTCCATGTCCCAAATATAAAGGGAGATATGGCAATTAGTCCAACAATCCCCCCCTCAACATCACCTAATGGGATTTGAACCCATGACCACAACTCTAATACCATTTGTTGGAACATGTTTGTCATTGTGCCAAAAGATTGACCTGTTAATGCTTGATACAAATGCCAGAGATAAACAGATCCATCAGAGGTGGTTAGTCCATGTCTGAAATACGAAGGGAGACGCTAGTGATTATTCCAACAAATACATGAATGATGGATGATTTTGGAGGTTGGATTTTTCCCTCTCGAGGGTTGTCCCAAGTTATATATTTTTTCATATTTGATGGTATGTTGTCTATTCTTTTGCATATGGATTCTAAATTCTTGTTTACATAGATTTCTTTATTTGGGTTATGTGAAAATTATCTTGGGTAGATGTGTATTTCCTTTGATTTGGTATCAGAGCCATGGTTGTGGTTTCTATAACCCTTGTTGGAGTATACCTGGTACATAGTTGAATCCAAGGCTTGTATGGAAGGAATGAAGACATTATAAGATATGAGGGTTTTGTGCAAGTGTTTTTGCAAATTTGACATTTTGGAGTTGAAAAATTATGGTTATTTTTGTAGATCTAGGTTTATGAATCTTTGTTCAAAAAAAGGGTTTTTTATGGATGTTTGTTATGAGGGTTTTGTAGGGGAAATATTTTTGATGATCCCTTGGGAAAAAATAAACCTCATAATTGGATCTAGGAGGCCCGAGAGATGAAGATTGACATAAAATTTGACCTATTTTGGCTATAGGAAAATATGCATTTTTTTTGCCCCTAGCCTTAGTCATACGACCGTTTGAGAGGAATTGAAGAAAAATAAAATAAAATAAATCCTTATGAATTAAAACTAAAACCCTAATTATAAAAATTAAAAAATTAAAAAATATATATAATTGTTGATATTTTTCATTGAGGTCATTGATTGGTTTGATATTCCTATCTCTGACTTATCTCTTGTTCCAGCAGTGGTGTTACCGGTATAAAGTTTTTGGTTTGGCACTATTTGGTATAGTGTGGGATACCATTTTGGGTCTATGCCGACATCTTCAACATCTTGTGTAACGTGTTCATCTAATTTCATCTCCAATGCAAGTCGACTAAAGTAGATATGTTGATCTGGTATATATATGTGTGTGTGTGAAGTAGAATAAAAAAATATGATGAAGAATAATATGCAATGTGTGATAGCAATTTGCTGATGTATATTGCGAACTGATATAGTGTTTGTACAAAAAATATTTGTGCTTCAGCGAGAACTGTATTCATGCATATGTAGATGCAATTATAGCAGTTCAATTTTTGTAACACATACTCCAACTGTAAGTTGTCTTTCAACTGTTATAGTTGGTTTTTGTATTTTGGGTAGTGAGCCCATCGATAGTGAGCCAACCCAATAGTGAGCCACCCCAGTAGTGAGCCACCTTTGTATTTTGCATCTGGTTACTTAATACTTGAGAGTTAACCCTCTCTGTGGTTTTTCCCTTCTTGGGTTTCCACGTAAAAATTGCAGTGTTATGTGATGTTGTGTTATATTGGTTTTGTTCAATATTTTTAATTATGTTATGTGGTCATCTATTCAAAAGTTTTAATGTTTTTCGAGGAATAATGATTCACCCCTCCCCTCTCAATATTCAGGATGTTCAACAATTGGTATCAAATCCAGATCCTTTAGAAGATTATAACAGCTCAAAGGAGATTTGGAAGGTTGAACATATGGATCATAAAGAACTCATGTCCATCTTTGAAGATCTTGAAGCTATTGAAGATGAAAATAAGGAATTCTCAGAAAATCTTCAAATGGAAAATGATTGCATTCATAAGTTGAAAGATCAAATCTAGAAATTCAAGCTAAGGCATAAGGAGGTTAGTAATGAACTCAAGTCAACAAATGTTACTATTCTTGATATGAAAGCTAAGAGTGAAGAAGACGAAAAGACCAAGGAACATCTGAATAATGTAATCAAAGGAAAATCTGATGAATGCAAAAAGTTGGAACAAGAAGTTGCATCTCTTAAATCAGATTTAGAAGAATCAAAGAAGCAAGAGGTCAAATACAAAGCAAGTTCAAAAAAGCTTGATGAAATTTTGGCAGACCAAAGACCACCGGTAAACAAGGAAGGCTTAGGCTATGAAGTTGGTGAATGATTGCACAATAAACCTGATCCGGAAAAAGAAGCTAAGACCAAATCTGGCAAAGAAGACAAAGGAAAGTCTCTAAAAAAGCAACAGGAAAGTAGAAGACCCTTCTCTTTTAATGGTCGTTGTTTCAATTGCAATAAATTGGGTCATAAAGCACTAAATTGCAGAACTAATGTGACTCAGAAAGCTAGATCTTACTCTAGTAGATGCCACAATTGCAGTGGGTATGGTCACAAAGCTAATCAATTTTGAAAACCAAACATAAACAATTATTTTAGTGGTTACTACTATACATGCTATACATATGGACATAAGGCTGAACAATGCTGGTTAGGACAAAGGAAGAAAACCAACAGGTGTTATAATTGCAATAAAATTGGACACATTGCAAGATTCTATAGAACTGTTGTAGTCAAGCCAACCGAACCAAGGAAGAAAATCAATAAAGAAAAGGTTAAGGCCAAAATGAAGAAGATCTGGAGAAAGAAAGAAGAAAATGAATCCAACTCTAGTGTAGACATCTTCTCTGGAAATTAGCCACTCTCTGACTGTTGCCTGGGGGAAGAAAGTTTAGATTGCCTGTTCCTCCTTCAAGAGAAAAGAGATTGCACACCTATCAAATCTACTCGATCAAGGAGTCTCCAGTAGATAGGAATTGTGAACAAGCATCTTGCAGACATCTAGTAAATTCACATCAATCTGATGAATAGGGAATCACAAAAAGTGTTATGGTGCACTTAATGCAAAAGGTGCACTTATTACAGAATTAGCTTAAAAGTAAAATCAACAAATCATTTTGATCACTCAATCGAAAGGTTTACAAGAAGCTAAGGTGAAGAAAGAAGTTGACCTGCATACTAGGGTTTGAGCATCTGCAAGAGGTATTTTTCTCGAATTTTTCTATTTCTCTGCATTTTCAGTTATGGCTACTCCCACTCTGGTCAATGTGACATCTCAGCCTCATCCTAAATTCAAGAAGTATCTGGATATATCAATTGAAAATGATATGGCTAGTTGTTTATCAAAAATCCCACACGAAGTTATTCCTACAGAAGATGTTAGGGCTTACATTCATTCGAAGCTCAAAGAGTTCAATCACACCAAGTTACTTGATTTATGGATAAATGAAATTACTAGTGATGACTTCAATGTCAAACTTGAATACAAGGTTCTGGTAGAAAATAAATTGCATGTTTGGAACGAATTCCCACATTTTTGTTTTGATGATAAATGGGTACGAATGGCTATGAGAAGGTTCCATGACACCTTCTTGTGGCTAGATGAAGCTCATATTATTAGCAAGGAAGTAATGAAGATTGTTATTGGGTTGAATGATACTGGTATTCTTCCGATACCTAAGGTAGTCAAAAACAAGGAAGTTGAAAACCTAACACAGGCCATTTTCGATGGTAGGTCTTTGGCGATTCATACAGTGACAAATATAGTTGTGAGGTATGCTACCTAGGTCATTGGAAATAAAATCTACTACACCAACAAAGATAACTCCATCTCAACTACAACCGTCTACACAACATACGATATGGTGGTAAATGGAGCGGACTACAACTTATGTGAGCTCATCAGAGATAAATTCCTTAAGAATTTGAACCAATGCAAATGAAGTAAGAAGAAATTCGCATTCTGGTATGGAACCATTGCACTCTGTTTTCTATTCTACTTCATATGTGAAATGCTCAATTTAGGTCCGGTAGTGTGGTCGTCCAAAAAACTAGTTGCTCACTAGATTGCTAAGCGAATGAGGAGGTATTATGATACTACTGCGCAAGAAATGGCATTTACTTCATTTTTCTCTTCATTGCAGTATAAGATGCACAACCAGGATAGAATCCCTAAATCTATACTTACCGAATATAAGGATGATATCACATTGATAGTTACAGTTGAAAAATGTGTAATAGAAGCTGTTGTACCAAGAACTCAATGGATACCAGAATTGGGGTATGAAGTATTAGAAGAATATGTCAAATGTCTTGAAAAAGTTATATTAGAAAGTTTGGTAGATGCCTCTTAGAAGAGGTTCAACACAACAGAGGAAAAATTTAGAGAAATCTAGGATGAGCAGGTCTCAAAGGAAAGAAAAAAGAGAGTGCAGAAGGTTTTGAAAGAGATTAAGGAAGAAAGTGGTATGACAAAGGAAGGACTTGCAACTCTCAAAAGAATTACTCGAAGTACAACTAGTTGTTAGGGTTAGAAATGGCAGATATCTAACAATTAAATGCAGATCTATATAATAAACAGAGAAACTAACACACACACAGAATAAATCATAACACAAAGAATTTAACGTGGTTCACCCAATCTGGGCTACATCCACCAAATCACAGCCATCCAATACTTTTATTATCCAGTAAAACTTATTACAATCTTGCGAATAATTGTGTTTTTCATCATCCTGAAATACCCATCTGAACCCCTTTTATCAAGCTTAGAAGCTTCCAGATTTTTGGGTTCTACAAAATCAGATTTTTCCTTTTTCGTTGATTTTTCCCTTTTTCGGTGATCATGTGAAAAAGTAGGAGGAAAATTTATCTCGAGGGCTGCCACCCCTGAACCCCCGCCTGGGGCTCGGCCCGACCCCGGACCCCAGCAAGGATAGGGGCCGGGGTGTATAGTATACCATGGGCTATACCGTATAGCATGATCAGTCGCCCCATACCAACAATCTCCCACTTGGAGACTGATCCTGGACGACACTGCTGCAATTATAGCTCCCACTGGAAATAAGTACCTTGGACCCTGCTGCTTTGTTATACTTGAATTCAACCTTAAAGACCAACCGAAGCTGAAGAGGAGCTCAGCTTCTCCCTTATCACCGCCTTTGTAAACATATCCGCTGGATTGACATCTGTATGTATCTTGTCTAGTTTGACCTGTCCATCCTCCAACACTGACCAAATGAAATGATATCTCAACTGTATGTGTTTTGTTTTAGAATGCAAAGCATAATTCTTTGCAAGATGTATAGCACTCTAACTGTCTGTAAACAAGTAATTTCCAGCTTGTTGTTTTCCCAACTCCTCCATGAAAAATTGCAGCCATATCATCTCCTTTGCCGCCTCTGTTGCAGCAACATACTCTGCCTCTGTGGTGGATAAAGCAACCACCTTCTACAAGCAAGAAATCCAACTCAATGTTGTCCCACCAACTGTAAATACATAACCTGTGGTACTCCGCTTGGTATCTATATCCCCTGCTAAATTTGAGTTAACATAGCCTTTTAAATTAGTATTAGAGCCCCCAAAACATAAACAATTATTGGATGTACCTCTCAAATACCTAAGAATCCATTTTACCGCATTCCAATGCTCAACTCCAGGATGACTCAAATAACTGCTAACAACTCCTACAACATGTGCAATATCCGGTCTCGTACATACCATGGCATACATCAAATTTCCTACAGCTGAAGCATATGGTACCTTGGACATTTTTTCTTCCTCCTCTTGTGTCTTTGGACACATATCCTTAGTCAATTTGATATGACTAGGCAAAGGTGTGCTGATAGCTTTTGCATTCTCCATATGAAATCTCTGCAACACCATTTCAACATAATTAGCCTGAGATAAAAACAATTTTCTATTTTTCCTATCTCTACAAATTTTCATACCAAGGATTTGTTTTGCTGCCCCCAAATCCTTCATAGCAAAAGATTTTGCTAACTATTATTTTAGCTCACTTATGTGATCCATGTTAGACCCAACTACAAGCATGTCATCAACATATAAACACAAAATAATGTAGCTATCATTATCCAACCTCTTAAAATAAACACAATGGTCAGAATTACACCTGTTGTAGCCTTGCTCAGCCATAAAACTATCAAATTTCAAGTACCATTGTTGTGCTTGCTTCAAGCCATATAAAATTTTCTTCAATCACACACTAGTTTCTCCTTACCTTTGACCTCAAATCCTTGTGGTTGTTCCATATATATTTCCTCTTCCAAATCACCATGGAGAAAGGCCGTTTTAACATCAAGCTGTTCTAAATGCAAATCTTTAGTAGCCACAATACTTAAAACAATACGAATAGAAGTCATTTTAACAACTGGAGAAAAAATCTCATCAAAATCAATACCCTTTTTTGTGCAAATCCTTTACAACTAATCGGCTTTAAATCTTTCTTACCTCCATCCTCCTCTTTGAGCCTATAAATCCATTTGTTTGGTAAAAGCCTTTTTACACATAGGCAACTTGCATAATTCCCAAGTCTGGTTTTTTAGCAAGGAGTCATTTCTTCTTCCATTCCATGCTCCCACTGAACCTTGGTATCCACCGCATAGCTTCATCATAATATTATGGTTCACCAGCATCAGTTAACAAATAGTATACAAAGAGGGAGAGAATCTTTCTGGAGGTCTACTTAACTTTGAAGAGTCTAACAGGGTTTGTGGTATTTATTCTTTATTGTTGTTGCCAGCATGAGGAACCACTAAAACATCATTGTTTGGAATATCATCAACACTACACAATCATTTTCTTTCATTCTCATGCTGCAGCAATCTTTGTACAACACTTTCTCATTGAATATGACATCCTGCTTCTCACAATTTTTCTGATTTTCAAAATCCCAAAGCCTATAACCAAATTCATGTTACCATATCCAACAAATACACATTTCTTTGATTTTGCATCAAGCTTGGTTCTATTTTCAGAATCTACATGTGCAAATGCTTCAGCAACCGAAGGTTTTGAGAAAAGAATAACTCACCTTCTTACCTTTCCATGCTTCTCACTGGAATACCACATCCCAAAGTTAGAGGACCTCTATTAATTAAATAAATAGCGGTGTTTTTCTGATCTCCCACATTTTTAAAGGCAACCCAGCATGCAATCTCATAGTCCGTGCACGCTCCATTATTGTTCTATTCATGCGCTCAAGCCACTCCATTTTCCTGTGGAGTCCTTGGAACCATTTTCTACCTACAAATACCATTAGAGGAACAATAATCTTCAAACTCTTTACTGCAATACTCACCACCATTATCAGATCTGAGACATTTTAACCTTTTTCCCATCTCATTCTCAACCAAGCTTCTCCATTTTTTAAAAGTTTCAAATACATCAAATTTCGCCTGAAATAAATCCATACCTTCTTTAGTTGCATCATCAATGAATGTAACATAATACGAGAGCCATCGAGAAGATACGAAATTTTGGTCCCCATACATCCGTATGCACAAGCTCCAATTTCTCATCTTTCTTTTGCTTCCCATCCTTGAGAAAACTTACTCTCTTTTGTTTTCCATACACACAACTTTCACAAAATCCATATTAACACATTTTAGACCTAGTAAAACATTATTTGAATGAATTACTTTCATACCTTTGCACTCATATGCCCAAGTCTATTATGCCACAATGTTGATTCAGAGTCCACAACAACTGTATGATCTTCTACCTCTTGAATTGCAGCAATTGTTTTGAACATTGACCCTTTTCTGTAACAATTAAAGTAGAAGGAACAGTATGACTGTACAAAGATATAAGGTGCCTACTTTCACACCTTTTGCTACCACTAAGGCACCCTTTGTGACCCTCAATTTTTATCCTAAATGTAACAACACAATCTTCATCATCTAGTTGCCCTGCTGAAATTAAATTTTTGCTTAACTTTGGAACATGCCTTACCTCACGTAGTAGCCAATGATTCCCATTCTGCAGCTTAATCTTGATTCTTCCCTTTCCAACAATCTGATAGGGTTCGTTATCTCCTAAATAAACCAGCCCAAAATCCCCTTGGACATAATCAAGAAAATAACTTCTATGGGGGGTAGCATGAAATGAAGCTCTTGAATCTAACACCCAAGAATCATCAGTATTATCAAGGGAAAGAATCAAAGCATCCTCATTAGATTTATTACTTACCACATTTTCCTCTTTACTTCCTTCCTTTTTGTCTCCTTCTTTATTTTCCAAGACTAACAATCTTTCTTGATATTCGACACCACGATTACCAACAATCCCTCTTGTCTCTAGATTGAGACCTTTTGTCCTTTGATTTTCCTCGTGACTTCCCATGATTTCCATAATTGTTTTCTCTCTCCTTTGTTCTACCCCTGCTTTCTGCATTCAAAACATTGCCTGATGTGGATGTTCCACCTGAGCTTTTCCTACAAATTTTCTCGCTCAAAATAACACCAACAACATCATCAAACTTCAATGTATTCGAACTAGAAACAAAATTGCTAATAGCCATTACCAAGCTATTCCAACTTTCAGGAAAAGAACACCGAATCAAAAGAGCCCTAACTTCTTCATCAAAGTTTACTTTTACAGAAGTTAATTGGTAGTGACCGTATTAAACTCATTTAAATGATCAATAACTGACCCACCTTCTACCATTTTCATATTAAATAAACGCTTCATAAGAAATACCTTATTCGAAGCGGAAGGCTTTTCATATAACTTTGCTAGGGTTTCCATCAACTCTTGAGTTGTCTTTGATGTTGTAATATTGAACACCACTGATTGTGCTAGGCATAAACGAATATTGCCAAGAGCCTTTCTATCCAAGATCTCCCAGTCCTCATCTGACATTACTGCGGGTTTCTTGGTTTTCCCTTCCAATGGCCACCATAAATCCTTCTGATAGAGATAGTCCTCCATCTGCATCTTCCATAACTGATAGTTTTGCCCGTTAAACTTCTCAACCTTCTTACCCTCGTCTGCCATTGCTCCCAGTCAACCGTAAGATCTTTCCTATAGATGATAATTGAAACACAACCTGCTGTGATACCACTTGTTAGGGTTAGAAATGGCAGATATCTAACAATTAAATGTAGATCTATATAATAAACAGAGAAACTAACACACACACAGAATAAATCATAACATAAAGAATTTAATGTGGTTCACCCAATCCGAGTTACATCCACCAAACCGCAGCCATCCAATACTTTTATTATCCAGTAAAACTTATTACAATCTTGCGAATAATCGTGTTTTTCATCATCCTGAAATACCCATCCGAACCCCTTTTATCAAGCTTAGAAGCTTCCAGATTTTTGAGTTCTACAAAATCGGATTTTTCCTTTTTCATTGATTTTTCCCTTTTTTGGTGATCACGTGAAAAAGTAGGAGGAAAATTTTTCTTGCAGGCTGCCGCCCCCGAACCCCCGCCCGGGGCCCAGCCTGGCCCCAGACTCTGGCAAGGATAGGGGCCAGGGTGTACAGTATACCATGGGCTATACATTATAGCATGATCAGTCACCACATACCAACACCAGTAGCCCATCTGGTATCGTTGCAAAGTCAGAAGAATTGGAGAGTTCGTCCGGTAAGAGGAAGAAAGGTCTTCCTTCACATACTCAAAGAAAGAAGATGAAAGAAGTGAAAGCCACTAAGGCTCACCCTATCTTTATAGAATCAGAATCAGAATCAGACCTCGACTTGTACCAAATTAAGGTATGGGAGAAGAAATCCAAAAAGGTAACTCGTGATCCTCCTAATGTAGATACTTTATTTGAACTGCTTGTAGAAGGAAAATCCAAAGAGGTAGGTGATTTGTACAACTCTGCCACTAACAAAGGAAAAGAAAACATAATACAAGCATTTGTTCTGTACTACTGAAGATTGGATGGAATTATAGATAATTTCAAAGAGGATATTCGTGATAGTCTCTGGGTTGGTCTAAATACAATCCAAGAAAAACCTAGGAAAATAGATAAAGACATTGTTAGTGAAGCTATTTCCATTGCCTTCAAACTTGTAAAAGAGGAAGAACTAGAAATTTTCAAGGAACTTAGTCAGTCAGGATTGAGAACAAAGAAAAGGGAACATACCCTTATGGAAAACAAAGAAGTTGCAGGAAAATTGAAAGAAGATATCATTGACAGGCTTACAAGCATGGTAGGAAAACTTGGGATGTTGATCGATGATGACTTTGCTCCATCATCTGCTACCCCCAAAAGCTCTCATGAGAAACTAGTTACTAAAAACATTGCAAATCTTGTACCAAAATACACTGAAGCAGAAGTATACAATCTTGATATAGATCCTCCAAAAATTGAACGTACTCATTCTTCAGATAAAGATTCTACTTTAGGGAATGCAAAAGAAGAACAAGAAAAAGAAGATGAAAGAAAAGATGAGAGAATTGAAAAGGAAGGAGAAGAAACTAGAAGAAAAGAGGAAGATAAAACTGTAGAGGAAACTACTACTAGGAAACATGAAGAGAATACCAAGAAAGAAAAAGGTGATGAACTGGGAGCAGGGACAACTGAGAAAAGAGAAGAAAGTGTTGATGAAACTTTGAAAAGCTTACTTGTTTCACCACTTATGGTCCAACCCATCACCTCTTCCAAAATAATTCTTGACTTTGAAAAGATTAATCCTGTTTAGAAGTTTCAAATTGGTGAGTCCATTCAGGCTTCAACCAAATTTGGCATGCTTAAGGAGTTAGAAGAAAAAGATAAATTCATTGAGGAAACTATTGCTACTCTCCAAAGCATTATTCTAGAATGCAATATAGACTAGTCCGGAAGCAATACAAATAAATGTAGAACACTCATTAATGTTGTGAAGGACTTCTCAGCCTGTTTGAATAAAAATCTCCATAGGGAAAAGGAAGCTGAAACGAATAATCTCTTGTTGGAATTGAAAGAGCGATGTGCAAATGCCTTCACAAATCTTCAATAGCTAAGCAAGCAAGGTTAAGACCTTCTCGAGGAAGGAAATTATTTGAATTTATACAGCTTGCAGTGGCCGAATGCCACAACCGTTATCAGAAAAGAGATTGAATCAATTGAGTCAACAATCCGACAAGCATACCATTCTTTCAGGCTATCTAAAGAGTTTTTCGGTTTTGGGAGATCATCAATTGAGGAACTACACAAAAGGTACTTCAAATTGCAACAACAATGAGACAATATCATTCCACCCTTAGGCAATCTCTAGGAGATGTGTGTTCACAACATTTCATTGATGAATTGTTCCCTCCTAAAGGCACAAAAAGAAACTCTTTCTAACCCTTGATCCATTAAAGATGGAGAATCTCTACTTGCCTCTATTCAAGTTCATGCACAAATTCTAACTAAGGAAATTTTGCAGTGGAATGATAATAAGGGTAAGTGTGTCACCCATCTTCATAAAATCAAGCAGTCTTTCTTCAGTGGCACATCCAAACAAGTTTCCCCTGCATCCCTTGTTCATTGATGTCAAAAGGGGGAGAAACATAAAGAAGAAGAAAAGGTTTTAAGAAACAAAGATAGTCATCTTAGGGGGAGTTTTGGAGTTTATCTTTTGAAGTTTTTTTTATTCCAAAATTTTGTTTTCCATCAATGAAAAAGGGGGGGAGATTATGGATATTTTTCATTGATGTCATTGATTGGTCTAGTATTCCTATCTTTGGCTTATCTCTTGTTCTGGCAGCGGTGTTACCGGTATAAGGTTTTTGGTCTGGCACTATTCGGTATAGCGTGGGATACCATTTTGGGTCTATGCTAAAATATTCAACATCTTGTGTAATGTGCTCATCCGACTCCATCTCCAATGCAACCTGACTAAAGTAGATATGCAGATCCGGTATATATATATATGTGAAGCAGCATAAAAAAATATGATGAAGAATTATATGTGATGTGTGATAGTGATCTATTGATGTATATTGCGAACTGATATAGTGTTTGTACAAAATATCTTTACACTTCAAGGAGAATTGTATTCATGCATATGCAAATGCAATTATAGCAGTTCAATTTTTGTAACACATACTTTAGCTGTTATAGTTGGCTTTTGTATTTTGGGCAGTGAGCCCACCAGTAGTGAGCCAACCCAACGATGAGCCACCCCGATAGTGAGCCACCTTTGTATTTTGTATCCGGTTACTTAATACTTGAGAGTTAACCCTCTCTGCGGTTTTTCCCTTCTTGGGTTTCCATGTAAAAATCTTGCTGTTATGTGATGTTTTGTTATATTGGTTTTGTTCAGTATTTTTAATTATGTTATGTGGTTAGCTATTCAAAAGTTTTAATATTTTTAGAGGAATACTAATTCACCCCTCCCCTCTCAGTATTTCAGATGTTCAATAATAATATGTGTGTGGTGGGGAGGGGGGGTTCTACGGGCCCCCCACACTCGCAATACCCCGTGGTACCACAGGTTACTAACAACCCCCTATATTACCATAGGGGTGTCGGCCCTCAGTTGGCCTACTGATGAGCACATGCCTCAGTCTAACAACTAGTCATCGAGACTAGTCGGTGCCATCAGTCACCTTAAATAAATAATCCCCCATTTAAAATTTTAATACCGTTGTTAAATTTATCCATTAGTTTTAAATATTAAAAATTAAACCAAAACAAAATTTTGGGTTGGGTCCACAACTTAGCCTAGCCTATGGGTAGCACCAACCAAGGGCCACCAGTTTTGCACCTAATAGCTAAATTAGACATCATTTTTGCAAGGGGCATAACTTTCGCCCAAGGTTTCCATTTTTCAACTTCTTATACTCGTTGGAAAGGTGGTTTCGTGCTCTATGCTGGGGTATCAGTGGTTTTTCTAGACTTTGCTATTTCGAAAGTGAAACTTTTTCTAGAATTCAGATATTCCTTTCAATCTTGGAGAGCTCATAACTTGTGCATACGAAGTCATATTTTGGACTTATAGTCAACGAAAATCTTGTTCACAACACTAGATAGTGGATTAGGTTTGGAGATGTTTTGGTATGATTTATTTGTTTTTATTTTCATTTAAGTTGTTTATGGGTTCTCTTAACTATGGTGATTTTGTGAGCTTATGGACATTTAAACCTTGGTGATATGGTGCTTGAGTCATTATATACTCACATGTACATCTTTAATTACTCTCATTTGACATAGTTATCAATATATTGTTTGGATTTATATGTTGCATTGTTGCATCTACGAGATGTGTAGTGTTGTAGGTTGTCTATGCTTATAGATTACATTTATTGATAGGTACAAATAATACCTTATTTTCTATTGTTTTTATACATATTTTGAGATACTTTTAGATACACTTTCCAGACAATGTTTCTACATTATACTATCCTTTCATATCTATTATGCAGAGTTGAACTTAAAATATAATGATGGAATTATGGTTATAATATATTAGTATTATATGGTTTTTATGAAGATATTCATGGAATGTTGATGGAATGCTATGAGTTAATTATGATAGTTATCCTTGTACACATGTTTTGTGGAATTAACTTGTTTGCAGCTAAAGAGGAACTGTGGAGCACAGCAGTTGCGGGATGAACCCGTAGCAAAAGGAATGAATGGACATGGAAACAAGGGAGCTCCAGGTTAAGCTGAACATGATGGTTGTTGATTAAAGGCACTTGATGAAGGTTGAACATGGCGCTAGTATAACAAGTTAATAAATACTGAAGAAGAGGTCTCCTTCACTTACATGATTTTGACAAATGGTTGTATGTTTACATGAAATTCTGTTTTGACATAAGTTTTAGTCCTATTGGGATTCCTTTTCCTTTTCAGTTATAGGTTGAATAAATTAGTCTTAACTCTATGATCTAAATATCTGGGAGTGGATTTAATGATTTCGGTTAAGTAGTTTTTGATAAGATTCCCTCAAGCTTGTATATAGATGTTAGTTGAATTTGTGGGATAGTTAGTTGGTTTTTTTCAGTTTTATGTTATCAATTACTTTCAATTTTCAATACATGAAATATTCAGAATGATTGAATACAAACAATGAAATATCTTGTGTAATCTTCATGAATATGCAATGAATGGAGTTTAATTCATGGGATGGATAGAATCTATTAGTTAGATTTGGGTTCAATTAAAGTGAGAACAACCACTTGAGCAGGCCAATCAAGGTACTATTCCTCATTTCATTTTCTAGTTATTTATTTCTTTTTAATAGTTGTTATTAGTTTATCATGGTTTCATGAATCATATGCAAGTTAATTAGAATTTCATGTATTATTTATCATTAATGAATGTTTATGAATATGCATGCAATGGTTAACCAATAGTACTTTGGAGGATAGTTTAGTTGAGTCATTAGTTTTTATTAGTTTTGAGTTATTATAACATCATTTCATTAGGAACAGTTAAGTTACAGTCTAAGCTATAGGTACCCATAGCCACTAGTTCCAGTTATGTCTTTCACTGCTTTGGAATTCTATGAGTTTTCTAGCAAGTAGCATAAGCTGAGTAGGGTAGTTTAAGTAGTTTTGAGTCCTTGAAGGAATATATAATGTTGCACCATCATAAGCTTACAAACCTTGGGTTGACAATTTAATGTAGTCTTGAGCAATGTCGAGTGGATTGTTTAGTTAGTTAAACCTTTGAATTGAGTAGATTCTACCAAGTTTACAATACATTAGCTTAGACTCTACATTTATGACTTGGATATGGGTTGTTTATGCCCATAGATGTTTCAGTGTTGTTATAGATTCAAATTTATGGCTTCGTTTAGTCACTTCTTTTTTGGTTTGGTTGTTATGTTGAGGGGGAGAGATAGTATTACCAAGTCATGATGTGGTACCTATGTAGTTGACTATGTGATGTAGACATGTGTGACATAGTTGGAGTTTTTTACTAGTACATTTGGTGGTGATCATGTTGTCATGGATGTTCCTTGTGCTTTAGAGACTTTGGAATGACATGATTGTTTATGTAGGTTCTTTGTTCATGGTGTTGGATTGATTCCAATTTGGTTTGTGGTAGTGTATCTTCTTGGGTTGAGGATCATGGTTTTACTTTTCCTTTTGGGAGCTCATGTTGCATTTGAGTTCTTGATTATGTGAGGGCATTTGGTTGATATTCATTGAGGATATTGTTATCATGATTTCATGGATATATTGATTACATATTTCAATGGGAGCTAGTGATAATGATGGTTTGGCAGTGTTTTATCTTCTTGGTTTGGAGATCATGGTTTTTACTCTTCCTTTTGGGAGCTTGGTGTGGAGTTATTTGATTAAGTTGGGGCCAATTAGGATCTTAATTTAGAGGATGGTTTTCATGATTCCATGGAGAGCTTGATATCACAGTTTGGTGAGAGCTTGTGGCGATGATGTGGATTCATCATTTGATGGTGGATGATCTTATTTGTAGGATATGGTTATCTTCTTATGGTATGGAGATGTTGACATCTTGGTTAGCCATGGAGGACTCTTTTGTCTTTGGTTGAGGTGTCATGATTTGTCTTTTGACATGTGATCCTTGTTTGATAGGATGTTCCTATTTTATGTCAGGATGTACTCTTTGTTTAAGGAATAAGACAATTGAGAGGGGGGTGAATCAATTGTAGCAAATTAAAACATTGAAACCCTCGATAGTAATCAGATCCACATGCATTCATTAAACCCTTATTTTGTTAAAGTGATTAATCATGAAATATAGACAACAAAAACTAAAATAACAACACCATACACAAGAGAACACTAGATTTACATGAAAAACCCAATGAGGGAAAAACCACAGTGAGGATTAGCTCACAATTTAAGTAATTGAAAAAATGGTACAAGGACTCACTACCAAAATAGGACACACTATCCAAAAAGTCTCATAGCCAAGGCTCATTGCCACAAAAAAGAACACAAGAAGATAGAAGAGAAATTTTACATAGAGAACAACTTCTCAATGCAATAAGGAATCCACCACAAATGATCCAACACTTTTGTAGTCTTGCATGAAATATTTTGGACACCTTCATCTCACTACCTTCAACAATCCAACACTTGAAATTCACACTACTCTGCTCAAGTTCCCATCACACACATCACTCACATCAATCTCACATCTATATTGTCTCTCTCTCTCTCTCTCTTCACATCTAATAACAACACCACTCTTATTTATATCAAACTCAACCTTGAAAACCTTCTCCAAGGTTGGAAACTATCCATTATATACTTACAAATTCAAATTAGGTCTACACCTAAGCATTCCCACAGTGGATAGGAATGAAGGTGACCCATATATATCCTTAATTAGGACCCAAATTAATCCTAACACACTTCAACATGCTTTCATAAAATTCTCATGTAGTGCTAACACAAGGTCGACCAATACCTATGCTAAACACCATAAAACATTAAGTGCACACTTCCTTAAATCAATCTAAAACTTTTGTACAACAAAATTAACTTGAGCATGATCGAGAATAATCCTCAAACCACCTGAGATCCAACAAATACTTCATCCAAATTCACAATATAGAAATACTTCAATCCAGAACATCTGGTAAACCTTATTCGCACACTGACGCATGAAACACACATTTTACTACACCAAATCAAGTGAAACCTTGAATTTTGAAAGATACAATCATTATAAGAAACTTCTCAAATCCGCACAACCTAAATCCAAACTATGGAGAAACATAGAGCAAATACATTTCTCCTAGGCCACATAAAATACCACTAAAAAATTGGTTCACACACTAGTGAAAATATCTCACTCTGCACAATGATCTAGAAGCACAAATTTTGGATATAGCAACTACTAAGAACCTTGAAAAATATATTATATCTGCACATGCATAGCATTGACATATAAGAAACACATAGTGCATCTCAGAGCACATTCTGAACACTTGCACAACACTGTTTTCTCTGTTTATCAAATTTTCTCAAAAGCACTTGGAAACCAAGTACTAGAGACATCATCTCAGCACATTACTTCATTCCAACAAATCTCCAACACTGCAACATAAAGATAGCTCCATGTACTCACAACACTTCATCAATATCTCAACTACACATGCACAACCTGCAACAACCTGTTTTCCTCTTTTTCACAATTTTTTCAATATCCTCGACATCTTCATCATGCAACAAACTTCCTTAACACATAGTTGACATCAATGACAACATTAGCTTGTTGACTTCTTGTTGAAATCAATGAAAACACCTTCATACTTGCAAAAATCTCCCCCTTTGTCATTGATAGCAACACAAGATGTGAAAAACCATCAAAGACAACACAATAGCTTTGAACACACTTTCTTATGATTTCCTTTCTTTTCTCCCCTTGAATAGATAAAAATTTTCACATGATACTTTCTCCCCCTTTGACATCAATGGCAAAGGAATTTTTTTTTTCTTTGTTCTCCCCCTTTGACACTGAACCAAGATACTTGCACTAAATACCCCCCTTAGAAGTACACCTAATTGAATCAACAACTCTGCATAATGACAACACACGACACTACCTACTCTTGCTAAGAGGTAGCCACCAACATTAGTCCTAAAAAGAAATGAATCCATAGATCCATTGTATTGATGCATCTTCATATGCATCTAGTTTAGAGGGGTAATAATCCCCAACTTCTCTCAAAGATACTCAAAAGTATCCTTAGGAAGAGACTTAGTAAATATGTCAACAATTTGATCCTTTGTAGGTACATACTCAAGCTTTACCTCATTCTCTATAACCTTCTCACTCAAAAAGTGACACCTAATTGATATATTCTTTGAAATTTTAATTACACTTGTATTATCTCAAAATATTGAAATAGGCTCATCATACACTACTCTAATATCTTTCAATGTTTGTCTCATCCATATAACTTGTGTACATCAGGATGCTGCAAATGCTGAAAAAATTCTCATAGATTCCATCCTAGCCATAGGGGAAAATGTTTCCTCAAAGTCTATTCCTTCCACTTGTGAGTAACCTTTACACACAAGTCTTGCCTTATTTCTCACCACTTCTCCATTCTCATTCAACTTGTTTTTGAATACCCACTTAGTTCCAATTATATTCTTGTTTGTCGGTCTAGGAACCAATTCCCAAGTTTGATTTTTATCAATTTGTATAAGTTCTTCCATTGCCTTCATCCAATGTTCATCTTTGCATTCCTCACTCACTATTTTAGGTTCGACTTTAGAAAGTAAACACAAATTTACCTCAACTTCAACAACTCTACTTCTTGTCAATACTGCTTTCCTCTTATCTCCAATGATTTGTTCTTTAGAATGATTTTTTTGCACATACTTAGGGGTATTAGATGTCTTCTCTGGAGCTTCTTCCTCTTCACTCTGCACTTTTTTTTCTTCAACTTGTTCTTCTTCTTCTTCTTTGCAATCAGATTCATCTGACACATATCCATTTACTGCATTTGAATTCTGCAAATTTTCATCAACTTTAACATTTTCACTTTCAACAATCTTTCTCAGCCTTTTGTTGTAACATCTGTAAGATTTTCTTTTAGTAGAATATCTAAGGAAGATAACTTCATTAGACCTTGCATCAAACTTTCCTAAGTTTTCTTCATCTCACTTGATGTAACATTTTCTTCCAAATACTCTAAAGTATTTGATAGTAGGAATCCTTCCATACCATAACTCATAGGGAGCCTTTGTGCTGTTAGCTTTATCTTGAACTCTGTTAAGTATGTAAACAACAATATGAATTTCTTCTCTCTAGTAGACTTTGGGTAGATTTGCTTCTTTCATCATAGTTCTTCTAGCAGCTTCTTGAATAGCCTGGTTTTTCCTCTCAACCACTCCATTTTTTTGAGGAGTTCTAGGGGCAGACAAGTGCCTCTTTATTCCATGAACTTCACAAAACATGTTAACCTCATTGGAGATGAATTCTCCACCTTTGTCAAACCTAAAACATTTTATTTTCACATTTATTTCATTCTCAACCATAGATTTAAATGCTTTGAATCTATCTAGTGCATCAAATTTTTCTCTAAGAAAAGTAACCCATATCGTTCTAGAGTAATCATCAATCAAAAGCATAAAATAATTTTCACCTTGAAGAATTCTCACCCTTGTAGGACCACAAAGATATGTATGCATTAATTCTAGTAGTTTGATAGCAGATTGTTCCTTTCACTATGTTTGTGGTCATGTGTTATTCATTATTCTTTTGTGATGACATGAATGTTCCTTTATCTATTTCCTTTGTTGGGTGTGGAGAACTTGGGAGAGTTTTGGAGACTTGCGGTGAGAGTTGGATTGCAGTGTATTGGTTTGCATGATTTGCATATCTTTATGGATGTTACTTGGTGCTACATGATATTGGTTACACTTTTGTGTGTTTCTATTGTTGGATATTTGGATGCCTTGATTATTTTCATATTTGAAATTACCTATGCAATGGTGGTTCCTAGATGTGTGTGTCCATTATATGACAGCTTTGGCACTTGTAGCTTCTTATTGAATGTTATGTGTTGTATATGTTGATGGAATGTGGTTCACTTCTTATGATTTGTATAACTTTGAGGTATGGATGGTTGGATGTGTTAGCATTTTTTTTGGGTGCTATTTTCAGCTATGGTGATTATATCTTGACAACTATTGATACATAAATGTTACCTTTGGATTGAGTGTTTGTGTATTAGGATATTGGTTGGAGGAGGCAGGACTTATGCTTCTTTGTGATAGATAGTGTGGAATCTCTTTGGATGGTTTCTTATCTTTGTGTGTTGGAATGATGGAGGATGATCTATCATTCATGATTGAGATGGTGGTCACCTTGATTCTTGTTGTAGGTATCTTGACAGAGCACATGGAGCACTTTGATTCCTTGATGGTATGTGTGGCTAAATAGATTGTTCCCCTGGTTATGTTTGAGTTTACTTGTTTACCCCTTATGCAATGTATACAAGTGGGAGAATGTTAGGAAAAGGTGTGTTGTCCACCTTGCATAATGTTATAATGCAATATTTATTTATTATGTGGTGCACTTAGGGAATCTAGGGATGTGTGCATCACATGGTTCTAGCATTCTTGGGGCCACTTTATGTGTTGTATGTAATATTGTGATTAAATATTTAATGTGGGGTTGCACATGGGAAAATATTTAATGTTGAAAAAATTTCTAGTACCAAGATTTAAATGTGGGGGTTAATGGTTTTGTAATATCATGGTATTAGTCACATTGTTTTATGTCATACCACTTGGTGGTTTTGTGTGAGCTTGTTTCCATAAAAGCAAACACATGGGTAGTTGTCTAAGGTTGTCTTGTTGGCCTGGCTAGTTGGCTGGTTGGGAGCATCTCTTGTTAGCATTTGTGAGGGTTGAAGCATGACATGAGATGTGTGGTTACATGCTTGTTCACATGGAGTTCTTGTAGAGGGCTTGATGCTTCAAAGGTATTGATGGAGGACTCTGAAGATGTATTGTAATGTTTATTACTAAATAATACATGAATGATGGATTCTTTTGGAGGCTGGGTTTTTCCCTCTTGAAGGTTTTCCCAGGGTATATCTTGTGTCATCTTTGATGGTATGTTATCTATTCTTTTGTATATGGATTTTGAATTCTTGTTTTCATGGATTTATCTATTTGAGTTATGTGCAAATGATCTTGGGTGGATGCATATTTCCTTTCAATAATGTGGAAAATAATAAAAATGTAAATAAGAATCAAAACTTAAAATAAATATGTGTAGAGATAACACACATTTCAAGGGTTTATTGACAACACATGGATATAAATTTTGTTAGGATTAAGGTGTCATCTATCTTGTAAATCCTATGTCATGGTTCCAACATAATTAGGAAGTGTCCCTAGGCACTTAGAGTGTATTGAGAAAATATTTTGTAATATTTATTCTCACCATTGTTTGCAATACTTTCATAAGGGATGATAGGTTCCACTAGTAGCGATAAAAGTGACTTGTGGACATGGATATTTAATTTTTTCCCCATATGTGGATGCCTAGAATGGGATGGAAAAAGAAAAGAAGTAGACAAATGAGTGATTGTTGAGCTTCTCCAAGTGGGTGCTTGGAAAGAGGCAACATGCGTCTCTTGACATTTTATGTTTTGTGGCATTTAATGTAATGTTTCTGTTACTTGATTTTTAGCTTTAAGCTGAAATCAGGTAACTTAGTGTTTAATCCTTTTCTTGTTGTTTAAACATTTAAATATAAACCATAAAAATGCTAATTTCAATATGCATGAAGGAATGATTTTCAAAACAAAGTAGATTGCATTTTGTCATTTCAATGCTGCATTACAACAAATGTGATATACAAATGTCGATATACAAATGTAGTCTTTTATTGATAATCTTGAAATATACATGTCCCTCACAAGCCAAGGGACTAACTCTCTTATTCAATGAACATATGAAACAATTCATGCATGAATAAGTAGAAGAAAGGAAATGTTCATACAAGGATGGAACTAGCCATTTCCTGTGCATGACTGGTTGTAGGTGTCCTGACTGCTCTACTGCTACCCTGAACTGCTTGTGTCCCTCCTAGCTCCGTAGTGCTCCTCCCCTGCATCTGAAGAAAACATGATGTTAGAGCAAAGCTCTGAGCAATGAAAGATTCAATCGTTACATACACACCTACCTATGCATGTATAAACTGATCCATAAGTGCATTAAACAAGTATGCAAACCTTGGATGTTTCAGAAAACAATGAAGTCATCAAACACATCCAACATATGCATTTATTTTCTAACTGTTTGCTTCATGTGCAGATTTAGGATAAGTCTGGTTACTGATCTAATTCAGATCAAATACAACATGTTGGGTAAATGTGGCTCCCACAAGGGTAGAGCTCAACGTGCTTTGAAAGAAAAGGAAATTGAGCAGCTTGATCAAAGATTTATCTATTATCAGTGCATTAAATCAATATGGAATCACACTAGTTGATCAAATTTCATTATCAAATTCAAAAGATGCACCACACTTTGTTGGATATGTCTTTCATTCTTCTTAAGTGGACCCTTGATCCATTTTATAAAAAAGAAGTGATCTTGGAGATGCATCAAGTCCAATCATAGACATGCATCAAGTCAATTATGCATCTTCTAAACAATAAGGAAGCATTTCAAGTTGTTGTCAAGCCCCTCTCACCGTAACCCTATGGGGCAGCCACACATCACATAGGAAGGTGAGCTATTAGGTCACCCACATATGTGACAGGTGGTTGTCCAATAAAGTTGGAATGAGGAGACTGTGTATTTATCACATATAACAGAAGAAAGAGTAATGGTTGAGCCAAGGCCATAGTACAAGTACATATGAACAACAATAAAAAATGCATGTTGATCTCATGAAATAGGGCAGCAAGGCAATTGCATAGGGTGAGGGATCTTCCCCCTTGCAATTAGCATTGGAGGTATTGCAGTATACAAGAAACAACACTATACAAGGTGAATATGTTTGCATTTCACAAAATTGTGGTAGTTTTGATGACCTATGAAGTGAATGAGAAAGGACATTCTTGCTAGCCTCTTTTAGTGGCCATAAAACATCCATGTCTACCACACAACATGAAAAGAGGGCAGTTTTCTACATTAAAGGGACAATTATGTGACAAAAGGTGAATATCATGGTCCCCGCACAACATATAGTCACTGTAAAGGCACATTCACCAAGCTTTGAATCAATTACAGTCATTGTTGATCAAATGAGCAAGCATAACGGGGCAGTAGTATTCACAAATGGAGCCAAATGCAGCAATAAACAAAGATAAAAAGTCCACAAAATGGAACAGTGCTGATATTAGCGATTAAACAGTGGACAAATTTGAACTAAGGTCTCAAAGTCATCTAAAATAAGATAAGTGTTAATGATTAAATCAATGAAAAGTATCAACGCAAATGTTCCATCACAAGTTCAAAAGAATTAGACAAGGTGCAATGATAAGGAGTACAGTCATAAGAGATTCACTCAAGATAGTCACCATATAAGAAAGTACTCACCATGAGAGAGTGGATTTGAGAACATGATAAGGGTTTATGTGCACATGTAGCTCCAATTCCATGAATAAACAAGGAAAAGGCTTTATGGTTCTCTTCAAAACCTGAAAGTCTTTGTATGGAAATGCTTTCAAAGTAGTGAGATCTTAAATCAAGGGATTAAGATAGTGTGGAATTTCCACCAAATCATGGGCAATGGACATGGGAATATTACCAAAGGTACAGTCCTCTAAGTGGTGGAATCTTCATCATGAAATGAAAAAAGAGGGGGGGACAACATTCCAATTTTTATGGAAATGAAAGGAAATCAAGTGATAATGGGAATCATGATAGTATAGGGACATCAGCCCTACTGACAAAACAAGAAAAGCATAATAGACAAGAAAATAAACAATAGTCACAAGGATGACTGTTTGTGGTTTCTAGGAGTTCATTGCATGAATATGGTTGTGTAATGGACTGTGTTAACAGTCATGAAGAGGAAATACCATTACAACTTGAATAGAGGATGCAAAAGATGAAAGGATGAGATCATCTAAAGAGGACAATGATGATATTTATTGTAAGAGATTTAAAGGAGCAAGCCCAAAGGTTGAGAACATGTCAAGGACAAAAATGGCAATGTGAGACTTCATGGACAAAGACAACCTTGGGAAGATCAAGAGCAACAAAACCATCAAAAGAACACATGAAGGAGAGGAACTTGGTCATTAGGCAGTGAACTCAAAAAGAACAGTCACTTGTAATTTTTCCTTATTATATCATGATTATCTCTAGATACATATGTTGTTTTTTACAAAAAACTTCCATTTTCTTAAATGTCCATGGATCTCTTGAGTGTGCATATGAATATGCCAACTAATGTGCCATCAATCCCACCATGTCCTACTTGTGATGGATGCAATATATCTTGGTTGGGCAGTACTTTAGAAAGGAAGTGAATTATGAGACATAAAAAGATAATGATTATTAGCCAAGCAAGGCTTTCCATGGAGTTCAGTTGGTCTACAAAAACACAAAATTTATCAAGAATGCAGTTCAATATTGAAACTTTCAATTATGTTCACACTGACATTGAATCATTTTTGCAACAAAATTTGGAGTTTCTTTCAAATAAAAAAGACCCACTTGTTTTGCAAATATGAAACAAAGATAAATGCTAAAACTTTCAACTGCAAGTGATAATGTTGGTGAGTTATGGACAGAGCTTTAAAGGAATAGGGAAAAGGAAATGCCCATAAAGAATGGAAAAGAGTGTTAATTGGCTAAGTTCCTATCATGGTGAAGTCAAATATTTACTACTTGAGCAATCTGACTGGTAAAGAGCTACTTAAAGAGGGTGTTTGCTCATTTGATGTTGGAGGGTATTTTATTATAAAAAGAACTAAAAGTTCTTTATTACACAAAAGGAAGCAGGGTAATCACTACATTAAGAGAAAATAGTAAATGGCAGGTTGTTCACAATGACCAAACCAATGTTGGGGTTTTGTTATAAAAACATTATTGCATTCTACAGAAGTGAAGTGCATAAAAAAAAATGGTAGTATGAAAAGCCATTTATGCATTATGATAGGTCGTGGTGAGCAGTAGCCTTTTCCCTAAAAATATGAAAAACCCACTTGGGGTTTTAATCAAATGGAGCAACATTGCTTTCTTTTTACAAGAAAATGAAATAAACTTGAAAAATCATCTGTATTCTGCTAAAAATATGAGCTCTGTAAGAAAATCCAGTGACCCATTTGGGTTTTTTACAAATAGTGGAAGAATTCAATAAAATACATGATACAGGAAACCCAAGCAAGAGTTTTTTCAAAATGCAGAAATAAGACAAAAAACCATGAATGCAAGAAGACCTAGTTTACATAATGAGGGATGAGCCACATTTGGCTCTTTCTTTTCCTATGTTCCAGAAACCCATTTGGGTTATTAACATTTATCAATATTTGTGAGGAACAAGAAGGAAATCATGAGAATATAGAAGGGTTTGTAAAAGAAATGAATATGACACCTTGTTCCTGTTCATGGCCGTGGTGAGTGAGCTGATATGGCCATAAAACAACAAAAAAATGCACCAGATTTACAGTAATGAAGCATTTCTAAATGATATTACAAAAGTGGAAAGAAAAATGAAGGGCATTCTAATCTTCCATTCGAGCTTTTCTTGCTCACACAAAAGCAAAAAATGGTGAATGAAGGTCGGATGGGAGCTTACCCGAGCTCAAATGCTAGAATGTACATAGTTTTTTCCATTAAAAGCTTCCTCAAAGCTTCATAAATTTCTCATTGATGGTTGTTTACAATAGAAACAAGCAAAAGGGAGGACGAATAAACAGTATGATCAGAAAGAAGCCAATGAAATGCTACAAGCCGCGGCCTATGAGCCCAAAAATGGCCTCCAAGTAAACATTTTGCAGTGTTTATGCCAAGTAAAACAATTACCTAAGTTTCCATGGTGCTTTTATGCAAAAAATGTCAAAAAATCGACTAAGAACCAGTGAAATCACCATTTTCTGTGTTCTTCCCAAACCCTCATGGTAGAAAATTAAGTTTTCCAGATTCTTCGAAGACCAAATGATGATTTTTTTCATCATTTTGGTATTTTATCATTAGGGTTTGAATTCTGCCTTTTTGACATTTCGATGGGATTTTTATCCATTTCTTTTTAAAAATCAAACTCATGTGAAATATGTGGGGAGGCCGAAACCTTTACTTTCCCTTAGGCATTCAATGCCTTTGTTGCTTTCCTTGTTTTTTTTGAAACTTTGCTAAGTCTCCACATTACATCATATGTTAGCACTTTGGAATTTTATGCCTTAGGGTTGTTCCCCTTGCTTCTAATCATTGCTAGGTGTTTTTCAACATACAACAAGGGAGTGTACAACAATGTATTTTCCATGTGACCCTTATGTGATGCTTTGTAATTGTCCAATGCCATGCAAAGTGGAATATGCTTTCCAAGAGACTTGGAGGTCGGCCATATTGGCCAACTGCTATTGATGACTATATGCCCTTTGCAAACCAATGCATATGACATGTGTGGGAAAAATGCAGAATATGGTGGGGTGGTGGTCAATGCCTTGGAGACTTTTTGTAAACTTTTAGCATATCATTATATGTTTGCATTGGTTTTCAATATTTGAAATATCATGTAAGTGATTTAAAATCACTTTTAGTTGTTGCAAATACAAATGTAATGCCTTTTAATGGTGGGGCCCTTTAATTTGAGCTTAATTGTAAAGTGATTTGTTAAGTGATGTTTAATGAATCACTTAACAAAATCACTATCTTTAATGCTTTAAAAGGCCATGTGTTTTCAAAAGCACACATATTGCATGATGGGGAATGTGGTCAAATGTTGTAATAGGACCAATGATGATTTGTAGAAGTGTGGGAAGTGTGAGATACTGTTTGGACTGATTTTGTGAAGGGGAGGCCAACTGGAGGCATTTTTTTGTCACATTTTTGGGGTGACTATTGACTTGGCATACTTTTCCTTCATGTGGAAGGCATTTTAGAGAGTTCTAAAAGGTTCTTTTGGGGCCTTTTCTGTTTTATCCAAGTAGAATCTTCTAGAAACACTGGTGTGGGATTTTATTTTTCAGTTTTGCTTAAGTATATTCATACTTGAGTTTTGAGGGAGTTCTTTCTTTTTCCAGATGAAGGATAGCTTGCTTTTTCTTGGAGTTGTTTTTCATGGAGCTGCATTGTAATTAAGACATGCCTATTATACAATAAGAACTTTGAATTAATAAATTGGAGTATTTTACCTTCTCTCTTCATGTTTTATGGTGTGTCATTAATGGTTAATCAGTCTGTTTTGTGAAAAGTCATTTTCCTTACAACTTGTCCCATGTTTCATGCATCCATTTGACAGAAAATGCATGTTTATAGGTTATAAACTATGTTGTTTAATGGTGTTATTGATTGTGAAGTCTATTTTTTCCTTTTGAAAACAATGTTACATACCTCTTTATAAATTACTGATGTGATCTGTATTGGAAAGGAAGTTGTGTGAGTTGGCTTTGAAATATTGATTTGAATGTGCAAGGTTGTTAGCAGGTCTAGGTTTTTGGTGTATCACCTTAGTTTCTTTTTGTATTAGGTTTATTTTATGCAATTTCTTACCCTTATCTCAGAATTTAAAGTAGTTAGGTGGCATCAAAAAGGGGAAGCCAACCCTTATCACTGGAGGTCTGCTTTCAAACAGGTCACCCACAACCTGAAAGCAATCCCATGTTAGTCCAAATCTGCTGAGTGCAATCAAGGCTTAGCAAACAGGGTGCAGATTTGGTGAGCTAACAACTTAATTTCCAAGTTTGGGTGCCCAAGTTGAAGGGGAAGTATTGGAGCCAAATCGACATCCTTTCATATTCTGAGGAGGAAATCCAAGGGTTGGGAAATTTGGAATGAAGAGTTATCTTTGGGTGTCATGTTTGGTGCTTAAGACCTCGTTACAACTCTATAAAATCAACTCCTTAGATGTAGAAATTGAGAGGAAAATTTGAATGTAGAGTTACTCTATAAGAACAAGAACAAGTTGAAGCATAAAGAGGTTATTCATAGGTACAAAAGTGTTGCCATGTTGGAGGAAAAGAGGAGAATGAAAGTGAATTAATTGTAATCTCATTTATTTAAAAAAAATGCATACTTGGCCTCTCTTGGAGTTTTTTCCTGCAAGGGTTTCTCCACATAAATCATGTGTTATGTGATGTCTTTTATGTTGCTGATTTGTGCCTCTTATATGCTATATTATGGTGATGCCATATTTTATTTTTGTTGTTATAAGCTCACATAAGGTGGTGTTATTAAACATGTTATGTTGGCTATTTTTAAGCATAATAAAGAAGATGGATCTAATCATTGTAATTCTATATTAAGGTCACTTAATTTTGGATTAGCATATAAGTTTTGAATTTTCATATTGTATTAGTCCAAGCCTTGTATCTCATCTATTGAAGTGAAAATTTGATTATTTGGATAGAGATTTAAATTTCGCAACAAATTTAAATCATAGTTTCACAAGTATCCATAAAATACATCTCACAACTCAAACTGAATGATATGAGGAAGGTATACATAATGTATTTTCCCAAACTAAACCATCTCCAAATAACTACCATTGGGGCTAAAACATGTACATTCACTCAATAAAATATTAGGCATAGAAACTCCATATAAGATAGTCAAATAAAATATATCAATAAAATACGTCAAATAAGAATCATTCTAAGCCGTATTACCCAAAATATACATGCAAATATTGATAATCAATAATACAAAAGGTGTTGACCTAGATAACATAATAAAATCATATATATCATATATAGTGAAAATAATGAAACAAAAGTAATGAAATAGTCTACATGCACATAGCCACAATGTATGCATGCCATAATACATAGTTGCACACTAGATTCCAAAAAAATATGATTGATAGAGTACATTTTGGGAAACATAAAACACCACTAATAGGCTTAGTATCAAAATAAGGTGTATACTAATAATCATACAAGGCACATACACCTCCAAAAGTGTAGATAGAATTTTTCTAGTGGCATGGAGACAATAGTATTTAAGATCTACTAACTCAAAAGGTTTACCAAGCTATTAAACTCTTATTAATGAAATCATGTGTTGTATGTTGTTACACTTACACCTTAGCTAGTGATGATCACAAGTAGTATGAGATGGTTGTCTCATCATCACAGCTGCAATGAATCAAGAAAAATGATGGGACCCACAATATAGTATGGGATGCATTGGCATTCCTCTTTTTAGTTGGGATGCACTTAAATTGTAAGTGTTAGTGAATAAAGTAATGAAGAGATGCATGCAATAGGGTTGCATCCACTTCATACTATCAAGTAGTCACCATGTAAGTGTGAGTCAATCATTGTGTACATGTGTAATGGCCTCATGTATTATGTGTTACATTAATGCCCTTGCCAATGATAAAAACAAGCAGTATGAGATGCTTCTCTTATCATCACAACTAAACAATGAACTAGGAAAAAAGATGGGACCTATAATAAGAGATGCATTAACACTTCTAGCTAAGATGTACTTAAAGAATTAGGTGTTAGTGAACTAGACCTAGAGGAAAATATGCTTACATTATGGTTTCATTCACTTCCTTCTTGCTAGCTAGACACATTGTGGACATGTGGCATATGTATGAGCTAGTGTGTACCTATTATGTGTGTATGATCTAGTGACACTATGCATAGGTTATTCATGTGTGAGCTAGTCACATTATGTATATGTCTTGTATGCATGATCTAGTCACTATGTGTACTTGTGATATGTGTGAGCTATTCAAACTATGTGTATGTGATGTATGCATGAACTAGTCACTTTGTGTGCACGTGACATATGCATGAGCTAGTCATTATGTGGTTTTGTGTGTTCATAAATTGATGTTGGAATTGATCTAATGTTTGACTAGAATGCACTCGCTATCATACTATTGTATATGGATTGAATTGGAAGCATACGTTTAGTTAATGGTTTTTATTTAAAAGAGATGTTAGAGATATTATATAGCTGTGTTGATGAAGTCTTATTTTTTGATTTGTGAACTACAGATCATTTAGTTCTTGGAAATTGATACATAGGAAAAGCCATTATGAATGAACCCTTGAGATATAGGTTTTGGTCTAGAATGGCCTTGATTTTGGAAGCTTACCATATTTAGTGTAAATAGATAAATTGTGACATAATTGTTGACATCAATACAAGAATAAAATTATAAAGATAACACTTTTAAATTGAAAAAAGTTATTTAAATAAAATGGTACTTAAAATATAATGATATTTTTGTAATTTTTTTAAATAGCAACTAAAAATGATTATTACAAAAGCACTGCCTAATTTAATAAATTTTTAAAATTATAAAAAAAAAAGACTAGAAACTTGAGACATCAAACTAATGATATTTAGCACAATTGATTACTAAACACCATTAAACATAATTTATAGACAAACTGTCATATATATAAATGAATCACATCCATAAAGAAGGTAAAAATTTCTTCAATGTGACCCTCCAATGAAATGATAACTAAGTTTGGAGCACAAACTACAAGAGGGATGGTAAGATAGATTAGCCAAACAAATTAATATAGAACTTAGTGAGGCAGCCATAAATGAACCAAATGTAGGAACTTATTGTGACACAGATGAATGGATCAATGCATATATATCATATGCATTTTGTATTTTAAAGTTTTTAGTAGTATCAAACAACAAGTCAATCAGTTCATGGTGCTATGTATTTTGTATTCACTAGTACAAAAATAACAATATATGACTAAATAAACTACTAAAAATTGCATATAAATGACTAATTTTGGTCACGTGACCATTAGTAGTTTATTTCCGATCATTTATAACACAACCAAATTTATGATAAACTATTTTAGTCATTTATCTAGTCATTGATTTAGTCATGATTTGGTCATTGATTTGGTCATTGATTTAGTCATTGATTTAGTCGTTAATTTAGTCATTGAAACTTGTCATTAACTAGTCATTTATTTAGTCATGGTAGTGATTTATTTAGTCATTGATTGTTGTTAACTGGTCATTTATTTAGTCATGGTATTCATTTATTTAGTCATTAATTTAGTTATATATTTAGTCATTAATTTAGTCATGTATTTAGTCATTAATTTAGTCATTACAAATCAAATCTAACTTAATTAATCCTCAGAAATTTATGCATATAAACTTCAAGTATCATAGATATTCAAATGTTGAAGAAGCACCATGAAATGAAGACTAAAATGCTTGAACAAATATGATTGATCAGACACAAACACAAATAGATTACAAATCAAGAGGAGCCACAACACAATATTTATGAGTGGAGAAAAAACCACTCTGAAAATTTACTTCATTAAACCTCATTGGCAAATCAAAATCTCATTTATTACATTCAATGTCTCAGTGACACTATACAACTTATAGACACTATATAAACATAATACTCCTATTTTCATATACTTATACTATTTTCCCCTTCCTTAATTGCAGTCCTTTTGGAAGGGCATCAATCTCCTATAGGGGCTCGACCCATTTAATCCCCTTGCAAATCCACAACTTTCCCATCGCTATTGGTTTCGGCTCTTCCAAACTCTTCCTCATTGGTATTCACCTCACTTCTCCAATTTGGAGTTGCAACCTGAAAAATAAGGTTTCAAAATTTGCACATCAAAAACTCAGAAAAGTCAAATAATACAAAGGATAAAATTCAAACATTTTCTTTCCCTTTTCCAACTATGGCACCCTAAACTTAGGTGCTAGATATAGTGAATGTATCAAAATCAGATATAACTTTATACTTCTGAAGTTTCAGATTTCCTAAAAAGTATAGATATAATACCTGCTAACATAGTTGTAAATGAAACAAAATACTATAACTTTAGAGTGTGTCTTCATGGAGGCATTCTATCAATTGTTAAGCAAAATGCTACTCATTGTGGGTACTTTTTATTCAAACATATTTCACACAATAAAGGTAAACGAAATATAAAACTAATAAATTTCATTCATAGCACATATATAAGAAAATTGTATTCATAAGCATCTTTTGTCATTGAATTTGCCTCATCCAGTATAATGATTTTAAAGGGTGGAGAAAGATAACTACTAAAAGTAGCCAAATAAAAGAATAAGAAAAACCAATGAAGCGGAAAATCAAAGGCAACAAGAGTTCCATAACTTTGCAAACAGATAAACAAAAGTATAGATATACAAATGAACAAAGGTTTCAACAAGGGTTTTAGATTATGTTTATTAAAATGAAAATATGGCCAAGATACCTATGTTTTTTGTCATTTTTTGCTGCTTTCCCCACTCCTCCAAACTCTTCCTCGCTAGTATTCAATTTTCACTTCTCCAATTCGGTGAGATGCATCCATTAAATAAGGCTTCTAGCTAGTTTTGGAGTATGTTTATTAAAATAAAAGTTACTATCAAGATTCTAATAATGCTCACATTTGGTTTTTAACAATCTTAAAATAAGTTTCTACGATGGTTTTTGAGTAAGTTTATTAAAATGATAATTTCCATCAAGATCCTAGTAATGAGCACATTTAGGATTTAACATTTTGGCATCCTTTACCCTATGTAGTTAAGTGTGTATTAGCATAATTAATATATAATGTATATTTTATTTTGAATGCTATTATGGATGTCCATAACCATTTTTCCCAAGATCCCATTTGTGCACAGGCAGGGAGGATGCTAGTAAGGGTTGTGGAGTCTGGCTTAAAACCGCCAATTACATCTGCTTAAAAGTTCTAAAGCCTATTCAACAAATCCATTTGTGCATACCCTGCAATCATTTCATTCCATGAGACCACATGCTTTGAGGCATTCTGTCAAACAGTTCATGTGTCTTTCCTATGATTCCACATTTTGATACATGTCAAACATGGCAAATTGCAACAACATCTAACAAAGTATACAAATGCAAATGAATAAAGGTTTCGACGAGGGTTTTATATTATGTTTATTAAAATGAAAATATGGTCAAGATACCTGTGTTTTCCGTCATTTTTTGCTTCTTTCCCCACTCCTCCAAACTCTTCCTCACTGGTATTGAACTTTCACTTCTCCAATTTGGTGAGCTACAACCTGTAAATAAGGTTTCGACAAGGGTTTTAGAGTATGTTTATTAAAATGAAAAAAATAATGCAAGATCCTAATAATGTGCACATTTAGGTTTTAACATTATGACATCCTCTACCCTACATAATTAAGTATATATCAGCATCAATGATGCTGTCAGGGTTATGGATTCTGGCCTTACACCTGCTTATTGCATTTGCTTGAAATTTCTAAAGCCCTTTCAATGAATCTAGCCTACGCCTATCCTCCAATTAATGCATTTCATGAGACCACATTTTTTTTGAGGCATTTCGTTAAACAATTCACACACCCTGTTCATGTGTCCACACTCTTACTCATTTCATGAGACCACAATTCTTTGAGGCATTCTGTTGAATAGTTCACATGCCCTGTTCCTTCCGCTTTTGGTTTCAGCTCCTCCAAACTCTTTCTTGCTGGTATTGACTTTCACTTCTCCAGTTGGTGAGCTGCAGCCTATAAATAAGGTTTCAACGAGGGTTTTAGAGTATGTTTATTAAAATGAAAATTTTCTCGCCCCAATTTGCCTGCTAAAAAAGATTTTAAAATGGAATTCAAAGTAAATAAATTATAATGCATATTATTAAATATATTATAATATTATATAATATTAATAATATTATTATAATATAATATAATTATTATATAATATAATATTATAATATATATTATAATATATTATATTATATTTTATTATAATATTATATTATATAATATAATTATTTTATTATATTATAATAGAAATATTATATTTATTATTATATAATATAAATATTATATTATATTATATTATATTATAATATTAAATATATTATATTGTATTGTAATAATGAAATTGACCACAATTGCTCTTTGATACATTTGACATGCTAACAAAACAGGAAAATCAAATTGGCTTCATCTCATAGTTAAAAACATTAATGATTCATTAACTATGTAATGAGTAATAAAAGTTAAAGAATGTAAATGTTAATTATTTTTATAAAATATGTGAAGGCCTTAAGACTGCACCGAGATGCAATGCCTTCCACGCAATAGGTATTTTTGGTGCACCAAGCAACCTAGGCAGCCAAATGGCCCGCTTAGGTAGGGGTCCCATGAGGAGGGCTTAAGCTCTATGGATTATGATCAAATTTGAAAGAAAAAGAATAGAGGAGTAATAGTCATTTAGTTATTCATTTATTTAGTCATTTTTATTTTTTTGACCAACTATTTAGTTGTGATTTTTACCCCACAATCAAATTAGTCACTTATGATGATCAAATTAGTCATCTTTAGTTGTTGAGACTAAATTTTTTAGTCATGTAGTCATATATTTTCCAAATTCTACTAGTATTAGTCATGCGACTAAAATTTTTAGTCATGTAGTCATATATTTTCCAAATTCTACTAGTGTTAGTCACGTGACTAAAAGTTTTAGTCATGTAGTCATTTATTTGCCAAATTCTACTAGTGATTTCATCATCGTTAGTGTCGACCAAGGGAGGATTCACATGCCTTATTTTGTTAATCTCATCATGCTTAAGATCTAACATACTGGCAAGTTTTCTAACAGTGAGATCTGCCACATATTCACATTTAAGAGCCTCATCAGTTGTAATTATTTTGGTAGGATCAAAAGATAATATTTTTTCCACCAAATCAATTGCACTTTTGTCAGCCACTTTCCTATGTAATAATTCCTTCAAAGATTTTGTGGGATGAAGGGGAAAATATTTACAATGTTTGATAGCATAAAGATATCATTGACAATTGATTATATGTGGTCGCTCATTTTCATCTGGTATTTGTATTATTTTAGCATACTCCTTGAGATTATAAAAGTCAGTTTCATCATTTTAACATTTGCAAAAAGAATAACACTTGGACCCAATTCATTTACCAATAGTAGCTCTGCCAAAATGCAACCCACAACCCATATATCTATAGTAGGGCCATAGTTGAAGTAATGTTTGTAAACGTTGTAGCCAAAAAAGTGCTCAGTGGCTCTGTAAGCTACAGAAGCCACAAATCCTGTCATTTTGGTGAAATCTTCCTAGAAATTCCAAAGTCACACAACTTTATTCTTGGAGTGAAGCTGCGAAACTTTTTAGGATTGTTGGAACTTGTTTCATTGACCAAAATATTGTGAGGCTTTAAATCTAGATGAAGTATTCGAGCAACATGCAAATACTGTAAGCTTCTCAGTAAGTGGAGAAATAAGAATGCCGACAAAATAAATTATCAATAATTTTAAATGATAAGAATGCTAACAAAATAGATTACGATGTATTCTCGACTATTTAGATTGAATTACATATATTATGGATCGGTGGATTTTAATCCAATGCTTAATACCTAAACATTTCTTATGAGGTAAGAAAAAATTCAATGTCATACATTGCAAATGAAAGATGAAGTTGATTGCAAATATAATTTGACCTTCATATTGTTTAAATATAATTTGAAATGGGTTGCATTTTTAGTAAAATAAAGTTTCCTTTTCCATGTTTTTTTATTCTTATAGAAAGTTGCCTCTAAGAGGCACACTTTTGAGAGGCAACTTTCTATACTCTTGCTTTCGACTCAGTGATCTGGACTGCATATAACAAATATATAAACTTGCTTCAAATTTAAATAAAACATTTCTAATTCAAACTTTTGAAATTTACAGTTGTTTAGAATATTTTCTAATTTGAAATTTTCTTTAATGGAAATGTGATTTAAAATTAAATAAAACATTTCTAATTCCAACTGTGCATATAGCGAATATATAAACTTGCTTCAAATTTAAATAAAATATTTCTAATTCAAATTTTTGAAATTTAAACTCTCCTTTAATGAATATGGAAATTTGATTTAAAATTAAATAAAACATTTTTAATTCAAACTTTTGAAATTTACAGTTGTTTAGAATATTTTCTAATTTGAACTTTCCTTTAATGGAAATTTGATTTAAAATTAAATAAAACATTTCTAATTCAACTGTTTGAAATATTTTCTAATTTGAACTTGCATATGGAGATTTAACAAAACATTTCTAATTCAATTGTTTGAAGTTTACAATTGTTAAAATATTGTTTGAACTGTTTGAAGAATAATATTTGTACAAATTATTGAAATGATTAAAAGAAAGAATACTATAAAACATTTATTGGAACCATTAAAAAAAATACTTTAAAACATTATTGTATTATATTAAAAGAAAGAATACTTTAAAACATTAGTGTATTATATTAAAGGAAAGAATACTATACAATTTATTGAAACCAAGAAAAAATACTTTAAAACATTATTGTATTATATTAAACAACTGTAAACTTCAAACAGTTGAATTAGAAATGTTTTGTTAAATCTCCATATGCAAGTTCAAATTAGAATTTTTTTAAAACAATTGAATTAGAAATGTTTTATTTAATTTTAAATCAAATTTCTATTAAAGGAAAGTTCAAATTAGAAAATATTCTAAACAAAAGTTTGAATTAGAAATGTTTTATTTAATTTTAAATCAAATTTTCATATTCATTAAAGGAGAGTTTAAATTTAAAATTTTTGAATTAGAAATGTTTTATTCAAATTAGAAATGTTTTATTTAAATTTGAAGCAAGTTTATATATTTGTTATATGCAGTCCAAATCACTGAGTCGAAAGCAAGAGTATAGAAAGTTGTCTCTCAAAAGTGCGCCGCTTAGAGGCAACTTTCAATAAGAGTAAAAAAACATGGAAAAGGAAACTTTATTTTTATGTTGGGAGAAGCTCTTGTTTCCGTGGTGGTGCTAGGATCATTGGAAGCATTTGGATTCTTAGGCACTGGGGGGCTGTTTGATGGGAGTGGAGGTTGGCCTCTTCTTTTCGTCATATGCTTCTTTTCTTGGGCCTTTGATCTTAGGCTTGAGATGGCTCTTGTGGTGGCGGGTTCCTTTCTTGGAATAGCGTCGTGGGTTGCCTATTGGTACCATCCTTGGAGCCTGTTGAAGATGTGGATGTGTTTTGGACAGGGTTTCTCTTGTGGACAACGGTTCCTTGGTGTCCTTCTCTTTGGCTGGCTCTGTGCCAGGTGTGGCTTGCTTGAGTTGTTGGGCTCTTGGAGTCTAGTCTTGTCTCATGGGCTTTCTTACAGAGTTTTTGGGTACCCATTATGGGTTTTATCTTTTGAGGAAAGTGTTTTTGATGATGGTGGAGTGGAATTCCTTTTCCTCTTGCTCCCTTGGGGTTTTGTGCTGGTTTAGGTGAGGTCTCTCTTTTGGATCCCCTACATGCTTAGCCAAAGGATGGTGTGGTTCCCCAGTCTTCTAGAGCTATGACTTTCTTCAATTTCCTATGCATTATGTCTTCTGTTGAGGAGAAGGAAACTCTTGATGGCTAGGAGTCATTTCCTATTGAGTTGGAGGTGGGTGTGGTGGATGTGGATGGAAGTCCTCTTTTCTGGTTTCTTCTAGATGTGCTCCTATTGAGGTGGAAGCTTCTCCTATCAGTGTGGAGCTCGAGGTTGCTGGAGAGGTGTGCTCTTGGTGTTTTGGGTTCTCACGGTTTCCTCTCCTATAGAGGGGAGCTCAGTCCTCTTGAGGTGGACTTGGAGTTGATCTGTGGTGTGCTTGGGTGCTTCAAGGGGTGTTTCTCCTCTTGTGTGCTAGTGTTTTTTATTAGGAGGTTGGGTTTAATGGTGGTCTGTACCATTAGATTTCCTTTTCTTTTGTTGGGTTTTGTTATGTTGTTTTTGAGCAAAAGGTTGGCTGCTGCTATGTGGTTTTGTTTCGTGAGTGTTTTAGGTGGTTTTTACAGTCAAAACTTGGGTGGGGTTTTTGGTCTCGGATAAAACCAGGTTGTTTCTGGGCTTCGGGCCCTTGCTTGTGTTCGTTTGCAACATGTGTTGTCATGTTAATCTGTTAAGTAGTTGTTGTTGGGCTGTTGGTGGTCTACGAGTTTTCTTTTTAGTAGCTTACTATTGTTGGGATGATTATGCTTACTGATGATCTTTTGTGTATCAGCTATCTTCTTCTGTATAGGGTTCCGAGCCCCTTCAAAACCCATTTTTTTACCTCTAATCAAAACAAAATAGATCACAATATGTATTGGAGAAATTTTGGAAGATAATGGATTATTTTCATGAAATCCAAATTACACATACATATAGGAGGGAAAAAAACTAGCAGATAGGATTGCAAATATGGAATGTGATGGTCAAGATCTTGAGGTAGTGGGACACCAAGAAATTGCAAATCAATATTCTCAACTGCTAGAGTTCATAATTGATAAAGGAAATTAAAAAAAATTAAATGTTCACACTCATTATGCATTTGATCAAGGAGTAATGATGGAGAAGGAGGATGATACTTGTGGCATATTTTGTCTAGCTAGCTTAACAAGTATATTGGGAAATGTTGAATCATCATTTATGATGTTGGTATTTGATGGGACTCTAGTTACTGGTACATTCAATTTTTAGAGGTGTTGGTTAATGACTACAGTGTGTTTTACAAAGTACCTCCCCTTGATGTGGATGCATCGCTTATGTCATCAACATGCCGAGGGATTTGAAAGGAACACTCCCAAATATGCTTACGATAGCAATGTCCAATTATAGACATGTGTTGCTAATATCAGGTTTATTTTAGGTTTGTTGTTTTGTAGGTATAGGGTGTTATGATGGCTTGGATTGCGGAACAGAAAGCGGGGTTGGGAAAGAAAGTTTCGCATGAGCTATTACAAGTTATATCTACGGTGAATTAAATGGGCTCTCCTTCTCATGACAACAAAATATTCCTCTTCAGTAATAAAGAAGATTTGCACATGGTTTATTTTCTATAAAGGGAGGTGATTGTTTTATGTTGTATCCATTCGAAGGTCTGCTATTGCTTATCATTATGTGAGTGCTAATTGTCTATTTGCTGAAAAGTGGCAAGATGGATTTCAAGCCCTAGAATTTTAGAGTGAACATGGTGGTGCAACCTTGGGAGCATCCTTTCAAAGAGTACCTCTCTCATGGTTGTTTTAAGGTGGTCTTCAATTTGAATTTCCCTAGGGTTGAGGAAGTTGTTTGCACAATGCTTGGCGTGGAGGTGATGAGTCCACGTGCAAGAAGAATTATCTTCCCATCTTAGCTAATCTCTGTTTTTCTTTCAAATATCATGGATTTACTGCAATCCCTTCGAGAGCTAGTGTTAATTATAGAGCAATTTGTCAAACCCCAATTTCTTCAAAATAATGCCCTGTTAGTTGCGGATCAAAGCTATAATATTTTTTCTGGGGATGGGAATATAGGAGGTTTGTTTCCTAGAGATTTTATCAGGAATCACCATGGTTTTGAAGAAATTTATGACTCTATCAAATTGGCTTTGCAATATAAAAGTGATAGTAGGTTGTTGAATGCATTAAGGAAGAACTGTCGGAAGATTTGTGTGAATATCGATATGGCTATAAAGGAAAAGTAAATTATGCTATCTCCTTCTTGTTGAGGTGCCAAATTGACCCACAACATGTAGGTAAGATAAAAGTAAAAGTATCTCACCTCTCCTGAAAGAGACAATTAGTAATCAAACTAATCACCTCCCAAGGTCTTTGATGTTGGTTGAACACAACGTTGCTGTTTCACAAAGTGGTCAATATGGCTGTAATGTTCAAGGGGCTTGCTTGTTTTGAGCTTTTGGATTGTTACAAGATCAAACATCTATCTAAACTTGCTTTAACCAATGGTTTTAAAGAAATAGAAAAAAGATAGATCAAGGTTCTCAAACTGAAAAGAATGTTGATTCATTAAAATAATCAGACTTATTACCTTCCAAGGAATTCCAAAACTAGAACTGCAGAATAAAATTAACTTGTAATTGATACATAGTTTCATTTATTCATAGTGAAAACTTTAACAGTAGATTGCAAATCATCATTCAAACAAAACATAAGATAAAATTTCATTCCTTGAGAGCTTTTCAAATTAAAATGATTAATCCAAAATGAATACCATTCTAGAGAATAATATAAAGAAGGTTTAAATTTGGCTGCTCCTACTATTAATGAAACAGATAAGCAACATTTACAAATCTGGCAAGATCACCAGTGTACATAAACCCATGTATTTAAACTATCTCTATCTATGCTAAGAAAATCAAGAAGATACATCACCTCCTCTTCCTGGCGAACTGAAAAAAAAGAAAAAGAAAGTCTAACTTCCTTCAAAACCCTAACTCGCCCTTTTAACCTTCGTTCTACTACCTTCTAGATCTTCCAGCTTGCTAACTAATCTGCTAACTCTCTTTCTAACCTTTCTAACTCTTCTAACCTATCTCTAATTCGTCTAGCTTGTCTAACCCTTACAAAATATCTTCAGCCGCTCAAAAAAAAAAATCCTTTACAAAGAGGTGAAAACGCCATATTTATAAAACGTGTCAGAATGTGTCGGCCCCCCATTTAGGGTTTACAATGAGTCATTCACAGAAGAAGTCGGCCCTAGAAGAGTTTGAAACAAAGTCAAACTTGCATTAAATGCAAAGGCACTGACCAAAGGCAAGAAATGGACCAAAATGCGTGAAGAAGAGGCAAAGTGAAACGATGTGGAAGCACGATGTTCAATGCAACTTTGCATTAACTGCTTCCTCCAAGTCGCCCATACCTTCCTCCATCCTATCCTTCGTCATCAAGAACGCCTTCTGCAAGCTGTCTGCAAGTGACATAGGCAAACCCTAGTTCGCCATCAATAGCATTGCTATTATCCTTCAAATCTATCTCATAGTATTGTCCTAGCCTCTCTTGCTGGATTGATATTCATTAATGGCTGCACTGTAGGTCACCGCGTCATCCAAATTGTGCCCAACTATTGGATTCCATGATAGCCTTAGTTTCTTTGTAGCAGGGTGTTCATATTCGTATTTGAAACTTTGAACTAGACTGATGTCATACTACCCTCAGGAATCCTACTCTTTACGTACAACTTCATCTTTTCCTTCCTCTTCTGCTTTAGAGGTGGATGATCCCTTTGTGTCTCTCTTAGCCATTCCAATCGCTGCCTTGCTAGACTCAGCCTGCATTCATCAAACACCAATGTGAGAATCCAATTGTTGACAACATTTCATCAAAGTGTTAGCTTAGAATCATGATAAAACCATTAAATCAACCCTTAAGCATCAATACTAAGCAGTTCAAGATTTTGAGCTAACTGAGAAAACTAGCCTGGGAGGAATTTCGGAAAATTTTGAACTAGGCAGATTCTCCCGATGAGGCATCAATATCAACAATAGATTTATTAAAATGAACATAAGAATGCATGAATCATTGTAATCCATTAAATTAAGCATAGAACACCAATCGTTTATCATTAGAATCATCCATTTCACCAAATTTTCTCACTCCACGATGCCTCCCAGGAAAATCAAAAAAATCCGGCTAGATTGGATTTCAGCGGATGACTCAGGACTCCCAATTTCAGACAACTGAAGGAAATCTGAAAAAAAATCCGGCCAGATTGGAATTCCATGAAGAGCACAGAACTCTGGACACCAGCACATTTTTGGGAAACTGAAGGGATCCGGGAAAATCTAGCCGGGCAAGAAAATCCTGAACCCGACCGAAAACTCGAACACCAGCCATGACTTCGCTCAAATTAACCAAAGGTCAGAAATTTGAGGACCCTGGGCATGGAAAATCGTTTAGCATGGTCCTCCTACAGATCTTCTTCAGATCCTAGGCTCAATCGAAAGAAAAACAAGACAAGATGGCGACGACCTAGGCATGAAACTGTAGATTTTAACTATGAATGCATAGGGTAAGCCATGAAATGCCCAAACACATAGGAATTCGAACTCTGAGCAAGACCATAACGTTTTAAAGCAAAACAAGATGAACATCTCAACTAAGGAGAATGCAAATGATGATGCAAAATGGCAAAAATATTGAAAAAAAACCAAGTTCGGAAACCCGACGGCCATACGGAAATTCGGAAAAATTCGGCCTAGGCGGAATTTCACAAAGGCCAGAAATTCCTGAATCGCAGTGTAAAATAGGCTAGGTCGGATTCTGAACACAATCCGAGAAAATATGGACAGGGTAGAAAATCCTAACCCAGCTCGAAAACCCGAACAACAGCAAGAAACAGGAGTTCAAAAGAAGTTCGGAAAAATTCGAAAGGACAGGAAAATCCCGAACCAGTGTAAAAACTCGAACTTCACCCAAAACATAAGATTTTCAATATGCAACTTGGGGAAAACACTTGGGAAAGCAAGATAAACATATTAAGCACATTCCAAGGCAAAACAAAACCTCAAAATTGAAAGGGGGGGCAAAACACAAAGAGCGAAATCAAAAGAGGGTCCCATTTTAATCCACTTTAAAATGGGGTGGTTATGCAAGGCATAACAATTGGCGACTTGGCTGGGAAAATGGTTTAACCATTTTCAGGAAACTGAGGGATTCAGTTACCCAGAACTCCTGGTTTATAGACATCACAATTCTAGTTAGGTTGGTCTTAGTAAACAAGGTTGAGCTAGAATCTCAGATGTAAATCAACACTGGCTATCCCTGAATCTATGTGTGTGCTTGATGGTGCATCACCCTTTTACAAAATTTTCCTCATCTTTTGAACAATTGTGCACAAGATTTGAACTACATGAATTGATTCCCTTTAACTGTTGTGCAATGATATCCTGGGCATTGCTTCGCTGCCAGTCAAGCGTCCATAGCTCCGACGGATATACCTCTAGTTTTTTCACAGCATTTCTCTACTACCAGTCAGGTATCCATAGCCCCGGTAGAGATACTGGAATCACCCATTCAGTATTGAGTTTTCTTTTCTTAGATAGTTCTCTTTTCTCTTCTCTTTTTTTCTTTTTTCTTTCATTCAATTCATTCTCAATATGTCAGATGTCCAACATCTATACTGGGTTGAAAACTACCATGGACCTCATAACAGCATCTGGGGAATCATATTTTTCACTCAAATCTTGTGACACCATCATCCTAAGACAAATATACCATTACAAAAGGAGATGTTTCTGATGATTTGTGACAGATTCAATCGTAGTTAGTGAAGATTGCTTACTTTATACCTTGTTCTTAATGAATTTCCACAACTCTCATTGATAATGGACATAAAACAATGAATTTAGAACAAAATCATCCAATTAGGAAACCTGAAAATATCTAAACCAACTTCTCTCCTAATAGCCAAAGTATACTTCAGATAACAACCCCTTACTCAATTGAATAAAATGAAGGCCCCGCAAAAAAAGGAAAAGAAAAAATGAAACGGAACAACAAACTATTCACATACATACAACCCAACAAAATACCAGATCTTTTACAACCCAAAATAATGTTTGAGAAACCGTCCATTGATAGGCAATGGAACAGATTCTCCTATTAAACTACTCAGCCGGAAAGCATTTTCTCCTAGGGTTTCAACAATTTGATAGGGACCCAACCAAAGCTTATCAAACTTCTGGTGGTCACCCTTCTTTTCATTGGCTTTATCCCACAGTAAGACAAGGTCTGATATCCTGAAAGCCTTAACTTGGGATCTTTTGTCGAATCAACGTTTGACAATAGCCTGGTGCCTAAAGAATTGTTGCAAAGCAGCATTTCTCTGTTCTTCTAATTTCAGCAAGCCAACTAACCTTACTTCAATCCTATCATCACTAGAGTAAAATTCTTGCATAAATTTTAGGATAGGTATTTGCAAGTGAATAGGGAACACATGCCCTTGGCCATACACTAGCTTAAACAGTGAAGTTTTCAACGCAGCCTTGATCGTAGTCCTATCTGCCCATAACAAAAATCTTAACTGGGTATGTCGGTCTCTAGGATTGTTCTCTGATAGTTTTTTGATTACTCCTAGGAGATTCTTATTAGTTGATTCTGCAACTCCATTTCCTTGAGAATAATAGTTTGAAGAATACTTTAAAACAATCTTATGATCATAAGCCCATGAAATGAACTCGACAGAAGAAAATGCAGGGCCATTGTCACATACCAGTGCAAAGGGTACTCCAAACCTGGTTGTGATGCATTCAGTGAGGAACTTGATTACTACCTCCATTGTGCTATTCTTGCAAGGTATAGCTTCTGTCCATTTCATGCAGTAATCTGTGGCAGTCAAAATGAATTTATGTCCTGCAGAAGAATTTGGGTTAATTACCCCAATAAAATCAAGTGCCCATTGGGCAAATTGCCTTACCTCATAGATAGACTGCAATGGCATGGCTGGATGATGCTCTCTTGATGTAGAAATTTGACATATATGACATGTCGTTACATGTTGGTGGGCATCCTTAAACACACATGGCCAATAATAACCAGATCTGAGGATCTGATGTGCTAAAGAATCTGTAGAACCATGACCCGTGCCATGTTTCCCATAAAATTCAACAATTGCGTGCTTAGCTTCTCGTTGATCAAGGCATCGTAGATAAACCCCCTCAAAATGATTTCTGTATAGCAATCCTCCTTTGAGCATATAATGGGAGCTTTTCATTCTTAGTGCTCTCCTCTGAGTTGTATTCATTCCCTTCAGGCACCAATTATTGAGCATGAAATAAATAATATCGGCATACCAAAAGTCATTAGAAAAGGACTGTGTTGTATACTGCTGACAAGTAATGTTCTTACCAACATCCGCTATTGCTTTAGACAAGCCTTGACCTCAGAAAAGTATCATAGGGTGAATCTCCAGATCGAACTCCTGCAAAATAGCCATCCATTTCCCCCTTCTTTCTCCCAACTCACTCTGCATAAGTAGACTTCACAGCAACATCAAGAACCACAACAATGATCTGACTTCGAAGGATATAATGCATAAACTTCTTGACAACTCTAACCAATGCAAAAGCTTGTTTCTCAAGAGGTGGGTACTTGACCTCAACATTCTTAAATAGAGAGCTCATGAAGGAAATTGGCCTTTCATCCCCCTCCTCTCTTCGTTGTGTCAGGACAGTTGCACATGAGTGTTCAGAAGCAAAAGAGTAAATATAAAATAGCTTCAAGTAGTCAGGACTAGTGAGGACTGCGCCTCCAAAATGGATTGCTTAACCTGAGAAAAAGTAGCCTTTTCCTCATTATTCCATTCTATTCTAACATCTTTCTTCACCATTTTGTTCAAAGGTTTAACAATTTCTGCAAAACCTGTGATAAACTTCCTCACAAAGTTGATCTTTCTGAAGAAAGATCTCATCTCCTTCTTACTTCCTGGCATGGTTAACTTCATAATAAAATCAACTCGATCTGGATCTATCGATATCCCTCTTTCCGAGATTATGTGTCCCAAAAGTTTCCCTTCAGAAAGCTCGAACACACACTTTTTAGGATTCAGCGAAACACCATATTGGATACATCTTCCAAGAACTTTAGCCAAGTCTGTAGCATGGTTTAGTCTATCTTTAGAGAATACTGTCAGGTCATCCATATAAATGATGATGCACTTACCAATCAAATCTTTGAACACTACATCCATTGTACGTTGAAAGGTTGCTCCAACGTTTATCAAACCAAATGGCATCCTCCTGTAAGCAAATGTTCCCCACTTAGTAGTGAAGGTTGTCTTCATTCTGTCTTCATAATTAATGATCACTTGATTGTACCCAGAATAACCATCCAGGAATGGCATCATTTGGGACCCATTAATAGTTTGCAAGACTTCGTCCAGAGAAGGGAGTGGGTAGTTGTCTTTTTCCGAAGCTTTATTCAAATTCCTGAAATCTACACATAGCCTGATCTCCCCATTCTTTTTACGAACTAGAACCAAGTTAGCCACCCATGTTGAATGTCATACAGGGAAGATTATTCTTGCAGAAAGCAATTTTTGAACTTCCTTAAAGATCAGTGGTTCAATAAGGGCGTTGTCAGGACGTTGTTTCTGCCGAAATGGTCTAGCTTTAGGCTTCAAAGGAATAGTATGAGTTATCACAGAAGTATCAAATGTTTTTAGATCTTCATACCCCCAAGCTATTGCAGCAATATCTTTCTTCAGTGCCCTCAATATATCTTCTCTGATTGCTTCAGGGCAGGTCTTCCCTATGTAAACATTCCTTTCGGGCCAGAATCAACTAAGTTAATAGTTTCATATTCACCTCCCTTATCTTCGGTTGATACCTTTTCCTGAGCCCTTGGATTTGAATCAAAAATTATTTCTAAGGCCACCATTCCCTTGGGAATGCTATTACTTTTTAAATTGAGAACACCTTTTGTATCACAGTCTTCAGGGTTCCAGTCTCCTTGATCCCTGTCGGACTCATCAATGATTTGTCCTTCGAAAACATCTGAGCTTGCTAGAAAAGCAAGGATATGTCGATCATCATTGAAGACTTGAAAGTTCCTAACATTATCAGGGACAGCCGGGGTGGATATCAATTCTATCGAGAATCTCTTGAGCTTGGAGTCTTGCATGGGCTCCAAGGTACTTGCGGCAACAACTAATGAATCAACTATTTGATTCTCCTCTCTAGGGATTAAACTAATCCCAAAAGCATCAAAGTCTTCAATCAGGTTCCACACCTGATTTCTATAAGCTACTAGCCTTTTATTGTGACATGTGTATTGGTTGCATACTTGCTTGATAATCACTTCTGAATCTCCCTTAACCATCAAGGTAATAACTTTCTTCAGATGTGCGAACATCAGTCCCCGAGCTAATGCTTCATATTCTGCTATATTGTTAGTGCATCCAAACTGTAACTTGTAAGAAGCAAAAAATATTTTCCCTTTTGGGCTAGTTAACTCAACTCCAGCACCACACCCTATTTTAGATTTGGATTCATCAAATGTGAGGGTCAATATCTGATTATGAGTTGGGGTTGATTCCTTTGAGCTTGTTGTGGGTGCTTGGATAAGATAAACCGTAGGTGGGGCCACTGGATCTTTTTGGATCAAATATTGGGAATGGGTGTTTAATGGGTTCATCAGGTGCAATATCCAATTCCCGCTCAGATATATCATGTAATCCTAGGATATCTTTCTGACAGTTATCTGTATCTTTGATTAACCCCTTGGGTTTTGGTATACTTGTGAGTTCAGGGGTATCAAACAAACCTTGGGGTTGTTCAACATAACTATGTTGGTTTGGTATTATGACCGAGGTAAGTTCAGTTTGAGGAGGGACTTCTTTTGAAGGTATATTATCTCTGGTTAACATTATTGCATTTTTGGCTTCAAATGAAAAGTGATCTGAAACGGTCTCAAGGTGACTTGGGCTAGTTTCTTTAGTTTGAAAAACATGATTTAGAACACTGATGCAGGGTTGGCAGGTCAATTTTGTATGATTTTGGTAGTGCACCCTGCACCAATTTGGGAGTAGAAGACTCCACAAATCAATATCTTCCCCTAAGACCAACTGATCCTGTTGCAGTTTCCTGATCAATACCTATTGGTTTACACTAATCATGGGATTAGGGAATTCTTGCATTAACAAATCATTAGAATCATGAACTGAAGAGTCAAAATTTTCTCTCTTTTATAAACCCCTATCTCAGTTTCAAAATAAGCTACCTCATTGGGATAGTCATACTCAATGATGATATGTTTGAGGCGAGGTTCACTCTCAATCCTAATCTACGTAGGCATTCCCCTCCATGGTAGCCACATATGTGAAAAGTCGAGGGAGAGATATCCCCCTATACTCTTCATTAGATCTCTTCTCAAAAGCATACCGTAAGTCTCAGGAATGTCTGCTACCTGAATATCCATATTGGTTTGGATACTAGGGTCAGACCCTACTTGTACATGTATATTTTTCAATCCTCCAACTACATTAACCTCTGTTTTATCAAGTTGGATGACCTTCTTGTTTGTTTGGACAAGATTCATTCCCAATTTCTTGCATACAAAAAATGGCATAACATTGCTAGAAGCCCCTGAATCTAGCAGACAATTGTGTAGATTCTTCCCACATATTCTCAAACTTAAAAGAAATGGTGGGGTCCCTACCTTGTTTTTGAAAAAAGTTGCGTTCATGTCTGTAGCGAGTGCCACCTTGGTTTTCCCTTTTGATTTATCAGCTTCTTCCAAAGCTTTCAGCGCTATATCCCGTTGGGAAGGGCACCATTTTAGGATGTCAAAGTATGATAAAGAGGTTTTTTGTTTTTGCATCTCAGAAACAATATCAAATTCTGTGTTATAACTTGCATTATATTTGAAAACACCAGATGAATTACCTTTGCTAGGGAAGTCAGGCGGACCCTTCGGTGGAGGAGGGTTGTTATCAACACTCTGATTCAGAGGCACCATATGGTTAGGTGGTGTTGATGTAGTGAATGGACCCTTATTCTGGTTTCTTAGGAAGTGTCCTCCCTTTGTCTGAAAGGATTGGGCATCATACACATCTTCTTTTGGTTCATTCTCATTCTGCATTGGGAATGAAGGTTCTTCTTCAAAGAGGTCATAAGCCATTGTTGTATCCATTGAGCCACCTCCTTTATTTGAATTCCCTTGGAACGTTTGGGCATCTACCTGTGCCATCTTCACAACCTTCTCCATTTCATGACAGTTCACCTCGAAATGAGTTGTAGTATCATGCAGCCTGCACCAGTTAGTCATAAAATTGAGGTCAGCCACATTTTCAATATGCGGCCTGTCCTCATTAGCTTGGTAATTGTGAGAAACTCCACCATTATTTGGCCTTGTATTCCATTGTTTGTTGTTATTAGGCCTCTGGTTATATCCTCTATTCTGATTTTGATAGCCTTGGTTAGGGAAGTTTTGGCCTTGATAATTCCTCTGGCTGTGATTATTGTTGTTCTGATAATTACCCTGATTATTATTATTCTGATTAGGGTAATTACCTTGATTAGCATAACTACCTTGATTTTGAGAGGGGTTCAGTTTAAGCTGAGCCATGTCATTTGTGACTTGGGACAGAGTTTTCTTTAGGGTCTCCACCTCATTTGTGAGTTGAACTGTCCTTTCACTCTCAGCTTTCTTAGCAACAGGTGGCTGACCAACAAGATTTGGTATTCCAGCTTGATTATGATGACTATGTGGACCGTGATGAGTCTGTGATTGTTGAGAGAAGTCAAGAGCCCCATTGGCAAAGAATGGAATAGGAGATTGAGTCTATAACTCAGATATAGGTCCATAATGGGAAGGAGACATCCCTAGGACAATATTGAATAAAGGGGTTGGGTTAGGTATCTGATACCCCATAGAAGGAAAAACTCCTCCCAAGTTTCCTTGTTGAGAGCTAGTTTGTTGTTGCAACTTGATGGCTAGATGATAAACTTTAGACAAAGAATCAATATCTGCCGACTGATAAGTCCTTTGTAGGAACAAGCCAAGCAAAGGGTCTATAACTCTAAAATATGCCTAAATGGCACTATTCTCAGCAACTAGATAGGGGTCCTACAATATCCTATACATTCGTTCAAACCTGGTATTGAACAAGGGAAGTGATTCACATGGCTCCTTCCTAATGGTAGCAAATTGATGGAACAAAATGGCTAGATCCACATAAACTCTGAACTGATTGATGAAAGCATTCTCCAGATCTGTCCAACTCAGAATAGAACCTTGTGGAAGATTTAGGTACCAGTTGTACGCCATACCCCCTAAGGAATAAGGGAACAACCTAAAAACCACATCATGGTGAGCTATCTAGGCTCTGGTACAAGCATCCTTAAAATCTTGTATGTGCTCCTCAGCACTCCTTGATTCACCATGAATGTATTTGGGACAAAATCTCTTAGGATTCTTAGGCATATCATGAAAGCCTCTAGGAATAGTTCCCAATGGGGAGGGATTATTCACAAAAAATGCCATTGGTGGTGGTGGTGGAGGTTGATCCAATTGATATGACAATTGAGGCAGATTTGGTGGTGGATTCACAGGTATCCACCGGGGTATTGGTGAAAATCCTGGTGGAGTGAGTGGAGCTGAAAAGGGTGGTAGAATGGTTGTGCCAATCCTATGAATCTTGTGTCTCGTTGGGGTCTTGAGTTCTATCAAAGGTGGTGGGTTTTCAGTTGATCGAAGAACTCTATGGGACCTCTTTGGTGAGAAAAACCCAATATTATCCAATTTTCTCTTCTGCCCTGCTTCTAGCACCAAAACTGTTGAGGTGCCAAATTGACCCACAACATGCAGGTAAAATAAAAGTAAAATTATCTCACCTCTCCTAAAAGAGACAATCAATAATCAAACTAATCACCTCCCAAGGTCTTTGATGTTGGTTCACAACGTTGTTGTTTCACAAAGTGGTCAATATGGCTGTAATGTTCAAGGGGCCTGCTGGTTTTGAGATTTTGGATTGTTAGAAGATCAAACATCTATCTAAACTTGCTTTAACTGATGGTTTTAAAGAAATAGAAAAAAGATAGATCAAGGTTCTCAAACTGAAAAGAATGTTGATTCATTAAAATAATCAGACTTATTACCTTCCAAGGAATTCCAAAACTAGAACTACAGAATAAAATTAACTTGTAATTGATACAAATTTTCATTCATTCACAGTGCAAACTTTAACAGTAGATTGCAAATCATCATTCAAACAAAACATAAGATAAAATTTCATTCCTTGAGAGCTTTTCAAATCAAAATGATTAACCCAAAATGAATACCATTCTAGAGCATAATATAAAGAAGGTTTAAATCTGGCTGCTCCTACTATTAATGAAACATATAAGCAACATTTACAAATCTAGCAAGATCACCAGTGTACAAAAACCCATGTCTTTAAACTATCTCCATCTATGCTAAGAAAATCAAGAAGATATATCACCTCCTCTTCCTGGCGAACTGTAAAAAAAAAGTCTAACTTCCTTCAAAACCCTAACTCGCCTTTTTAACCTTCATTCTACTACCTTCTGGATCTTCCAACTTGCTAACTAATCTACTAACTCTCTTTATAACCTTTCTAACTCTTCTAACCTATCTCTAATTCATCTAACCTATCTAACCCTTACAAAAGATCTTCAGCCGCTCAAAAAAAAAGATCCTTTACAAAGAGGCGAAAATGCCATATGTATAAAACACGTCAGAATGTGTTGGCCCCCCGTTTAGGGTTTATAATGAGTCGGTCACAGAAGAAGTCAGCCCTAGAAGAGTTTGAAACAAAGTCAAACTTGCATTAAATGCAAGGGCACCGACCAGAGGCAAGAAACTAACCAAAATGCATGAAGAAGAGGCAAACTGAAACGATGTGGAAGCACGACCTTCAATGCAGCTTTGCATTAACTGCTTCCTCCACGTCACCCATACCATGCTCCATCCTGTCCTTCGTCATCAAGAATGTCTTCTGCAAGCTGTCTGCAAGTGACAGGTGAAACCCTAGTTTACCATCAATAGCATTGATATTATCCTTCAAATCTGTCTCATAGTATTGTCCTAGCCTCTCTTGTTGGATTGATATTCGTTAATGGTTGCACTGTAGGTCGCTGCGTCATCCAACTTGTGCCTAGCTACTAGATCCCATGAGAGCCTTAGTTTCTCTATAGCAGGGTGTTCATATTCAAATTTGAAACTTCGAACCAGACTGACGTCATCCTACCCTCAAGAATCCTACTCTTTACGTACAACTTCATATTTTCCTTCCTCTTCTACTTCAGAGGTGGATGATCCCTTTGTGTCTCTCTTAGCTGTTCTAGTTGCTACCTTGCTAGACTCAACCTGCATTCATCAAACACCAATGTGAGAATCCAATTGTTGACAACATTTTATCAAAGTGTTAGCTTAGAATCATGATAAAACCATTAAATGAACCCTTAAGCATCAATACTAAGTAGTTTGGGATTTCGAGCTAACCGAGAAAACCAGCCTGGGAGGAATTTTGAAAAATTCTGAACTAGGCGGATTCTCTCAATGAGGCATCAATATCAACAATAGATTTATTAAAATGAACATAAGAATGCATGAATCATTGTAATCCATTAAATTAAGCATAGAACACCAAGCCTTTATCATTAGAATCATCCATTTCACCAAATTTTCTCATTCCACAGCGCCTCCCAGGAAAATCAGAAAAATCCGGCCGAATTGGATTTCAACAGATGACTCAGGACTCCCAATTTCGGACAACAGAAGGAAATCCAGAAAAAAAATCCGATCGGATTGGAATTCCGTGAAGAGCACAAAACTCCAGACACTAGCACATTTCTAGGAAACCGAAGGGATCCGAGAAAATCCGGCTGGGTAGGAAAATCCCAAACCCATCTGAAAACCCGAACATCGGCCACGACTTCCCTCAAATTGACCAAAGGTCATAAATTTGAGGACCCTGGGCATGAAAAATCATTTAACACAGTCCTCCTACAAATCTTCTTTGAATCCTAGTCCCAATCGAAAGCAAAATAAGACGAGATGGAGACGCCCTAGGCATAAAATTCTAGATTTTAACTATGAACGCACAGGGTAAGCCATGAAATGCCCAAACACACAGGAATTCGAACTCCAAGCAAGACCATAACATTTTAACGCACAACAAGATGAACATCTCAACTCAGGAGAACGCAAATGATGATGCAAAATGGCAAAAAGCTCAAAAAACAACCAAGTTTGGAAACCCGATGGCCAGACGGAAATTTGGAAAAATCCAGCCCAGGCGAAATTCTGCGAAGGCTAGAAATTCCCGAATCGCAGTGTAAAATCAATCAGGCCAGATTCTGAACACAATCCGGGAAAATCTGGAGGGGGCGAAAAATCCTGACCCAGCTTGAAAACTCAAAGAACAACAAGAAACTAGAGTTCGAAACAAGTTTGGGAAAATCTGAACAGACAGGAAAATCCCGAACCAGGGTAAAAACCTGAACTTTGCCCAAAACATAAGATTTTCAATATGAAACTTGGGGAAAACACTTGGGCAAGCAAGATAAAAATATTAAGCACATTCCAAGGAAAAAAAAAATCTCAAAATCGAAAGGGGGGTGGGGGGGAGGAAATACAAAGAGCGAAAGCAAAAGAGGGTCCCATTTTAATCCACTTTAAAATGGGGTGGTTATGCAAGGAATAACACTTCCTGAAAGTGCATTGTCCTCATTCTCCTTTAAATGACTCTCTTGCTGGGATGAAAGGTTGAGGGAATTCCTCTGGTTCAAATGCAAGTCATGTGGAAGCTGGGGTTGCTCGTGATAATACAAAAAATGTGAACATGAAAGGAAAGGGTTTGGTAGCCCATTCGTACTTGGCTCAGGGAGGAGTTCAAATAGCAAAGGAACAACTTGTAGGTCATGGCTCCTATGTTTGTGGTTCGCAAGCTCAGTTTGATCTAGTTGCAGGATATGGTTCTTTTTCCTGTGATTTGCAAGCTCTAGAGGATGTTGAGGCTCAAGATGAAAGTTTAGTCCAAGTGGTACGAATGGAGGAGTAATAATTTGATCGTTAGCAAGTAGTTTTTTGGAAATTTTTCATGAAACTTGGTTCTACAAAGAGAAAATGAAAGGATTGAAGATGGGTATACAAAACAGATCTACAGGCCCTGTTCTTTTTGAAATTTTACAAGTGTTATCAGAAAAATGATCTAAATTTTGTGTTTCCCACTGCATTGTAACTAAAAGTATGATTTCATGGATAGCTTGGGAACTGATATGGAATTTTGTAACTTATTCCATATGATACAAATCCTAAAATCCTATGTAAAAACTTTATTTTATTATAAATATAAATATATAGGCCATTGTATAAACAAAACACTCTAAGCTTTGACATGCTTAGGTGACTTTTCTTAAATCACACCAATAAATGAGTCGTTTGGCTTAAACAACACACTCTAAGCTTTGGATTGCTTAGGTGACTCATCTTAAATCCTCTAGATGGGTTCTACTAGATAAACTAGAGTGATTTCAAACGAGCCATCTAAACAAGTCAAAATCAAACTATTCAGATTGTTGTCCCATTTAAACTCTTAAATTATGACTCTTTCCACTCATATTTGCAAAATATAACACTATTCTATAAACAATATAGATGCTTATTCATAAAAATAATAATAAGGAAGTGTTTACATTGAGGTGTGCAAAAAGAGAGAGAAGGAACCTGGGCCATGATAACTTTGACAACCTCAGGCTTAAACTTTATTCCTTACTGTATATGAACCTCTTTCAAATCCTGCAAACTTAATCTCATCCTCTCCATGACAATATAAAACTCTCGAAATTCATCTACACTCCTTGCCTAGTTTATCACACCCTGCACTTTCACTATAAAATGATGATGAATTTTTCCAATAATTCAAAGCCCTCAGATGTATCTTTCCATGGTTTTTCTCACTTTATCCCGAATCACCACCATCTTGAGGGAAATCCTTTCCTCTTTTCCATCCACATATTTATGCATTGAGACCACAATTCCATATCCACCTACACACAAAACGTTGTTGAGTACATATTTCTTGTCCAACTCAATCACGACATGAAAATATTTGGACGCTATTCTAATTTCCCAACTACATTTATCAGGGTTTCTGCACAACTGCTTCTTAATGGACATCCCCTTTTTCTCATTCCTTCTTTGTAACCACTTTAATATACCTTCCATGTAGATAAAATGAAGTGTGTATATATATCACCTACAAAACCTTTAGGAATTATGATTAAACCAAAAAAGTGTGTGTATATACCACCTGCAATACCTTCAGGAATTATGATTAAACCAAAAAGTCTCTCTTGTCTACAGATAACATCAATTTAGGGGAGATTTCCCAATTACCATCCCCCATTCAATTACCACCACCTCCATACTCATTCCACCTCCCAAAAAAATTTTCACTTTGATTAAAAAACTTTATTTTATCAAATAAAAAATTGCAAAAACACCAATGGCTGCTCATAACACAATGTGTAACTGACCAATGTAGATAGACAACTAAACATGCATTTGCATTTATAAAAAAATCAACTTGCACATAAAAATGCTCATTTACACTTAATTTAAAACTTTTATTGTTACAAATACCCCCACTTGCAAAGGTGCAACCCTCATTACATATTATTTTAATAAATACACACATGCACACTTAATGGTGCTTTACATGACATAATCACAATCTCCTATCAATTCTATGGGATTTGAAATGCACAGTATTCCACACACTCCCTGGAAGATACATGTATTAACTTCATTTCCTGTAGGTACTTACACAATTAAATACTGGTGTAAGGCTCCCCAAATAAACATCAAATCCAAATATAATGCATAATTTAGTCATATCATAGATTTAAAAACCTATGTAACTGGCAGCTACAAATTCAAATGCTCAAACAAATTAAAATTTGAAACACAACAACCAAATTGAATGCATTCAATTGTCAAATTCAAATTCCGAAATAAGAGGGGGAAAGTAGCTAGCGACATTCACAATTTCTATTTGTGAAGAATTATTCTCTACAAAATTCAGAGCATCGACAGACATCCTCTACACATTCCTCTGCACATTCCTCCAATATCCCAAGTTTCAAGTTGGTACTTTATACATTCTACTTATAGTTATTTTCATGAACTGTGCAGATGATGAAGTGGGAGAAATTGGGATGCAAATGATGAAGTGGATGGAGTGGAAGGTAATGAATCAAGTGACAAAGAAGCTGACTATGTGCCATGCACACAAGTTGATGACCAACAACTAGGAGGAAGGAGAAGCATTTTTTTGCAACTCCCAACACAAAGGGTGCACCAATCATCAAATAGAGGTCACAATGAGGTGCTACGCCTAAGTAGGCAATCTCAAATTTTGACATTAGTTGATTTTTTCAATTTTTTGAATGAACAAGAGGCACAAAAATGAAGAAACCGAGAATTGCAACAAAGGAAAAGGGAGCAAATGGTTGAAAATAAGGAAGAAAGAGAAACAAACCTAGCACAGAGGGAGGCAAAGATATTGGAGTGTGCTACAAAAAAATAGAAAATTGTAGAGTAGAAGCTCAAGCAGTGACATCAAAAGGAGTTTGAAAGGGAGCAAGTAAAGATTGCTCGACAGTTGAAAGAAACCCAAAAGCAGGTGGAAAGAGCAAAAAGAAACAAAAGTAAGAGTACTCCTACAACTCCTATGCCAACTCAACATCTATTTTTAAGGGACATGATTAACATTTTGTCTACAGCCTTTGCTGCTCTCAGCAGCATAAAAAATGGGTGTTCTGAAGGTTGCTCTCAACAGTTACAACTCAGCCCAGAGGCAAATCAGGCATTGCTTGCTTGTATAGCAAGTGCCATGCAAAACAATCCGCAGTCCTTAACATCTTCTCCAGTTGATGTGGAGTCAATTGACACCAAAGGACACACCACTTCTTAATCAGATTTGGATGATCCCACAATACTAGTTTACAATTTTTGGCCAAACTGGACACTGAAATAATTTTTTCTAACTAAATCTTCACTTTCGGGCACCTATAGCGGCTAAACCGTGAGGAATTTGAAGATGATGCAAACTAGTGATTTGTGACATTTTGTCTGTAGATTCTAAATATATTTTTTTCAAAATTTCTAGAATTAGATTGTACATCTTTTTCCATCTCCTTTGAAAACTAATTTTTTTAGTAAATAGCATTTTAAGGAGTGATACTCACCGTATAACACATAACTTTTTTTCCATGAAGGATAATTTTTTTTTTTTAATTTACATTTGTAAGTACGATATATAGTGCTTCCAATTGGTTTGATAGTGTTTTATTGAATATTTTTTCCTTAATCAAGTTTTGAAGTCAAACCAATTACAATTCAGACATAGGCGGACTGTATAACATGTAACTTTTTTGTATGTATCAATTTTTATTTTTTTTGTTGGATCAAGGACTTCAATATCTAGTGCACTCATGTTTTTCAAATTTTTTTTGATAATCTGCTATTTTTCCACATGTGTAGAACAGAGAGCTTGATTTTCAGTGAAAAACCTATGTTTAAGAAAACTAAAAAAACAAATACATAATAAAACCAAAACATATTAAAATTATATTCATTGGATAGCTCATTTCGAGGACTACCATCATCCAGTTGGGTCTGTGAAGTCTCCTCCATTTTCATTCTCAACCCAAGCTTTGAAATGCAAAATTCTAGACTTTTTTGGTGCCTGAGGGGGAGAAGGGGGGAAAAGGGGGGTTTGAGTGAACCAAGGGGGTTCGCTTGAACCTCTAGGGGTTCACTCAAACCAAGGTTTGCTCGAACCCTGGTTCGAGCGAACCCCCCTTCCATAAGCCTTTGCTTTTGGAATTTTGTTGGGAATGGTGGGTCCCATCATTAAATGGGTTTGCTCAAAGGGGGGTTCTATCGAACTCTCTTTGGGTTCATTCGAACCATAAGTTCATTTGTACCCCCAAAAACCAATTTTTTTTGCATGGGGTCATTTTTTGCAACTTTTCCTTTTCTCACTGGAATTGTAAACCACTTTTATGGGTTCACCCAATTTTTTTTGTGAACTTTTTGACTTCGATGTGTGCTAGTGTGTTTTTCATAAAACTGAATGCTAGTTTGTTGTATTAGACAACCAAAGGATACTAGTGTGTCTTTTTTTGAACTTTTTAACTTCAATGTGTGCCAGTGTGTTTTTTGTAAAATTGAAGACTCCTTGTCTTCTTTAGAAATTTTTCTTAATCATGTTTATGCTGTAATAAATTTGATTTCAGCCTAGGCATGTTTTGGGAGTTGTCCAAGTTAAGGATTTATGCTTTTTATAGCAAAAAAAACAACAAATCTATTATACAAACATTGAGAGATTTCTATGAATGCTCCAACATGAAGCTTTTTGTGATTCGAAATCGGTTTTGTGTTGGTTTTATTCATCTAACTAACATTGTTGAAAATTTAAATGTAAATTAAGAAATTAATGTAATTGAAATTCAGAAAATTATGTATATATATACACACACAACTATGTATATGCATACATATACATATATATATGTATGCATATACATACATACATACATACATATATATGTGTGTGTGTGTGTGTGTGTGAGTGTGTGTGTGTGTGTGTGTGTGTGTGTGTGTGTGTGTGTATGTATGTATACACAACTATATTATATATGCATATATATATATATATATATATATATATATAACTATACATCTATATGTAGCATATCCATAAATTAATCTGTTTGAAATTGTAAATTTTTAAACACCTACACTTGGAAATCAATCTAATTGTAAATTGTAAGTGTAAGTTTACAATGAATAAGAAAAATGAACATTATAAATGAACACAATGTCTATCGGGTCACAGCCAAAGTAAAGTCTTGAAAGACTTTTGTAGCACCCCTTCGCTTTTGGCCCCATCGTAATGTGCAAGTGAGTTGTTTATTTGCGATTTGTGAAGTCTCGTTGCCCTTTTTTCGTACCTTTTTGCCATGTGTTGTTATATCAGCCTTTGTAATCCTTGTTCTTGTACTTTCATTTTGACTTCCAGTAAGTTTATATCATCCTTATACTTTGATTATTTAGTGAAATATGTTTCTAATTAAAGTTTAACTCAAGTTTTTATTCAACTAGCAATTGTGGTTGAAGATGTAATGGGTTTGCTAATAGGTATAATATGAATATATATAGATTGCAAGCATAGTACAGATATAAAATATTTTTGTTTTTACTATAATTTTATTGATATCCTAAGGGGATGTGATTAAATCTATATTGTGATTCAAATAGATTAAAGAAGAAATTAATTGCGTAATGTGTTAAGAAATAGATAAATATTAATTTCTAATTAAAATAATAGGGTAAATCCAAAACATTAAGTGTATCTATTTTGTTCTCATTAATAAATTTTGTGAAATAATTTAATATTTATTAGATTTATTTAATTAAATATGTACATATGGTGTTTTCAACTCTCATCCCTTAGTTAGATGAGACTCAACCTTATCTAGAAGAGTTTTTGAATATTTATGTAGTAGGCATTTCTATATTCATTATTTGTGACCAATTGTTCTTCTTCATTCAAAATCATTCTCTCACCTATATTACCTGTATAAACCTCATTCTTAGAAGTGAATAAAAGATAAATTTATTATTATTTAGTTGTTTATTTAATAATGAATTAAATAAAAGGCAAGTAAACACACAAACACACACCTCATTTTTAGAAGTGAATAAAAGATAAATTTATTATTATTTAGTTGTTTATTTAATAATGAATTAAATAAAAGACAAGTATACACGCGCACACACGCACACACACGCACGCGCACGCGCGCGCGCACACATTTCCTCTAGGTTCCTCGTGTCTTGTCTTAGCGCGCGCACACACATTTCCTCTAGGTTCTTCGTGTCTTGTCTTAGCATCCTCGTTATGTCAAGCAGTTCACATGTCTTTCGAAGCCGTTCAGATTCTGCATTTTTTTCCTTGGAAGGCATCGACATTTCTGGGAAGAAGAGGAGGAAGCAGGAGTGTTGGTGCCCTCGAATTTGACTTTGGAAGTTCCGAGGAAGGGTGGCGCTAGCAGAGAAAATCGCCAGGATAGCCCTTTGATGCCGTTCCCTTCTTCTCTTTAGCTTCGGAAGGGTGAGACACACCCACCATTCCTGAACAGGTGAATCGTTTCTTGCAATTTTCCTCGTCTTTTCTATCATGATTATCACTAAATCTTCTTAAACTACCTCAATCTCCCTTGTCGACCTTACTGAGTTCATTTAGCTCAGATAAATAGAAGTATTCATGTCGAATGTCTTAAAGTCTTTGGACGTTTTTGTGTGAGGGTATCTTCTGTATAGGGTCTCGATTTCGTAGTATTGGCTTAAGGTGAATTTGATGGCTTGCTGTAGACTCTAGCCTTCTGGGTATTGATCACTGCGAAATGTTCCTTCCTTATGCTTTACATCTAAACTCTTTGTAATGTGATTTAAACCGTTACCTTTGCATCTGCCAATTGTGTTTGTTTGAAAGTTTCTTAAGTCGCGTCCTTATTCCCATCCATCTGTTACCTGCGTGCATCTGCAGTTCGTTGGCTACTTGTGATCATTCATTGTGTCTCATGTGTCACAATTTGTATTAGAGAGAAAACATCAGAAGCATGCTCTCCCATGTGCGGTTGTTACTCTTGGGACTCTCCTCAACAACTCTTTGCAGAATCCTTCTCAATACATGTAATCCAGCCATCTTCTGAAAATGCAAGCAATCCAAAACATATCTGCATATTCGAATATCCAAATCTTTACAGCACTCCAAATCTTATATTTGGTGTTGTGTTCATAGATGTAGAATACTTAACAACTAGAAATGATGTTGTCAAACTTATCATTATTTCCAGCAAGAGAGTTAATATCTCAAAGAGTTCCTTGCATCTTCCTGCCCATCTCTTTGCATTCAATTGCTAGGGGTCGGTTTGTTTGGGAATCAATTCCCTTGGTGGCTACTTTTTTAATATATGCTACCATAAATCATTTTAGTGCAAGCCCATTCTTTTCAGATTATTTCATTCAGCATCATTGTTATTCTCCTCAAGTTCATCGCATTTGTTTGAGATAGGGAATGGTTCACATCCCTCAAAACAACTTCTCTTGCAACAATCTTGGAGAGGCCTGATTCTCCTCCTTTTACCTCGGCCGTGGGTTTTTGTTTCACTACCTCGTCCTCATCATCATCGTTAAATGAGTATGCAACATCAGCGTATACTTTGGAGCTAACCCCAGTTGCACTTTCAGGCCCTTTATCCTTAACAATCCACAGTGTCAGCAAGGAGCGAGGAATAATTCTGTGTTTTGGAGTTACCAGTCAGACACTGCAAATTCTGAAACCCAAGCGATACATTAAAATCCATTTTGTGCATATCCTGCAATCGTTGCATCCCTTGAGATCATGTTTCTTCAAGAGGCATTTTGCCAACAGTCACGTGCCTTCGCGGTGTATCACTTTTGCCATGTTTTCTTTGCAATTTACCGGCCACTGTCTCCTTCTTCCTTCCCTGTAGCACTCAGCAGGGTGGCTTTAATATTTCTTGGGCTAGATTAAATAGTGAGAGAGGCGCCGTATGTAGTGTATGATAGGAAAAGTAGGGTTTGTAAAATGAGTGTTTGTGTAGGGATTTTTGTGTTTCCTCTGTAAACGAGGCGATCTGTAAGAGCATATCAATGGCTGTCTTGCGTGTGTATCAATGCAGGATGATTAAAAAAAATCTCAGTTGTTCATCATTCATTTTCACCACCTGTTTCGGTTGCCTGCCATCGGTTGTTGTTTTCTCCGCCACGTTAGTTTTTCGCTCCACCAAACTCCTCCTCGTTGGCATCGTTTTACATCACTTAGTTTGGCGTGCTGCAGCCAAAATAATAATAATAATATTAATAAAGTTTCGGCGAAGGTTTGAGAGTATATTTATTAAAAAAGAAACTTCAGCCCATATAATCTAAACATTAGAATAAATGAAAAACTACAGTCCGTTTAATGAAAATCTGGATTAAGTGTATAAAAATAAAAATAAATAAATAATCATAGTCAAGTTTCTACGATTGTAGAATATGGTTATTAGCACATTTAGGGTTTATCATTAGCCCATTTCCTTCTTACCTTGAGCATAAGTTTATATAATTAAAGATATAACATTAAGTAGATCTTATTTAATATAATTTTATAATTTATGATGTTTTATAGTTTGAAGTTAACTTATAATTTTAATAAGGATTATCAAAGGATAAGGCTGTTCAATAGATTTCATTTAATTGATAAAGTTTGAAGTAAAGCTACGTAAATGATAAAGAATTGTCAGATTATCCTTAAGGAGGATAAAATACATATATTCATATGGCGTAGCAACTACAAGTAAATTCCTTACTCAAGGATGCAAATGTTAATGAATTATTGATGTAATAGATTAATAAGGCCCAAGTGTTATTTCAAATTTGCTTGTGATAGGTGCTACTTGGTTATTATTTGGCATAAGGTGATTATTATTAACCTTATTGCTACACTTAACCTTATTAAAGTCGTGGTTATCATCATGATCCGAGTTAAGTATATTTAGAGGACTAAGGAGATTGGTATGTGTATATATATATATTACTTGAGTTGTGATTTTAGTTAATTAACATCAAATAATGAAATCTAACTTAATTAAGTATATTTCAAGAGTTGGTTGCTTTCGAGAGAGTTATGCATCATCATGAACTCAGTAATTTATTCTTAAGTATATTTAAAAATTAGATTTATTTTATATTAGATTTAATTTTGTACTCAAAACTAGATTTATTTTCGAGTATATATTTAAAGTTATATTTATTTTTAAGTATATTGGAAATTAGGTTTATTTAAAATTAGAATTAGTGCATTTTAAAAATTAAATTTATTTTCAAGATATTTAAAGATAAAGTTAACTTCAAATTCCTTCACTATTAGATTGAGGATTTGCACATAAAACGACTGTGATGAAATTGAATTAGATTTATTTTCTTTTAAAAAGTATATTAAATAGATTTATTTTCGAACATATTGAAAAATAGATTTATTCTCTAGTGCATTTAAAAAAAAAGATTTATTTTTCAAAATGTATTTAAAATTTGATTTAATTACAAGTTATTTAAAGTTAAAATTATTTACAAATTCCTTTTGATTAGATTGTGATTTGTGTATAAATTGTTTGTGTTAGATTTAAATTAGAAAAATCCAAATGTTATACTTTGATTAAATTTATTTATATGAAGTAAACCAATATATTGCATTTTATTTAAATTTATTATTATGAAATAATAAATATATATGTTCCATTTTAATGTTAATTATTTTGAAGTAAATAAAGGTATAAGTTAGGAATATTAAATTAAGAGAAATCTAAAGGTTTGCCTACTGTAAGGTTTCATAGTGCTTATTTAATTAAAAGATGTTATAGTGGAAATACATTTGACTATAGTTAATTATCTAATTATTCTCTACATTATCTTTAGTAGGATTGGATTGTGTCTATGTTTAAGTGAATGGACATTTATAGTTTATCTTAAACACGTTAGATAGTTATTTATTTATTCTAAATACTCTTTGGATTTGATTCGTTATGCATACTAGTGAATCTATGTTGATCATATTTTCCTCTTGTTTTATTTTGATTTTGAGGTAATTTTTATGTCTAGATATGTTTTGGATATGATGGGAACCCAAAGGTTAAGTTACCTTCTTTTGGATAGTCATGGGTGGCAGGTTGTTAGGCTTCTAGAGGCGATGGGAAACCAGTTTTATGTTGAATTTTCCCATGATTCAACCTTTGTGTTTCCATTGATCATGTTCTTATGTTAAGTTCTCATGGGTGTACTCTGTTCTATGATTTGTTTTACCTTAGTTATGACTTTGAGCGAGATGGTTCATGCCTCGCATGCACATTTTTTTGTGGTTACTATGCTTGATACATCCCTTGTTTTTCCTTCGTTTGCCTTCAGAAGCAGTCACCTTGTAAAGTGGTCGTTGAGATGACTATTTATTATGTTTTGGTTGACCTGGTGGATTGGTTTTGTGATCGTTCTGCTTGTCTGTCTTGGTCGTGGGTCTTTTCTTGTCATCTTCTAGCACGGGGGGTGGGCCTTCGGGTCCACACGGTCAGGTGGAATGTGCTATGCACCCCATTGGGTTCTTAGGTTGTGTTCATGATGTGAAAGCGAATGCAGAGATTCCAGAGCTTCACGTTGTTGAAGACTATTCCTTATTTTTGTACCTTATTCTTCTTTATGTATCACTCTTGTATTTGATGCACGACGAGATGCATATGTACTCCTAAAATGACTGTAATGTATTTGTAAACCTTATGTGGTAGTCGTTATCTGATGTGTTGTATCTGTGGAAATATGCTTCACAATTGTAATATTAAACTATGAATTGAAATGTATTAGAATAAAATGATGTATCATTTTCCTCTCTTTTGATCATGGATGATTGTATGTCATCATTATGTAATCTCAGTTTTTATTCACTTTCATTTGATTAAAGTTTAGGAATCGTAATGACCATCTTGTGTACCCCAAAGGACGTAGATGACATTGCAAATGTATAATTACTTTTCATGTTAAGAATGTACATATTCATCTTATGCAATGTTTCACTTTCAAAAAAAAAAACCAAAAAAACAAAATAAAAAATAAAAAATTGTAAGGTGTTTTGTTGTCCTTTGGGGTTCACATGGCGGGGCGTTACAAATTTACCTGAATTGTCATCTTGCAATTTGACATGCCTGCCACAACAAACAAATATAATAGAACAAACAAAAATGGACAATAGTTAATGACATAAATAAAAAGACATATTAGTTAGTGAACAATAAAGAACAATAATTGAAACTTAGATCCATATCAACAAAAAATCCTTAATTATGTGGTGTGTTGACAACCACATTTACCAAATTTCCCACCATGAACATTGTTGCACCACCTCTCCTTGTTCTCTCGTGTAGCACCCCTCCATTTTTTTCTCTTTTGATAGGATAGTGTTCTTCTTTGTTATGCTTTGTTTCTGTTAATACTTTAACTATGGTACTTGGTTACTATTTGATCGCCAACTGTAAAGTGGTGTGAATGTTATATTTTGATGTGATGGTATTTTATTCTGATGTTACCACTATGGCATGCTTTGGATTAGCTTAGCAGATATTTGAATTAATGATGCTTTATGTTTTTGATTATATTATTAATGTTAGATTCATCAGTTAGTAATACTATATTGGTGAAGGGGATGAGATTGCACCACTCACTTGCAAGCGCCCTGCGATTCTGCGATTTCCTCTTCATGGTGTGTTTTATTATGTTATATATGTATGCATTTTTGATATACTCTTTGTTCACAGGTTGACAGGTATAGGACATCGACTCCACCTGGTTTCACAAGTTTGAGTGTGTCCATTGGCCAACGGTATTCGATTAGGAGATACTAACGAAGTTTCCTCGTCAAACCACAACCATGTCATAGTGTGTCATTAGTTTGTGTCTAGTATGTTGTTAAGTCATGTCGTCTTTGATGTTTTGATCATTTATTATTGGTGGGAATTAATGTTTAAGTGGTGGAAATGATTATTTATGTATTTTAGATTAAAATGGTTTAAAGCATTAAATTAAATTAAATTAATTTAATTTAATTTATGTGGTAAAGTAATTTAATTCTAGTGGTTAAATTTATTTTATGATTAAATGAATTGATTAATTAAACTTATTTTGTGGAGTAAATAAATTAAATTGTTAATGTTATTTTGAAAAGTGCATGGAATTAAAAGTGTTAAATTCTTTTGAAAATAATTTTTTAAAAGTTTTAAATTCTTTTTGAAAAGAAATTTAAAAAAAAAAAAGTATTAAAATTCTTGTTGAAAGAAATTTTGGTTTTAATTTTTTTTTTTTTAAAATATCTTCAAAATGCATAGATGGAGAAATAACTATGGTGGATGGGATATTTTTGGAAAATTTGACTAAATTTGGGGAAAATTTATGGTAGATATTTGATTTTTATTTGATTTTATTTTGTTTGGAGAATTTGTTGTTAAAAGAAATGAAGGTTTTCTTGTTTTTCATACATTCTTGGATTGAGAAGTGAAGATTTTGGGGAAGAATTTCTAGAAAATTGGAATTTGTAGGGAAGCTCAACTCCATTATCATTTTCTTCAAGCTTCAAAATAGGTTCCTTTAATGGCTTTATTTTGTTTAGATGTTTTGATTTTAAATTTTAGAGGTTGAAAAACTTGCTGTGAATTCTTAGAAAACCTCTATAGAAAAATTGAGAAATTCTCAGATTTTCTGTAGAGAAAACAAAGGAAAATAATAGAAATTTTGGCAAATCAGATTTTTAAACAGTAGGGAAAAAAAAAATTGGAAGAGGAAGCAAAAGTAAAACATATAAATTTCTGTGTTTGGTTTTAAGTTTACTTTTCCAATACAATTTTGAAATTGAAATTGAGAATTTGTGTTTGAAGAAAAATAATTTTATTGTGTAATTTTTTTATAAAAAATTTGCCAGTTTGGCTATAAAATGGATATATATATATATATATGTACACACATAGATTTTGCATATAAAATTCATTTACTCTGGGAAATCTTCTGTAAAAAAAAATTATATTAAAAATGTTTTTGTATTAAAAAAAAAAAGGGTCTATTTTGGAAATTACCAAAAATAGAGAATTTCTTCGTATTAAAAAAAATAAAAAATTTGTTCGGGGCGCTACCCCCACGGCTGCCCCCATAGGGAGGCTGTCGTGGAGGCAACAACGCTGCCACCACAACCGCCCCACAGGGGAGGCTGTGTGGCAGCCGTCCCAACAGGGGTTGCGTCCCCTGTGTGTGGGGTTGGGCTACGTGGAACTTTATTTTTTATGTTTTTTTTTTTCTTATATAATATAATTATATATTTATATATATTATATATGATATATATATATATATATATTATTTATATATATATATATATTATATATGATATATCTATATATATTTATATATATTATATGTTTTTTTTATTATTATTTATTTAATATATATAGTATATATTATATATTTTAAATATTGGGTTTTAATTAATTAATTGAAATATGTTTATGAATTGGAAATTAAATAGTTATTTTATATTTAAATATAAATGTATATAATTGTATATACATTAAATATATAATTATAATTGGTTAATTTATATTTAAGTATAGTTTTCTAAAATGAGCTTATTGTAGAAGTAAAGTCGGTTTTGTAAGAGAATAATATTATTTTTATAAAAATATTAATTGTTAACATTTGTTGTAATCGAGGAAGTTGGAAGGAAACAATTAGTTTAAGCTTCTTATTTCAAATAATGTTAATTATTTTAATTGATTACATGCAATATGTAATTACTTTGCTTGGATTTAGGAAATCCTAAAGTAGGTTATTAAATTGTTAAATTATATTTTCGTTATGTTATCTCTCTCATTCTTGATGTTGGAAAAATGGAGTTATTTGTTTATGTTAGACTTCCAGATATATTTTTTGAGATGGGGATTGTAACTCATGTTGGGTAGTGCATCTTAATGTATCTAGTTAGATACCTAGTTATCATGAACGGGATGTGTTGATTTTATGTCATGGATAGGGATTTAATATCCTTAGGTTGCACTTGTGTACCCTTGGGTTGTGGAGTTATTCCGCGTGTTGTCTTAGAGGAGTGGCTTGCAATGAGGTTCGGCACACAAAGTGGTGTCAGGGTAACTCATTGTAAGTTAGTTAATCCAGTGATAACGTAAATAAACTGATTAGAGGAATAGGTAGTATCAAACACTTAATAAGATTAATTTTTTCTCGCTCATGGACGCAAGGGCTTGTATAGACTTGGGATGGGATGAGAAGGCCTGGAATAGCAAGATCGTTATCTTGTCTTTACGAGAAATAACTAATTTCGCATTGGTTTTCATGAGGGGCTGGGAGTCGTTAGAGGTGTCTAGGATATCCTGAGAAGGGGGCCGGGGCCTAAGAAGACTTACCAGGATAACCCATGTAACATTGTGATGACACTTCTCCTAAGTCAGCTGTATGTTTGTATCCGTGATGCAATTGATTATTTAACTCTGGAAGCATTGTAACCATTGTGCTAAGTGATGTTGTATTTGTATTTGATTCAGTTCAGTTATGTATTAGCCTGTGTCTAGAGGTAGATGGTCTTCTCTAGGAATCCATGTTACTATCTCCTAGCACGGGGGGTGAGCCTTTGGGTATCACATGGTTGGGTGGAACGTCCACCTTTCTCTGTTGGGTTTTCTTCTTGTTCGTGTGGATGAGATTTCCAGTTGGGGAGCTCGTAGGATCCAGTTACTTTTCAGGTTTCATTCATTTCAGTTGAATCTTGTAATTTATTACCCCTCATTTGTTATTGAGGTGGAAAATGTATTATGTAACCATGCTTATTGGATTTACCTCATTCGGGGAATGAGAGTTGTAATCTTATTGTTAAATTATGTTATTTGTGTAGACATCTAAATTTAATCACTCTCATATGATTAAATTTACTCCCTTCTCGTCTATCATATTAAATATTAATTTATTAAATTAATATTACACCTTTTATCTCATATCTATAAAGTATTTAATTTAATCATTAAATGCTTTATCTTTCACCTTCTTCCTCTCTAAATTAAATAAATGTACCAATTTATTTAATTTAGTCATTTTTACCCTTTTGATTTAAAATCAATTTAAAATTCTTCATTTTCTCTTCCTTGTCGCATCCTCCATGATCTTGCCCTAATCTGAATTAATTTAATTAATTCATGATTATGATATGCATCCTCTTAATCAAAGATTATGTCACATCCTCCTACATTTGCCACTTACCTCTAATCTTCCATTAATTAGTCTAATCCAATATTTGCACAACCTTAACCAAGGTCATTATTTAGCACCACTTTTTAGCCAACCTTTGCATTTACCTCCTTTTAGCATTGACCCTCTTTCCTATGTGAATTTTTAATTCACATTTATTTATCCTAGATCCTAAGGCTTCTAGAACCTTGGACTTGTCACATCTTCCACATGTGACCAAGTCCCACCTTTTTGGAGCTCACCTTTTATCCTTTAGATTCTCCTAAGAATGTGAATTTTTAATTCACATTTATATTTTCAACCACCTCTCCTTTTCCCATGTAGATTTTTGAGGAATTCCAAAATTCCTCAAATGTCCCTTTCACTCCCAGTTGGGGACAAGGAATCCCTTTTTGAGGAAATCTTCTCACTCCCCAAGATGCTTGGAAGGTACTTGTCTTTCCTCCACCTCATGTACCTTTTGGCCACCTCACCTCCACCTCATATCCCCTTAGCCACTTCACCATCCACATGTCAAGATGTGAGGGCTTGTGGGTTCTCAACCCACCATAGCCCTTCATCTTGACCTTGTTGGATCAATCTCAACCGTTGAATTCTCTTGAGAATTCAAATTCTCCTATAAATACCCCCTCCTTAAGGGCATTTTCAACACTTTGGATTTGAGCAACCTTATGCTGCCAATTTGCATTCTCAATCATTTACTATCATCTAGCCATCCATTTTAATTATTTTGCATAAGTTGATCTTGCATTTAGCCACTCAAGAAGCCATCTAAGGAGCACACAAATCCATCAAAATCGAGGGCCAACCAAGGAGTCTTCAACAGCAAGGAAGGTATAATCATTTGCATCTTGTTTCATCTATTTTCCTTCTTGTTTTATCACTCTTTAGGCTAATCTTGAAGTGTCCTTAGTCTCTTATCATTCGCATTTTTAGTTATTTTGCACATTAGAATAGGGTAAAATTCTAAGGTACACATTTCTGGCATGCCCAGTGGGACCCACAAACGGGTTCTTGCATTTAACCTTCATTTTTGCTAAGAATTTTGTAGGAAAAGGTCGCAGAAAGGTGGAAGCGCCCTCTGTTTTACCGCAGAAAGGCGGAAGCGCCCTCTGCTTTACCACAAAAAGGTGGAAGCGCCCTCTGTCCTACTGCAGAAAGGCGGAAGCGCCCTTTGCTTTACCGCAGAAAGGCGGAAGTGCCCTTTTGTCTGCTACAGAAAGGCGGAAGCGCCCTATATCTGACAATTTCATTTCCTTCTAACAGTTTGCTGCAGTTAGGTGTATACTTAGAAGTTTGTTTCTAACACTTTCTTGTAGTGGGGCGTACAACTTTCCTTTTTTAAAATCTGATAAAGTTTCCTGTAGGGGGGCGGATATGCCCTTTCATTTTGAAAGGTTCTTTTTTTCTCTAACCTTTTGCTGCAGGAAGGCGGAACCGTCCTCTGATCTTACTGCAGAAAGGTGGAAGCGCCCCCATTTTGCTGCAGAAAGGCAGAAGCGCCCATGTTTTGCTGCAAAAAGGCAGAAGCGCCCCTGTGTTTGCTGCAGAAAGGCGGAAGTGCCCCCATTTTACTGCAGAAAGGCGAAAGTGCCCCTGTTTTTGCTGTAGAAAGGCGGAAGCGCCCTTGTTTTGCTGCAAAAAGGCGGAAGTGCCCCAAAACAGCACAGTTTGGGAGGTAAAACAGTCATTTTAGCTTCATTTTTGCTCTCGTTTTTTGCTATTTTCAAGTAGTAACCCTCTAACATTATTTTGGCAAGAATATTGGTGTTTTTTGCTAACATTTTGCAGCATATTATGGCATAATTGACTAAGAACGAAGAAAAAGACAACTAACATTTGTTTGTAGGGCCATCTATTTGATCAAATCTTCAAAAATTATCCTTGTTATTTTGGAACATAGTCTAATTAGGGGGAGTAAACTTCATTGCTTGCTGTGATTGTTTATTCTTGTGTTACCCAAGGAGGCATTAATTTGTTTTCACTTTCCCCTTGCACTTCGTGTGAGCCTGGGGAGTAGTTGGAAGCGGTTAGTGTCTTCTTTTTAGTGGGACCTGCTTGGGGATTTCATCACCCCAAGGGACGATTCCAACCACGCATACTGGAAGGGTATATAAAGGGGGAGAACAAAATTTGTAACCCAATCCAGTCATGTCGTAATTGGCAGAGCATCGAAGCTAGGGTGATACCTAGATAGACGTGAAGAGTTGGTCTGAGCCTTTCAGTATCTCGCTGGGGTTCCCGACTCATGCTTGTGATGGGCTGGTGTTCACGATTGTGCTTCACGTACCGAGAGTATATCGAAGACTCCCTAGAAGCCTTGTGCATCCTAGATTAAGACCTTGCCTAGCCATACCCCTAATATTAATCATAGGATTGTGCTTGCTTGAAGTGTTTTCTTGTGAAAAATCTGTGAAATCTTTGATACTTTGGCCTTACTTTATCATTTTGAGTCCTTGCCATAGCCATTACCATCAAAACCAAGCTCTGTCTTACTGCAGAAAGGTGGAAGTGCCCTCTGTTCTACTGCAGAAAGGCGGAAGCACCCTCTGTTTTGCTACAGAATGGCGGAAGTCCCCCTGTTTTGCTGCAGAAAGGCGGAAGCGCCCCCTATTTTGCTGCAGAAAGGTGGAAGCGCCCCTAATTTACTACAGAAAGCTGTCAACACCCCTGATTTTTGCTACAGAAGGGCAGATTTTCCCTCTTGAACACCTGAAATTGCCCCATTTGAATTTGTTTAGCCTTTAAACCATCATTTAACCATTCCCAACCATTATCTCATCATCCTAAGCCTCTGTTTTGTCACTCTAAACCTCCAAAAACCTCCATTGGATCTGTTTTAACCTCCATCTTATTATTCCAAATCTTTGTTTAACCATTATAAATCCCCACTCATTCTCTGCAATCATCTTCAATCCACCCGTTCATTTTAATTTCCCCATAATCCATTCAAAAGTCCATACCCTCACCTAACGAACACCATAATTTTACCATTTACATCACCAAACACCATTCGTAACCAAACCGCCTTAACCTTATAGTACAAAGTGGTTACCTAAATTGATCATAGCACTTGAACTTGATTATTAGTCTTTAACTTTGACCCAAATCAATTTGCTTCCATCTTGAGGTAAATTCAGTGTCGTAAGTTATCATCCTCGGCCCAATCAATCCATTCTTATCTTAAGGTGGATTCGGTGTCGTGATCATCCTCTTAATCAATTAAAGCTCTTAGTCATTAAGGGTAACCTCCTTTGGTTAAACTCAAGGTCTCTCTCACATCTTTTATCATCGAATCCAATCATCCAAATCTATCAAAATCGATCATTTGATCAAATTATCCAATCAACCAAATCACATCCGTTCAACCAAGGCAATCCTATTGATCGTAATATTCCAATCCAATTCAATCAAAATCCGATCCCATCCACATCCATTCTAATCCAATACATCCAAACAAAATCTGAGCAAAATCCAAATCCTATCAAAATCACATCTCATCCAACTACAATCAAATCATTCGTCAAAAGCATTTCTATCATCCACTCATAGCACATTTTCATGCCTATTCAGACTCAATTTCAGGCAAAGAAAATGGCCGACCATCAAGCCCATAATGCCCAATCAAACAACCCTCAAGATCCCAACAACACAATGAATGCCTCATCAGATCCTAACAAGGGTACCAACATCCCTCACGATCCTCATAATGGTACTTCATCGCACTCTAACACCGAGAATTAGAACAACTAGCCACTGGTGAAGAGAGTATGGCTAATCAACCTGAACTCACGCTTGAAGAACATTTTAGTAATCCCGCCAATGTGCAAATGACTGACCGTCTGCTTGAAAAACATGGGGAAGAAATCTTGGCCCACCTAATTAAGAAGGGTGTCAAACCCCCCCTTGAATGTTGACTTGTCCAAATATAGGGGTGCCCCATCTAACATACTCCAAGATTCACAAAATGCACCAGAAAGTTCATACTTCCCCAATGTTCCGCCAGTTGAGGGTTGGCATTAACCTAAATTTGGCAATGCTGTTCTTTATCAGGTTAACTATCCCCCACACGCTTCGACCTTAGTTATGGGAGGTCCTCAAGTGTCTGATCCCAACAATCCTTTTCCCTATGGTATGCCACAAAACGTTCCACAACCTCCGCCATTAATGTTAACAACACCCCCTCCTCTGAATCAACCTCCAGTCAACATTGGGGGCACCTCCTTTACCACATCGCTTCCACCTCCTGGGACCACAAATCTACCATCTCAATAGCTTCACCAATCCAACATTCCGCCTCAATTACCTCCACAAGGCACACCCCAGCTGAACGTTTCAGGTGGTACCCAACAACCCTCTTTACAAAATGCTTCTATGCTACCTCCTCCATCTCATCCGCAACAACCTATACATAATACTTTGGCCTCTTCACAACAACCACCCTACCAATCACAAGGCAATCCATCTCGACCTATTGCTCAGACCATATCCCCCTTTCTCGCATCCATTTTACAACCACAGGCTCAACCACAACACAATATCCCATCACGGCCCATACAACATTTGACGTCACAACAACAACCTCCCCAACACTACTACTATCACAATCAACAACAATTTCACCAACAATCACAACAATACCCTCAACACCAACAAACCAATGCGCAACATCCCATCCGAGTTCCTCAACAACCTACCCCACACTTTTATCAAACAAGTCCATATTATACCCCACAACAACAGCCCCCGTATCAACAAAATCCCCCGTCTTACCAGCCAGCCATATCATCATCCAATCATCCAAACTCGTATTTCAACAATCCGACACCCTTTCAGCAGGATCCTTTATCATCCTATCATCAATATCCCCCCAACCCGCCACCAGCTAGCTCGGATTTGTTGGAAATCAAGGCCGCACTTAAGGACCTTCAAGCCGGGGCTACCAAACAATCATTCAAATTTGAAGACATATGTCCATATCCATTTGATCCCTCCATCTCATTGATTCCGTTTCCTAAACATTTCGAGATACCAAAATTTGACAAATACAAGGGAAACAAAGACCCTAAGGCTCACTTGCAGGAGTTTTATTCCCAGTGTCAAGAAGTCATGTACAATGACAACTATCTCTTGCGCTTGTTCCCACGAAGCCTAGCAAGCCATGCCTTAGATTGGTTCATGACTCTCGAAAAAGGGTCCATAAAAACTTTTGCAGATCTGTCAGAAAAGTTTGTATCCTACTTCTCTTTCAATTTGGAGAAGGATACAGACACCTTAGATCTCCTCAAAGAGAAACAATGTGAGGGGGAAACCTTTACCAGCTACCTACAACGGTGGCGTGCATTAGCAAGTCGAATGAAGACCCCTCTGAAAGAAAAAGACATGGTCACTCTTTTCATGGAAAACTCTCATCCTGACATGGCCCATAATTTTAGGTTACATTGTGTCACCACCTTCACAAAAATAGTAGAAAAGGGACCCATCCTTGAACTTGCCCTTATTGCTAAAGGACACATCAAAATACACAGTCATGATAAAGAGAGGTCATTTGCTGATAAACCACGATTCTGGAACAAGAACAATAATGTAGTGAATGATGGTGTGACAGACACTAAACATGTCCAAGTGGCTAATGCATCCCAAAAACAACAACCGTCTGTACCCAACGCCATATCTATACCACAGGGGGTACCTCGTCCTCCGCAACAGTCAAACCAAAACAATCAGGGGAACACCAAACGTCAATATGCCCAATTGGGTGAACCTCTGAGTGTTGTTTTTAATAAGTTGTTACAAATCAATTACCCCATCACATACCCTGTCACCAAGCCATTTGACGAGTCCAAACCCAAGCCCACATGGTTTAAAGAAATGAGTATTGTGAGTTCCATAAAATCAAAGGACACTCTTTAAACAAGTGTCAGGGTCTGAAAAACTATGTCCAAGATCTCATTGTTCAAGGTGATATCAAGGTTGACCCCAGTCAAGCTTCATCGTCCAATGCTCAATTGCAGATATACCAGAATGCCTTTCCAAACCATAATCAATGCCCAAGCATATCTAGCAATAATCCCCAAGGAAACAACACAAATAATGTGAGCTACAAGAATGTGCCCTTTAATTACGAAGGTGTTATTCATTACATTGAGTAGGTGGAACCCCGTGTATCCATGATACATGTTAAAGCCAAAGACCCTCAATGTGTTGTTACTACACGACGAGCCTGCATCACTGTCCCTGTAGGCTCTGCACCCGCCCAATCAAATCCTATAAGCTCTCAGTACAACATCCTTGATCACTTAAGAAAGACCCCTACTCATATATCCATCCTGGATTTGCTTAAGTCTTCCCCAGTACATCAAGATATCCTCAATAGAGCCTTACAGGAAACCCATGTGCTAAATGACATCGACCCCACGCAATTCCAAGCTTTGGTGGGACACTTGGCTTTGTCTCATCCTGCACTTCAGCAACGATATGCCAAACATCGATGTCAACCATAACCGCCCCTTACATATCAAAGTCATGGTTGCTCGCCATAAAATAAAAAGGGTCTTGGTAGATAATGGCTCTTCCCTCAATTTGTGTACTTTGAAATTCATAAAATAGGTGGGATATACTCAAGCGGACTTAAGTAACCAGATCATCACAATCAAAGCCTATGATAATGCAGAAAGAAATTCAGAAGGAATTATCAGTCTTCCTATTCAAGTGGGTCTGGTGCTTTAGTATACTACCTGTCATGTCCTTGATCTGGACTTACCGTATAATCTCCTCCTTGGCCGCCCGTGGCTCCATGCTATGCAAGCCGTCCCCTCCACATACCATCAGTTCCTAAAATTCCCCGTCAATGGACAAGAAATCACCATCTACGCTGACCCCTAACCATTTGAATATTGCTGTGCTTTAGAAGCGTCATTCCCCCATTTACACTATTGTCCTAGAGTTGAAATAGGGGCATCCTAGTCATCATCCGCAAATCCACCATCCACCGCGATAACCACTCCATCCTCCACCACTGATCCTATGGTCACCAAAGTCCAGATCATTGACAAAGGGTGTGGTGAATACGAAATGCATACGGCTCTCAATGTAGCAACCATGCCACCGCCACCACACGAGTATGGTCAACCTTCGCATGCTACACAAAAGGAAGACAAGACTATCACCTTCAGTGGTAAAGACATCCCTACCACCACTTTCAGATCCCCAAGTGTCAAGATAGATGCACCAGAAGAAGACATAAGCCAATGGGTCTACCGAGAAGAACCCCAGCCGGACCCTCTTCTAAAGGAATATTTTCAGGAAGCATATCCGTGGTCAGCTAAGCTTGCCAAAAAATATAACTACCAAGGCAGGGGCCTAGGTAAGGAAGAACAGGGGCGGTTGCAACCTATTGATACACCAAAGTTACCAAAAAACATAGGCATTGGGTATGACAGAAAACAGAAAAGCCCTGCAACATCACCTAATACTTCCAATAGTATCGCCATGGACAATGGCTCATTGGAAGACATACTCGAGGAGGAATCCATCATACATGCGTACGACGATGTCGATCACACCGACTTATCATCCATGTTCGAATGCCTATCCATCTGCACCATTAGCCTATCTCTTTGTCACCCTGAGCTTATTGATTGGGACCTACGTAATACCACTGTCAATATGTCTGTGGATACATATGTCAACCTTATGGGATTGGAGGAGGATGAACACTCCAGTCGCAAAAATAAGAATAAGAAAAGTAAAAAATGGTCATCTAGTGAAAACCTCCCTGAGGCGCTTCCTGACCTTGAAAAAGTAAAAATAAAGGACGCATCTGATGGCGAAAACCTCGAAGAGGCGCTAGACGATGGAGATATTCATCTTCCCCTCGTAGGAACTCAGTTTTCTGCCCAATCATCCATTCTAATTGAGGAGACTCAAGAAGTTAATCTGGGTACTGCCGAAAATCCTAAAATCACCTATGTGGCTAAGTCACTCTCAGAACAGGAGTATCCAGTCATCACGCAGCTACTCCGAGAAGGAATCATCAACTTTGCTTGGTCATATTTAGACATGCCAGGTTTAGACCCTGCCTTAGTAGTTCATCATCTAGACGTTCGCCTAGATGTCAAGCCTGTCAAACAAAAACTCTGCAAGATGCATCCATAGGTCGCATTGCTAGTCAAAAAGGAATTGGAAAAGTTACTAGAGGCAGGTTTTATTCGGCCAATTGACTACTCTGAGTGGATCTCCAATATAGTACCAGTTGCCAAACCAAATGGAGACATTCAGGTCTGCACAAACTTCAGGGACCTTAACAACGCCTACCCAAAAGATGACTTCCCTCTACCTAACATTGACATGTTGGTCGATCTCACAGCAGGACACAAGATGCTCTCCCTTATGGATGGATTCTCTGGTTATAATCAGATTCGAATCGCACCTGAAGACCAACATAAGACCGCCTTCACAACACCTTGGGGTACTTTCTGTTACAATGTTATGCCCTTTGGTCTCAAAAATGTAGGGGCAACATATCAGAGAGCAATGACGGTCATCTTCCATGACCTCATCCATATCATCATGGAGGACTATGTTGATGACTTGCTAGGAAAATCAAAAACACGAGCAGAACACCCTACTGTCCTGAAGTAGATCTTTGAACGCCTAGAACATTACAAGTTGCGGCTAAATCGAAAAAAGTGCGTCTTTGGGGTCACATCAAGAAAATTATTGGGTTTTATAGTCTCCCGAAGGGGTATTGAAGTTGATCCCGCCAAGGTAAAGGCTATTCTGGACATGCCACCTCCACGCAATCTGAAGCAGTTAAGAAGCCTCCAGGGGAAGATGCAGTCCATCCGTCGGTTCATAGCCCAGCTAGTAGATAAATGTCAGCCATTCACCCATCTTTTGAAGAAAGATTCCACCTTCCGATGGACCCCACAGTGTCAGATGGGTTTCGATAAAATTAAGGAATATTTAGCTCATCCACTGATTTTGATGCCGCCTTTTCAAGGAAAACCCCTCCTGCTTTATATCTCTGCTACTTCAGTCGCACTGGGGGCATTATTGGCACAACATGATGAGTCATTCAAAGAGAGGGCAATCTACTACATCAGTCGAACACTAGTTGGCTATGAGTTAAATTACTCCCCCATGGAGAAAGCCTGCCTTGCGCTAGTTTTCAGCACACAGAAACTCCGTCATTACATGCTCAGCCATCCGGTCAAATTAATCGCTAAAATTGATCCTCTGAAGTATTTGTTATCTAGAACCAGTCTGACTGGCCGCATGGCCAAATGGGTCATGCTTCTAAGCGAATTTGACATAGAGTATGTAGAGCGAAAAGCCATAAAAGGACAGGTCATTGCTGATCAATTGGCTGAAGCACCATTAGTAGATGCCTACCCACTAGACACTGAATTCCCAGATGAAGAGATCTACACAGTTACAGAAGCACCAGCTTGGACGTTATAATTTGATGGCTCATACACTCATAGTGGATCTGGAGTAGGAATTCTATTAGTCACTCCTCAAGGTGACTACATCCCAAAATCTTTCAGAATAGCGTTCCCATGTACCAACAATATGGCAGAGTATGAAGCCCTCCTCACCGGCCTCGGAATTGCAAAGTAGTGGCACATAACCCATTTGAAAGTCTTTGGTGATTCTTTGCTAGTCATTAGACAAGTTAATGATGAGTTCCTCATGAAAGATGATAAACTGTTACCCTATAAACGCATGGTGGATGATTTCAAGAAATATTTCACCTTCATACAGTTTGACCAAATCCCTCGGATACAGAATAAAGCGGCAGACGCAATGGCCACTATTGGTTCCCTGATTGACATGCCTAAAGATCGAATAGAATGTGAGTTTCTTGTTGAACAACTTTTAATCCCTGCATATGATGTTCCTGAGACTGATATGGTGTGCAAAATTGTAGGTCCCACCTCCCCTTGGTATCAAGACATATACACTTATCTCCGTGATAATATCATACCCCCAGAACTTACACGCAACCAACGCAAATCCTTTATCCATCGTTCTTCCCGATACATTATTGTAGGTGATACGATCTATCGACGTGGGTATGATGGAATCCTCCTTAGATGTCTAAATGAGACCGAGGCCCACACAGTACTAACGGAAGTACATGGTGGTATTTGTGGAGCTCACTCAAATGGTATGGCTCTGGCCAAAAGGATCCTACGAGCTGGATATTATTGGCCTACATTGGAACATGATGCTTGTGAATTTTTGAAGAAATACCTTCCATGCCAACAACATGCAGATTTGATTCATGCCCCAGCACAAGATCTTCAGCCCCTCCTAGCACCGTGGCCCTTTTCTCAATGGGGTTTCGACTTGATTGGAAAGATTTACCCACCATCATCCGATGGCCATACATTCATCATTACTACAACTGAGTACTTCACCAAGTGGGTGGAAGCAATGCCCCTTTCACAGATCACCGATACTTAGATTTCCAAATTCATCTTCTACCATATTCTCTGCAGATATGGTATCCCGTCCACCATTCTTTCTGATAACGGAAAACCTTTTAAAAACCAAGCCATGAAAACCTTTGCGACACCTTCCACATCCAGCACCATTGGTCAACGCCTTATTACCCTCAGGGCAATGGTCAGGCATAAGCAACCAACAAGACCCTCATCCGCATCCTCAAAAAGGTTGTCAATAACACTGGATGAGATTGGCACCTCCATATTCATCCTGCTCTTTGGGCATACCGTACATCCATCTGCACCCCAATAGGCACCACCCCCTATTCTTTAATGTACGGTGCTGAAGTCATCTTGCCAATCGAAGTTGAGCTTCCATCACTGAGGATTTCTCTGAAGAATCTTATCAATGAAGAAGATTCTCGTGTTGCACGGCTTGCGCAGCTGGAATTACTGGACAAACGAAGAATAAAAGCCTATGATCACCTACAAGCATACCAAAATCGCCTCAAACGTCATTACAATAAAAAGGTCCGTCCTAGACAATTCTAGGTTGGTGAGCTTGTCCTCAAAGAAAACCAACGCACTCAACCGGATCGTGATAAAAAGGGAAAATTTGAGGCAAACTGGTTAGGGCCTTATATTATAACTGCCAAATATGGATCTGGGGCCTACAGGTTGACTACTCTTGAAGGAGATCCCCTTGATGAACCCGTCAATATCCTCCATCTGAAGAGGTTCTACGCCTAAGTCTGCTTGGTAACTCCACCTAAATCAAAAAAATCATAAAAAAAAAAGGTAACAAAAAAATCCAAAAAAAAAAATAGTAAAGAAAAATAAATCCGTCCTATGGTGAAAATCACCTCTTGGTGGCGCCTTGGATAAGTATGGATGGTGAAAACCTGGTCACAGGCGTCATCCGTAGAGGGCTTAATCATTTTCTACCTGACATCTTAGTTATTTTATGCTTTCATCCGCACTATCATCCTCACCCACCTTAGCCTAGGCTAATTGATATATATTGATTGAGCATTGGACGACCCATCTAGCCTATCCCCCATCCTGATTTTTTATGTATCCCATTTTGAGCTTGTGTCTTTCATTCCCTTTGACGGTCGGTCTGTGTCATCATGTAGGATCATCCATTGTGTCAGTCTCCATCTAGATCTCGTCCTTCCACGTCTCTTGTCGAACTACGTTGCCCCTGCGCTGTCACATAGGCAAGGCTGATCATTCGATCTTCCCCTGGGGCATTTTGGACCAACTCATTTTGGTCTTCTATCACTTCGTATTCACCAATCCCTTTTCACTTTTATCCGTGGTCTTTTCATTGAACTACGTTGCCCCTGCGCTTTCACGTAGGCAAGGTTGGTCATTTGATCCTCCCCCGGGGCACTTGTCTGTCGTGTTTTGTGTCCTTCATCATCGGTCACCATTGCCTTCTTTCCGCTTTATCTAAGGTGTTTTTCCATGAACTACGAGGGCTCTACGCTTTCATGTAGGCAAGGCTAATCTTTGATCGGCCCTCGAGCCCCTAGGTCTTTAGGGTGTCTCCCTTGTGTCGTGTTGTTAAGCTATGCCCTTATCTAGCTGGTTCTTAACAAACAAGATCCACTTGTATCAACAAATCCAATCAGTTTTGAATATCCTATACCATATCGATCTTTTCGCTTAGTATTCATCATAGGTCTCAACAGGATGCATCCTTCCTGAAAGACCCCATCAATCCCATCTATTACCTTGATCCTATGGAAATGGACATTTGAAATTGATTGCAATCTTTTGATGCTTCTGGTTTTTGTTTATCATTTGAACTCCATATCATCACTTATCAAGGCCGCCATAATCCATCATATTATGGTGTGTTTTGATTGGTCCACATAGGGGCATGGCTTGAGCTTTTCTTTGATTGTGTATTCTTGGTTGTCCCACATAGTACCCACCAAGATCCCTGAGGTCTTGTGTTATGTTGGGGCATCCTTTTGTGCTTGTGGTTATCTCAATACCTGGCCCGACCAAAGTATTTATTTGTGACTTTGGGGTGTTGGGATAGCCCTCTTGTCTATTGTGTTTGTTTCATGCATTAGACACTAATGCGCCTTGGTTCCACATACCCTGGCACTAGATGTCTTATGCTATAGCAAAAATCAGTGTTCCGAAGATGGCAAATCATATTAGGATTGCATTTCATAATCATCACCATTGCATTACACTCACCCTATGATTTTGGTTGTGCAAATATTTCTCCTCCATCCCCTATTCTTCTCAGGATATTAAAAGATTTTGACAGATGCACATTCACACCATGTCCGCATGCATCTTCCACTATCACCTACGACCCTAGGAACACTTATAATGAAATAATTACATTTTAGATTCATACATTTACACACTATCTTAGGTTCATCCATAATATCGCCACCTACAATGTCAAGTGTTAGGCCCACCATCAATACCGTCATAATACATCCATTACATCCTGCATCACACATATTAGTCGAACATGCATATAACCATCATAAGCATATAAAACATAAACATTTGTTGTGTCATCATAAACATATCACCATCTATCTTACACATGTAAATCATATAACATAGGCATTCATCATACATGGGAACAAAAATCACCATCCATTACACCCTGCATATTAGTAGCACATGCGCATAACCATCATAAACATATAAAACACAAGTATTCGACACATCATCATAAGCATATCCACATCTATCTCAAACATAGGCATTCATCATACATAAGAACAAAAATCACCATACATTACATCCCACATCACCATCATACATAAAAATATAAATATATAAAAAACACATCCATACATGTAACATCCATAAAAGTCATCATAAATAACTGCCATCATATGACCATCCACATATGCATTATACACATAAAACATGAGGCCAATAGGAGCTATCATATATATATAAAGTACACAAGTACATCTCATAGTCCAGACTAACATATAATAATTCCGTCGATGTCATCACAATCTGTGACCATTGTATACAAAAATCATCCAATCTAAACACCAGCACAAGGTCCTGCATATATCCACTGCACCTCTGCACTATCCATCCACCCTGCACTTGTCAAAAACATAGTATCCTGTCATCTACCAAATGAACTCCCCACATCTGATCTCTGTGGAGAATCAGGTACTGACCCATTGCCGGGTGAAACCCCTGGTGAATCATTGTAACCGCGGGTCCATGTCCCCAATGACTGGGATGGCGCTGGCCTCTGGGGTGTCTGTCGGGTATAATGGAATGTCTGTTGTGCCAGATCAGGAACAACATGATAATATGTAGCCATCCAGAATCATGCCTCTCTCATGCTCTCCTCTCGCTCTGCAACCTGGACCCGAGCGAAATTCTGCTCCTAACGATACCTGTCTCGATCCTTGGTAATGACTCTCCTCTCCTACTCCCATGCCTCCTGAGCCAACCGGCTCTGTGCCAGCTCTACCTGTAATCGGCCCCTCATCTCCTCTGCAGCCACTGCCTGTGCCACTGCTGCATCTCTCTCTCTCTCCACAACCTGTATATTTGCTCCTGGCATCCCACCCTCATCCTGACTTGCCGCTGCACGAGCCATCACAGCATCCCTCTCCACCTGTAAAGTCTGTATCCGTAGCTCTACTGCATCTCTCTCCCTCTGAGCTGTCTGTGCTTGGGCCACTGCTGCATCCCTATCCCTCTGAAGCGCCTGTGCCCTCAGCTCTACTGAATCCCTCTCTCCGGAGAGTCGCTACCTTTGCTACTGCCTCATCTCTCCATCTCTGTAGTGACTGTATCTCCGCCTCTGCCGATGCTCTCTCACTCTGAACACGCGCCTGCGCCACATCCCTCTCCGCCTCCATCGCCCGCACCTACACCTATGCTACATCCCTCTCAGCCTGCATAATCTGTGCCTGCTCCCTAGCCTCCTCCTCCCTCTCCTGCATCAGCCCCATCTCTCCAACTGCCTGCTCAAGGCAATGTACTCTATCCTGCAGCTCATCCCAGTCTCGCTGGAGATCTCCCAACTACTGACTAGTACATCCTGTCCCCTGATCTGCTCCCTACTCTGTCCTCCCCTCTGGATCCCCCCTGGCCTATGAAACCATGACCTCTACTTACAATCTGTCGCGACCCCATGTCACACTAGTCAACTCACCCTGCATCCTCTACACCTCTGACTGTGCCCTGTCTCTCTCCTCCACCGCTCCCCCTAGCTCGAAAACCATGGCCTCATAATCTCTCAATGACTCCCGCTGTACTCTGGCTAACTCAACCTCAAGAGCCCTCACTCTCTGTTCCACCATCTGTACACTCGCCTCTGCTCCTCTCGCCTGTATAATGGGATCCTCCGATACATAAGGAACTAAAACTAATGACTCTGCTACCACAACATCCCCCTCCGCCGCATCCTTGTCTACATCCATCACATCCACCTCCCCAACCACTTGCTCTATCTCATCCTCCCCACCTGCTAGCTGCTCCCTACCCCCATGCTCCTGTCGCTCCTCACAATCCTCCATAATCTGGCGAACCCAGAATCGTCCCACCTCTCCCTGTCTCTCAACCACGAATCGACGTCGTGGCGACCTCCTCTCCTCCTCTGGTGCTGCTCTAACATCCTCATCCTCTCCTCTCTCCGGCTCCTGACGAGCCTCCTGACTCTCTGTAGTCGGCCAAACCGGCAACCGCCGTGGCTGACCATGTCGTCCTACCACAAACTGTCTCCTCCCCTCCTCTGATGCATCCCTCGCACCTACCACCACCACATTCTCCACATCATCCACATCCATCACCTCCTCCACCCTCTGCCCTCCCTGGGCTCTCTGTGGCTGCCCCATCTCCCGCTGCTGACCCTCTCTTCGAGCTCGCCTCTGATGTCTCCTCCTCCTCCCTGCTTTGCCTGCCTGCTCTCTCTCATCCCCCTCGGGCTCCTCCTGTCCCCCCTCGTCTACCACTGCCACAGCCTCTCGTCGCTGCTGCACCCCTCCCCTCCTCTCCCTCCATAGTCTCTACTCCTCCTCTGGTCTGGCACACGCTACCCTCAAAATAGGCTGAATAGGAGTAATCCTCTCCCATAACCTATTTTGGAACCACCTCCGGTATCGCTCGGTCACCACTAGCACCTGCTCTCCTCCTACTCTCCCTAGATAAGACACCTGCCCTGCTACCCTCCATGACGCCCTGGCTGTCATTGGTGCTATACGGCCTCCCCATGGTAGTTCTCTACTATACCGCCAGAACAAGATAGACACCGTCGGAATATCCTGTATCACTCCAAACTGCCTCAACACTCTGTCCGGTCGATGAGACTCTACTATGCGCGGCAAAGTCCCAATAATAAAACATCTGCTTAGAAAATAACCCTCCTGTCTCCTCGTATCAGTCCATCCCCTGAACTGACGCGCCCTAAATGGGCGCCACTCTATGTCCCTCAGATGCAGATCATCAAATGCTCTCCTCCACCCCTCCATCTCTCCCTGCATCTCATAGCGCAACACCCAACCTCTCTCCTCCCCATACTCCCAAGCCACGGGCTCACGATCATCCACTGTCCCCGCCCTCACCACTATCGGCCTCGTCACTGTAACATGCTCCCAAGCCCAAATCTACATCAACATCATATGTGTCAAACTCGATATCCTCCGGTAACAAGTCCCGTGCATATCTCTGTACAGCTGAGCCAATACACATGAACCCTATGAAAATAGCCCCCCTCGCCACTCGACAATATGTCAGATCACCTCCATATAACGCAGGCTACATAAATGTCTGCTCCGATCTGGCAATAGTATCCCACTAATCAGGCCACACAGGAACAACGGTAAGGCTGGCACCCCCACTGACAAACACTGGTCCAAATCCAACTGCCCCTTCACCAGGGGTAGCTCCACGTGACCAAACAAAACCCTCATGGTCTCCTGTAACTCTTCCCTTGTGGACACCACCTCGCTCACTAACCGGCCACCTATCGGCAGCCTCAAGATGTGCCACACATCCTCCAAAGTCACGGTCATCTCTCCTGTAGGGAAATGAAACGTGGATGTCTCTGAGCTCCATCTCTCTATCAACACTGTCAGCATCGCCGGATGTGCTCTGACCACTGGAAACTGAACACAGTGACCTAAACCTGCGTGATCCAACACCGCCTGATCCTCTCCGTTTATTGCTGCTATCGACACTGCCATCACCTCTGACTGTCGCTCATGCGCTCGTATCCGCTCGAAACTCTGCACGCATGAAAACTTTCTCATTATTCCATTTTCTCATCTTTCTTTTTATCTTCGTCCTTTCTCTTACCTCTTGCATTCTTCTTTCCTTGCCCCCCCGTTGGGTTGGCTTGCTTGCTCCCAGCGGACGGCCCTCTAACCGGTGGCCCCGCTCGGCCGCCGGCCTGGACTCCGCCTACCCGCATAAGGGGCTCCGCCCGGGTCCGCTCGCCCAGAAGGCGGTAGGCCCTTGTATCATGAGCTCCGTAACCGTAAGGACTAGCTGGCTGCCGGGGCCCTTGGCGGGCGGCGGGCGGGGGACCGCTGCCAGGTGGTCCGCCCGGCCATAGCCGAGGCTGACTCCGACTGGGGCGGCACCGCCCCTCGGCCAAGGCACCCCCGCTGCAGCCAGGCGACACCGCCCCCGACTAGGGTGGCTCCGCCCTAGGCCGTGGCGGCGGTGCCCTAAATAGGGGCGGATACGCCTCACCCCGGCTTTTTCCCCCTCCCCCCTAATTTTCCACTAATTTTGACTTTTTTTTTCTAATCTAATCCCGACCCAGTTTTTTAATTTTCATACTTAACAAAACCCATGTTTTCAACTTTTCAAAATCCATTGAATAACATGTAAAAAAATGCAAAAATTAAACGGTTTTGTTATCACTCACATGCTGTCCGCCCGCGCCCCTGCTGTATAATGCACGCACCTTGTCCACCCGGTGCACAATCGCTGTGTCATTGTCCGTCGCATTGTTCCTCCTCATCCGCTTTCACTCCTCTACTCTCCTCCTCTCAACTGCTACAGTGAAAATGACTAGGGTAATTTTTAAAATTACTTTTTTAACCCCTTCCTCCAAAAAGGCATTTTTTACCTTTTATTTAACTTTTTCTTCCTCCAACTAATTCCTAACTTCTCGGGGCTGCCATTTGCAAACCGTGTGTCGGATCACCTCCGTTCAAAAACCAAAATTGTTTGGTTTTTCGAGCTCTATCCAATGGTGTCCTTCCTTTCTTCCTATTGAGACGTCGTCCGGGGACCCCCTGTTTCCTCCCCCAATCGCCCTCTCGAGGGGGCATACCCTCCTACCATTCCTCCATTCCTTCAGCTTGGTCATTAGCGCATCATTAACCTTTTTCATGCTAGGGGCATCACCATCTATCATTTCCTCCCTCATTTGCATTTTATTTTTCTTCGAAACACTATTATCCTAACAATATTTCGAAGAGGGGCAAAATGTAGACATGTAAATTTAATCACTCTCATATGATTAAATTTACTCCCTTCTCGTCTATCATATTAAATATTAATTTATTAAATTAATATTACACATTTTATCTCATATCTATAAAGTATTTAATTTAATCATTAAATGCTTTATCTTTCACCTTCTTCCTCTCTAAATTAAATAAATGCACCAATTTATTTAATTTAGTCATTTTTACCCTTTTGATTTAAAATCAATTTAAAATTCTTCATTTTCTCTCTCCTTGTCACATCCTCCATGATCTTGCCCTAATCTGAATTAATTTAATTAATTCATGATTATGATATGCATCCTCTTAATCAAAGATTATGTCACATCCTCCTACATTTGCCACTTGCCTCTAATCTTCCATTAATTAGTCTAATCCAATATTTGCACAACCTTAACCAAGGTCATTAGCCATATTTAGCACCACTTTTTAGCCAACCTTTGCATTTACCTCCTTTTAGCATTGACCCTCTTTCCTATGTGAATTTTTAATTCACATTTATTTATCCTAGATCCTAAGGCTTCTAGAACCTTGGACTTGTCACATCTTCCACATGTGACCAAGTCCCACCTTTTTGGAGCTCACCTTTTATCCTTTAGATTCTCCTAAGAATGTGAATTTTTAATTCACATTTATATTTTCAACCACCTCTCCTTTTCCCATGTAGATTTTTGAGGAATTCCAAAATTTCTCAAGTGTCCCTTTCACTCCCAGTTGGGGACAAGGAATCCCTTTTTGAGGAAATCTTCTCACTCCCCAAGATGCTTGGAAGGTACTTGTCCTTCCTCCACCTCATGTACCTTTTGGCCACCTTGCCTCCACCTCATATCCCCTTAGCCACTTTACCATCCACATGTCAAGATGTGAGGGCTTGTGGGTTCTCAACCCACCATAGCCCTTCATCTTGACCTTGTTGGATCAATCTCAACAGTTGAATTCTCTAGAGAATTCAAATTCTCCTATAAATACCCCCTCCTTAAGGGCATTTTCAACACTTTGGATTTGAGCAACCTTATGCTGCCAATTTGCATTCTCAATCATTTACTATCATCTAGCCATCCATTTTAATCATTTTGCATAAGTTGATCTTGCATTTAGCCACTCAAGAAGCCATCTAAGGAGCACATAAATCCATCAAAATCGAGGGCCAACCAAGGAGTCTTCAACAGTAAGGAAGGTATAATCATTTGCATCTTGTTTCATCTATTTTCCTTCTTGATTTATCACTCTTTAGGCTAATCTTGAAGTGTCCTTAGTCTTTTATCATTTGCATTTTTAGTTATTTTGCACATTAGAGTAGGGTAAAATTCCAAGGTACATAATTTGAAATCATGAGGTACCTCTTATTCTTTGATGTAATTTGTCATGTATGGAATGTATGTGTTCTTAATTCCTTAAGTAATTAAATGTTATGGTTTCAATTCATGTTTTTTGTTGTTTGGGTTTTAAAGTAATCTCAGTCTCGTAACCTTAGAGGTTGTTGGCAATAGTAGTGAGCTTGCATGTTAATTGTACTTTAAAAAAAATTGTGCATTTGAGTAGTTATTTGCAACTTCCTTTAGTGTTGTGTGGCAGGTCGTTACACATGGTATCAGAACCCAAGTTTAAACACTGGGTACTCTAGGATTATGATGAACCCATTAAGCTTTTAGTTGTGTAGGTTTTAAGTTGTGTACCTTGTCTAATACCTTGATGTGTCTGTGCAGGATTATGCCTCCCAGACACGAAAGAGGTAGAGGGCATGGACGTGGTCGTGTAGGTGGTCGTGATGGGAGTCAACATGACTCTCCTCCTCATGTTCCACTTATTCTAGATTAGGAAGAACATCAGGCATTGCAGAATGCCCCAGGGGGTAGTGATCGACAACAGAATCCTCAAGGGATTAAGGCTGCGCGTAGAGCACTTGAGGAGGCATTAGCGCTCCTTGGTTAGAGGCAGGCCAAGGTTTAGGGTAATCTTGGTGAGAGGGAAGTTCTGCCTCAGTTAGAGATGCATATGAGAGATCTACTTAGGGCACATCCACCACTGTATGATGGAGCAGGCTTTGGGTTAGAGGCTGAGACTTGGCTTATACACCTTGATAGGTGCTTTTCTATGCATCCTTACGGCAACAATACCAAAATGTGGTGCACTATCATGCATTTGTGGGGGTTCACATCCACATGGTGGAGGTTGGAGGAGCAGAAGCTCCACATTGACATTAACTCAGTATCTTGGGAGATTTTTCTAGAGTGGTTAAAAGCTTGTTTCCTATCCGAGCACTGGCGTCAGTGTTGAGGCAATGAGTTTCACGCTTTGCGTCAGTTGGACTTGTTAGTTGAGCAATATGAGCGACGCTTCTACGAGCTCAAACAGTTTGCAGGGATAGGAGACAATGAGGGGATGTTGGTTCACCACTTTGTCAGGGGCTTAAATGCCTGTCTTAGCGGAGGTGTGAGGGTTTTCAAACCCAAAACCACGGAGATAGCAGTGGAGAAAGCACGTCTAGTAGAGGAGAATCTAGCCATGGCACTGGGAAGCCACATGGGTGTTTAGTTAGGCAACAGTTTAGCAGTAGGGCCTAGTGCTCGAGGAGGTTAGCCTCAAGGAGGTGCACCTCCCAAGGCTCAGCAGGGACCTTTGCAGAGTGGTCAGCAACAGCAACAGGTTTCTCACGGGAAACGTAAAGGTTTCCAGCAAAGGTAGGGGGATAGGAACTAGAGGCGTATGAAACGCTTCAGCTTTGAGTAGCTAGCACAGAGTTCTCAGTCCACTTTTAGGGGTAGTGCGTAGTAGTCTAGCGCACCACCTGGAGGTAGGGGCTATGGCAGAGGTACTAGGTGTTTTGCATGTGGCCAGCAGGGTCATATAGCTAGAATGTGTCCCAACAGGGGCACATCTGGTTTTTCTCAAGGACCAGTGGCATCTGAGCCGACAGTTGGAGATGTAGGAAAAGGGCATCATGTTTTCACAGTGGTTGATAACTGCCAAGTAGAGCATCAGAGTATTGTCGTTGAGACATATGGTATGTTGTTAGGTAACCCAATTACCATTTTGTTTGATTTTGGAGCGTCAGATTCCTTCATTTCTTCTTCCATTGTGACGCGATGTAGACTGGGTGTAGTAAGGAAATTCGATAGGTGGCAGGTTGAGTTAGCCTCAGGTGCGAGAGTCGCATCCCATTCCCTTGTACCAGAGTGTAGATTGGAGGTTGGACCTCTCCATACTACAATGGACCTCTAAGTTATTCCATTGGGTTCTTATGACGTTGTCATAGGGATGGATTGGTTAGAGGTGCATAGTGAAGTCATAGATTGTCGACGTAAGTCGATTCGATGCATTGAGGCATGTGGTAGAGAAGTAGAGATAGTGGGAGTTTAGAGGCCGATTTTCTTAAGGGTCATCTCAGCTATGCAGTTAAGAAGGTGTGTACGTCAGGGTTTCCATTTATTCATTGTTACAGTGGATGATTTGGATTTAGGAGGTGGAGGAGAGAAAGTATCTCTTGATAGTCACCCCATTCTTCAGGAGTTTTTTGATGTATTTCTAGATGAGATTCTAGGGATGCCACCTAAGAAGGACATAGACTTCAAGATAGACCTTGTACCTGGATCATAACTCATTTCACGAGCTCCTTATCGTATGACCACCCAGGAGCTGAAAGAGCTTCGCTTGTAGCTTGAGGAGTTGTTAGAAAAGGCTTTCATTCACCCTAGTGTTTCTCCATGGGGAGCACTAGTTATCTTCGTGAAGAAGAAGGACGGTTCATTTCGGTTATGTATTGATTACCGACAGTTGAACAAAATGACCATCAGGAATTGATATCCGCTTCTTAGGATTGATGATCTATTCGATTAGATCAACGGTGCCATGATCTTTTTAAAAAATAATCTTAAGTCAGGATATCATCAGCTTCGTATCTTCGAATCAGAAATCCATAAGACAACGTTTCGAACGTGGTATGGTCACTATGATTTCACAGTAGTACCGTTCGGGTTGACGAATGTACCCTTTGTGTTCATGAGTCTGATGAATGGCATATTTCGTACGTACCTAGACAGATTTGTCCTTGTGTTCCTTGATGACATTTTGATATACTCTAGGATAGTGGAAGAGCATGAGGAACATTTGCGGCAGGTATTACAATGCTTATGGGATAATCAACTTTATGCTAACCTATCGAAGTGTGAATTTTTCAAGACTGAGGTCTAGTACCTTGGTCATGTGATCTCAGGGGAAGGTATTTCAGTGGATCTTGCAAAAATCCAAGCGATCTCAAATTGGCCTGTGCCCATGAATGTGGCAGAGATACATAGCTTTATGGGGCTAGCGAGTTATTACAGGTGTTTTGTGCAAGGCTTTTTGAGAATAGGGCATCCTATCACCTCCTTTTAGAGGAAAGGGAAGAGGTTTGTGTGGTCGGAGAAGTGTAAGGCAGCGTTTCAGAATCTTAAGGAGAAGCTGACCAGTGCACCAATACTTGCGATACCTGATCCGACTGGGGACTTTTTAGTTTGTACAAATGCGTCCTTGGAAGGATTAGGTACAGTGTTGATGTAGGAGGGTCGTGCTATTGTATACGAGTCACAGAAGCTCAAGGATCATGAACTGAACTACCCCACACATGATCTTGAGTTGGCGGCAGTTGTTCATGCATTGACGAGATGGAGGCATTTCCTTCTTGGCCATAGGTTTGAGTTGCACAGTGATCACAAAAGCCTTCAGTATATTTTTACGCAACCCAACCTTAATGTTAGGCAGAGGCATTAGATGGAGTTTCTCTACGAATATGACTTCAAAGTGAAGTATATCCAAGGAAAGGAGAATGTTGTAGTGGATGCACTCAGTAGGTGGAGATATGAGTTATCTGAGTTGACTCTTGTTGTAGATTTGCGGAGTCAGATTCTTTCTACCCTTCTAACGGATAGTTGGTATCAAGAGGTTAGGACAAAGATTGAGGCAGGTAGATCCCTTGAGGGTAGGTATTCAGGATATTCTCTGGATATAGATGAGATATTGAGGCACATGGGACGCATATACGTTCCTTCATCAGGTGATCTTCGCACCTTGGTCATGATTGAAGCACATCGTGCACCTTATTCAACCCATCCAGGGGTGAAGAAGATGTATACAGATCTGCGTCAGTTGTATTTCTAGCTAGGGATGAAGCGCGATATTGCGGATTATGTGTCACGATGTCTTGAGTGTTAGCGGGTGAAGGTTGAACACCAGCATCCAGTAGGGCTTTTGCAACCACATTTAGTACCAGAGTGGAAGTGGAATATAATCTCATTGGATTTCATTGTTGGTTTACCCAACTCTTCGAAATGACATGATGCGATTATGGTGACAGTTGATAGGTTGACAAAGGTAGCACACTTCTCACCTATTCGCTCTTCCTATACTGCATCGTCCATAGCCAGAGTGTTCATGGAGGACATACTGAGGTTACATGGTATTCCGCGTCAGATTATTTTTGATAGGGATCCAGTGTTCACCTCAGCTCTTTGGACTTCATTACAACATGCGATGGGGACACAGTTGAACTTCAATTCAACTTACCACCCAGAGACAGATGGATAGACCGAGAGGGTCAATCAGATCCTCGAGGATATGTTACATATGTATGTGATGGACCAGTAGACACGATGGGAAGAATATCTCTATTTGGTAGAGTTCGCTTATAATAACGGTTTCCAGAGTTCTATCGGCATGCCTCCATTCCAGGAATTGTATGGGTGACCATGTCGCACTCCATTGAGTTGGGATCGACTGGAAGACAGAGTAACTTTGGGTCCTAAGATGTTGCAGGATATGGAGCAGCAGGTGGATAGGATTAGAGAGCACTTGGTGGTAGCGCAGGATAGGCAGAAGAAGTATGCGGATGCGCATAGAGTGGATCATCAGTTTTCAATGGGTGTTAGACTCTTCTTGCGGGTGCAGCTGCGAAAGAGCCCAATCTATTATGGGAAAGGGCTCTAAGTTGGCACCTTGCTTTGTCGGACCCTTCGAGATACTCGAGAAGATTGGTCCAGTTGCTTACTGTCTTGCTTTACTGCCCAATCTCTCGCATATTCATGATGTATTTCATGTTTCAATTCTTCGATCGTACCATCCAGAAATTTCTCATGTCCTTGATTGGAATGCATTATAGGTAGAGGACATGTAGTTGGCTTTGGAGCCCATGGCCATAATGGAGCGCAGAACACTCGCTCTTTGAGGGGGAGAAATTGATCAGGTTAGGGTCCAGTGGGATCCTAGGGATGATACGTCATCCACTTGGGAAGATGCAGCTAGAATGAGGGAGCTCTATCCCTATTTGTTTGCAGGCTTCTAGAAGTAAGCCTGACCCTAGGGGGGGAGGATGTAGCACCCCTCCATTTTTTTCTCTTTGATCGAACAGTGTTCTTCTTTGTTATGCTTTGTTTTTGTTAATACTTTGACTATGGTACTTGGTTACTATTTGATCGTCAACTGTAAAGCGGTGTGAATGTTATATTTTGATGTGATGGTATTTTATTCTAATGTTACCATTATGGCATGCTTTGGATTAGCTTAGTAGATATTTGAATTAATTATGCTTTATGTTTTTGATTATATTATTGATGTTAGATTCGTCAATTAGTAATACTGTATTGGTGAAGGGGACGGGATTGCACCACTCGCTTGCGAGCGCCCTGCGATTCCACGATTTCCTCTTCACGGTGTGTTTTATTATGTTATATATATGCATGTTTGATATACTCTTTGTTCACAGGTTAACAGGTACAGGACATCGACTCCACCTGATTTCACAGGTTTGAGTGTGTCCATTGGCCAACGGTATTTGATTGGGAGATAGTAACGGAGTTTCCTCATCAAACCACAACCCTGTCATAGTGTGTTATTAGTTTGTGTTTGGTATGTTGTTAATTCATGTCATCTTTGATGTTTTGATCATTTATTATTGGTGGGAATTAATGTTTAAGTGGTGGAAATGATTATTTATGTATTTTAAATTAAAATGGTTAAAAGCTTTAAATTTAATTTATGTGGTAAAGTAATTTAATTCTAGTAGTTAAATTTATTTTATGAGTAAATGAATTGATTAATTAAACTTATTTTGTGGAGTAAATAAATTAAATGGTTAATGTTGTTTTGAAGAGTGCATGGAATTAAAAGTGTTAAATTCTCTTGAAAATAAATTTTTAAAAGTTTTAAATTCTTTTTGAAAATAATTTTTTTAAAAAAGCATTAAAATTCTTGTTGAAAAGAAATTTTGGTTTTAAATTTAAAAAAAAAACAAAATATCTTCAAAATGCATAGAGGGAGAAATAACTATGGTGGATGGGATATTTTTGGAAAATTTGACTAAATTTGGGGAAAATTATGGGAGATATTTGATTTTTATTTGATTTTATTTTGTTTGGAGAATTTGTTGTTAAAAGAAATGAAGGTTTTCTTGTTTTTCATACATTCTTGGATTGAGAAGTGAAGATTTTGGGGAAGAATTTCTAGAAAATTGGAATTTGCAAGGAAGCTCAACTCCATTATCATTTTCTTCAAGCTTCAAAACAGGTTCCTTTAATGGCTTTATTTTGTTTAGATGCTTTGATTTTAAATTTTAGAGGTTGAAAACTTGCTGTGAATTCTTAGAAAACCTCTAAAGAAAAATGGAGAAATTCTCATATTTTTTGTAGAGAAAACAAAGGAAAACAATATAAATTTTGGCAAATCAGATTTTTAAACAGTAGGGAAAAAAATAAATTGGAAGAGGAAGCAAAAGTAAAACATATAAATTTATGGGTTTGGTTTTAAGTTTACTTTTCCAATACAATTTTGAAATTGAAATTGAGAATTTGTGTTTGAAGAAAAATAATTTTACTGTGTAGTTGTTTTTGTAGAAAATTTGCCAGTTTGGCTGTAAAATGGAAATTTAGATATATATATGTACACACATAGATTTTAGATATAAAATTTATTTACTCTGGAAATCTTCTGTAAAAAAAAATTATATTAAAAATGTTTTTATTTTCAAAAAAAGAAAAGAAAGGGGTATGTTATGGAAATTACCAGAAACAAAGAATTTCTTTGTTTTAAAAGAAAAAAAAAATTGCTGGGGGCGCTACCCCCACATCCGCCCCCATGGGGAGGCTGTGTGGTAGCCGCCCCAGCAGAGGCTACGTCCCCTGTGTGTGGGGTTGGGCTGCGTGGAACTTTCTTTTTTATGTTTGTTTTTATTTTTCTTATATAATATAATATATATATATATATATATATTATATATGATATATATATATTATTTATAATATATATATAATATGTATTATATAAATATATATATGTATATATATTTATATATATTATATGTTTTTTTATTATTATTTATTTAATATATATATTATTATATATAATATTTGTATATTATATATTTTAAATATTGGGTTTTAATTAATTAATTGAAATATGTTTATGAATTGGAATTTAAATAGTTATTTTATATTTAAATATAAATGCATATAATTTTATATACATTAAATATATAATTATAATTGGTTAATTTATATTTAAATATAGTTTTCTAAAATGAGCTTATTATAGAAGCAAAGTCGGTTTTGTAAGAGAATAATGTTATTTTTATAAAAAAATTAATTGTTAACATTTGTTGTAATCGAGGAAGTTGGAAGGAAACAATTAGTTTAAGCTTCTTATTTCAAATAATGTTAATTATTTTAATTGATTACATGCAATATGTCATTGCTTTGCTTGGATTTAGGAAATCCTAAAGTAGGTTATTAAATTATCAAATTGTCTTTTCGTTATGTTATCTCTCTCATTCTTGATGTTGGGAAAATGGAGTTATTTGTTTATGTTAGACTTCCAGATATGTTTTCTTGAGATGGGGATTGCAACTCATGTTGGGTAGCGCGTCTTAATGTATCCAGTTAGATACCTAGTTATCATGAATGAGATGTGTTGACTTTATGTTGTGGATAGGGATTTAATATCCTTAGGCCGCACTTGTGTACCTTTGGGTTGTGGATTTATTCCATGTGTTGTCTTAGAGGAGTGGCTTGCAATGAGGGTCGACACACAAAGTGGTGCCAAGGTAACTCATTGTAAGTTAGTTAATCCAGTGATAACGTAAATAAACTGATTAGAGGAATAGGTAGTATCAAACACTTAATAAGATTAATTTTTCCTTGCTCATGGACGAAAGTGCTTGTATAGACTTGGGATGGGATGAGAAGGCCTGGAATGGAAAGATCGTTATCTTGTCTTTACGAGAGATAATTGATTCTGCATTGGTTTGCATGAGGGGTCGGGAGTCGTTAGAGGTTTCTAGGATATCCTGAGAAGGGGGTCGGGACCTCGGAAGACTTACCAGGATAACCCATGTAACATTGTCATGACACTTCTCCTAAGTCAACAGTATGTTTGTATCCATGATGCAATTGATTATTTAACTCTGGAAGCATTGTAACCAGTGTGTTAAGTGATGTTGTATTTGTATTTGATTCAATTTAGTTATGTATTAGCCTGTGTCTAGAGGTAGATGGTCTTCTCTAGGAATCCATGTTACTATCTCCTAGCACGGGGGTTGAGCCTTCGGGTATCACATGGTTGGGTGGAACATGCACCTTTCTCTATTGGGTTTTCTTCTTGTTCGTGTGGATGATATTTCCAGTTGGGGAGCTCGTACAATCGAGTTACTTTTCAGGTTTCATTCATTTCAGTTGAGTCTTGTAATTTATTACCCCTCATTTTTTATCGAGGTGGAAGATGTATTATGTAACCATGCTTATTGGATTTACCTCATTCGGGGAATGAGAGTTGTAATCTTATTGTTAAATTATGTTATTTGAAATCATGAGGTACCTCTTATTCTTTGATGTAATTTATCATGTATGGAATGTATGTGTTCTTAATTCCTTAAGTAATTAAATGTTATGGTTTCAATTCATGTTTTTTGTTGTTTGGGTTTTAAAGTAATCTCAGTCTCGTAACCTTAGAGGTTGTTGGCAATGGTAGTGAGCTTGCATGTTAATTGTACTTACAAAAAAAAATTGTGCATTTGAGTAGTTATTTGCAACTTCCTCTAGGGTTGTGTGGCAGGGCATTACATCTCGTGCCTACAAGAAAATATTTACAACCACGGGTAGTAACAACCAAGGCTAGTAACAAACAAACATCATATGACCTTTGCAATAATGCATGTACAACAACACATAATTAAACAAGTTCAACATCTTAAAAGTTCCATATGGAAAACATAAATATATGTAAAAATGTATATAAATGTGGATAGAATTGTATACCAAGATATATTCAAGTTATATTCATTGTTTCTCATCACCCTTGGATATATGAGGAATGTGCAAAGGATGCCAATCAATGCTCTATAGTATGGAGATGATATTATTAGAGGAGAATAATTGTGAATGTCGCTAGTTGTTGTCCCTCTTATTTAGTAATTTGAATTTGACAATTGAATGCATTCAATTTGGTTGTTGTGTTTCAAATTTGAATTTGTTTGAGCATTTGAATTTGTAGCTTCCAGTTACGTATGTAGTGCCCCTCTGTGTTCGGCCCTTCTTGACAATTGAGTAAGTTTGTTTGGATGATTGGTGATGTCTTGTTGTTTTTTTTTATGTTGTTTAATTTGATTTTGAAATTATGTGGTAAATTTGATATTATGAATGGCCTTGTTTAATCAATTAAATTAAATTAAAATTGATTATAAGGTAATTTAAATTAATTTGGAATTAAAATAATAATTAAATAAATTATGTTGGTGAAAAGGTATTATGTGGATATTGGTTATTAATCATTAAATTAAATAATGTGATTAAATGTTTAGTAACTAGAAATAAGAAAAGATAAATATTTTTTTTTTTATTGTGTGATAATAAATAAAATGTGGAAAGATGATTCAAAATGGAGTAATTAATTGGAGGAGGATTTTGAACAAGCTGTTAAAGCAAGTTCAAAGATAGAAAGATATTCTTTCGTGCACATGCGTGGTTTCAAACTAATTGTTGAAATGAAACTTGTTGTTTATGTGAGATTTTTGAGATTTTAGCTGATTTTGGGATTTTGAAAGTAAAGCGGCTTTCCTTTTGTATATAATAATCTTTTTGGAAGATTTGGGGGGGGATTCTTTTTCTAGCTTTTGAACGAGAACTGTGCTTAAAGAAAAACTCTTCTGTAGAATAGTTGTTTTTCATAATGAATTGTGGGAGGAGAAGAAAACCACAGGGGCTGATTCGGTGCAAATGAGGGTCTCATGATACTCGTGCATGCTTGGAGCTCCCAACCTCCAGGTATTCATCTTTTAGAAAATCTTAACTTCTAAACTTGTGTGAATAATATGAGTCGTTTTCTTTAATTTGGATTATGAATGATGTATTCTCTTCAATAGTTATGGTGTTTCATATTAGATTTAACATATTTCAAAGGCTAGTATTCAGTATTTCTTGGTCTTGATGCTCCTCGACCTCTAATGTTTTACTTGTCTCGTATCATCTTTGTGAATTTTGTGGATTTCACCTCTTTGATATTAGGGATGTGTTTTTGGCAAACATTTGGACCCCATTCCTTGAAGCATGTTGTTGATTAGATCATGAGCCTAGTCTAAGTTTTTTCTCCATCCATGCATCCCTAAGCCTTTTCCCACAATAATTTTTTCATTAGAAATCCTTTTCCTTTATGCATGGATGAAAAGTGATAGCCCAATCCATGGGCTCAGGAAAAGACAATGACCTATGTTACATTGGGTCACTTAGAATGAAAATTGGCCCTTCACTTGAATCTTGTACAATCGTCAATATAAGCCTTTTCAAACTCTATCATGCTTAGGATCGATTCATGGTAGTTATGATTTCACCATCCTCAACATCTTTTATATTTTTTTGAGCTTTTCCCATTTGTTTCCATGAGCTCTGTCATTGTTTCAAGATATTTTTTGTGCACATTCTGCCATCATTGCATTTCTCCTACTCTATGCATATGATGAGAATTTAAGTTATCATTTGAAGCCGGTGCTTAAAAGTTGGTTCAAGTAATATTTTCGATTTTTCTAAGCTTAAATAATCGATTTTGGCCTACGTTCGTTTCTTAGGACTGCGTCCTTAGTTCTTAGATTTTGAGATTTCCCTGGAAAATCTAGTTTGTGAATAAGCTGTGTAAAGGTTTACTGCTGCGTTTATTTATGCTTTATGTTTAGTTTGATGAGAAACATCATATGATTAGATATTTTTTGTTTCCATTGAAGAACGAATTTCATTTTATGTAGTTGGTTGGGGTGCACCGCTCCGACATTTGCCTCCCATTTCATATCTGATAGATCTCATGTCTAGTTTAATACCAGTATCCTCCCACATCATTTTGTCTCTATACCAATTCTTTATGTGTCCTTCATGAGACCATACTCTTTGAGGTAATATGTCATTTAGGTAGCGTGCCTTGCCTATGCTTCCAGCCTCACTCCTCCCACTGTGCCATATCACTTGGAATAATCGCTACCTTGTGTAGTGCTAAGTTTGTTTGCATTAGACATTGGTTGAAATCAAAACATTTAATAGATTCGCTAACTCCATATTTGATGGTCTTGGCTATATGGATTGAATTCACATTATAGACTTCTCTTCTAGTCTACGTTTTCTCCTTAGGCTTTGTCTTATAAACATTTGTTATGGGAGGGTTCAATTTGCTCTATACAATCATGCTCGCCTCTATAGAATTCTTCTTACCTTGGAAATATTCCTCCCATGCTTTGCAATAGGTGATCTGAGTCCTTGTAAGTCAGTTGTGGATGAATCTAATATTCTGTAAATTACTTTCAAAATTAATTTATTGTGTTGCTCGAAGTACTTAGCCAATTCATAGTTTACCCATTGGCTTTCCTATTTAATTAATGCTTTTATATTATAGTAAATTCACCAATTTGGAAATAGGAAGTCTGTCCCATATAGTTATAATTTATGCATTTATGTATATTGTTGTATGCATGTAAAGAATATGTATATCATAGTGGTTAGGATAGATTACCTCTTGATTATGATTGATATTGATCTAGGTTTTAGTCCAATGAAAACATTAGATGTTGGTATTTGAAAATGGCATTAATAATGTCTTATATTTAATGTAATCTGAAAGATACCTTCATTTATATATATCTATATCAACTTTATTTTTTGGTTTTAGAAATTAGTGAAAATTAAGTTGGAAGTGGTAATATGTAAAATAAATAGATGTTGGTAAGTATGGTAAAATTACTTAGTGAGGATAGTAGCATTGCTTAGAGGTATACAATTAACATAATAAGTAATTATTATATAAGAAATGGAAGTTAAATATGATCTGTTTCACTATTTAAATATAATGTATAAAGTATAAGTATATAATATATTTATTTTATTAGTAGTTAAGGATAATTGTTCTATTGTGAAAAATAGAAATGATGTAATAAAAGACATTTTAAATGGGACTCTAAGGTTAGAATAATTATTTAGTTGGATTTAGATAAAATGATATCTTGTTGTTGATTTGATTTTGGAATTTAAAGTTGATATTGATTATTGTGGTTGGTTTCAATTTTGAGATCATGTTATTATTGTCACATTGATGGGGAGATAATGTGTTATTGATTTGTTAGGCTTCTAGAGGCTGGGGAAAGAGTTTTCTTTGTGATGGGATTTTCATGTTGGTTCTTTGTGAACACTTGATCCTATTTTGATTTATGATTATGTGGGTTTTAGCCTTGCACTGTGGGAATTGTTTCATTATGGAGATTTTGTGCGGGATGGTGCATGCCTCACTTTATGTGATTATTCATGTGGCTTTGCTAGTTTTTGCAAGTTGGCTTACCAAGTTAGTGACTGAGAGTCTTTTTTTGTTAGTAGGGGGAGTGGCTCTCAGTGGGGGTCGGTGCACAAAGTGGCATACGGGTAACTCATTGAGAGTTTCTTTAATCAATGATAATGATCTAATAATTAATTAGGGGGTTTTGGGTAGTTCTCACATTAATAACAGATAATGCTACACCTCACTCATGGCTCAAGTGATCGTTTAGGCTTGAGATGAGTGGGAAGGCCTGAAATGGAAAAGATCAACTACCTTGTCCTCTTGAAAGGTATGTTGATCCCACATGAGTGAGAATGGGGGCCGTGGATTAGTTGAGGTTGCCAAGGTTTAACTAGGATGGGGGCCAGTAACCTAGGAAGATCCGCATTAGGTAACCCATATCAAGCTTATGTGATGACACTCCTCCCTTTAGCAACCTTGTATGTGTGTTGTTTCCCCCTTGTTGTTCATGTACCTCTGGAAGCGGATGTTCCTTGTGTTTGTTGATGCTTTTGTTGTGGAGTCTTGTTAGCCTTTTTCACTTGACTATTTTATATTGTGGGTCCTTCTTGTCATCTCCTAGCACGGGGGTGGGCCTTAGGGTCCACATGGTCAAGTGGAACATGCTAAGCACTCCATTGGGTTCCCAGTTGGAGATCATGATGCACAGAGTTGCACCATTTGTAGTAACTCCAGAGCTTACTAGAGTTTGAACTAGAATTGATGCCATGTATACATTTATTTCAGTTGCATCACTCTATGTTATTGATGTATCATTCTTGTTCATGTTGGGAAGCACTCATTGTACCATTGTTACCTTGAAAAGATGTAAACTCATACCATAAATGTAATGTATATCTATTCTTGGTATTATCATGTGTTCCTAGATGGATACTTATCATTTATGTAATGTAATGGATGCATGTGTTGTTTATTAATTCTATATTATGGTCTAGGATGAATACTTGTGATTTATTAATCATCGTTATGGGATTGGGATTCTGTTAAGTAATGCAGTCATGTTACCCCAAAGGATTTAGTTAGATGATTTATATGTATGTTTTCATTGCTGGTGTTGTATGTTAACTTATAGTTCATATCAGTTTCACTTAAGAAAAAAATTGTGCTATAAATGTTAGATGCTATATTGTCCTTTTGGGTTTGCATGGTGGGGCGTTACAACTTAGGTTTTTAAAGATGATATGACCGAATTTTGCATTATATTTGGATTCGATGTTTATTTGGGGAGCCTTATATATCAGTGATTTTTTGCATGCTTGTATGCATGCATACAATCATAGAAACATAAGCATACATGCATACAGTCATAGAAACATAAGCATACATGCATGTATTCATATAAACATATACATACATATACATTGCAGAAAATCACTGATATACATTGCAAAACATAAAAGGGCCCTAATTGTGTCACTATTAACATGCAATTATAACTATTTTATCATTCAAATCTGCTCAAAAGTCAATGGGTCTAATTCATGTTAGCACCTTATAAAATTATTTTGGCACCCATTAAAAATCACACCTGCACATTAATTGCAAAACATTAGCACCGGACACCAAAACCATTACAACCCAATTAAACTTCATTTTGGGTCTGATTATTGCATATTACTAATGTTTTTTTATTGGGTATCCCATTCTTTTCCATCATTTTACCGTCCACTGGCTTCAAGGTTCTCACGGTGATGGAAGGTATATATATACATATATATATATATACATATATATATATATATATGTATATATATGCATATATATGTATGTGTATACATACATACATATATACATATATACATAAATATGTATACATGTATATATGTATGTGTATGCATACATGTATATATATATATGTACATGCATATATATATATTCATACATATATATATGTATATATGTGTGTATATGTATGTGTATACACACACACATATATATACATACACATGTGTGTATACATACATATATAATTTAATTGCATTATAAACCACACCTACATTTTGCTGACATAATAAAAATCAGGAGTACCATTATTTGCATTTTGAAAGGAGAATGATGTTTGTCATTACCTCACACCATGGAGAGCAGACAACAACAAAGTTGTCGAGGGTTTACATATATATATGTACATATAGATGTATGTATATGTATTTGTATAGATATATGTATACATGTATCTATGTATACACACACACACACACACACACACATATATATATACGTAGATATATGTATGTATACATATTAAGATATATGTACATAAATTTATAAATGTATACTTATATCTGTGTAATTATATGTATACACACATATGTATCTGTGAACATATAAGACTACAATGAAAACATAAGTTGTTGAGTAAAGAATATATGATACAAAGTATTGAGATTTCAACATAGTTAAAACATTTAACAATAAGTAATAACACATTATACAATAAATGAAAAAATTTGTGTTGTATTCAACAGCGATAGTTTAGAAATATTCAAGCCTACTTTGAAACCATTCATAGTAGTAGGTGAAACATTAAAGTCATAAAAGAAAAAAGATGATAAGCCTTTCTTGTTCTTGAAAGTCTAATAAAATATATCTTATATTGTTGTCTTTCTTGTATTCAGCTGGTAAATGAACACACAACTTATTGAATTTGTAAATGAATGTGTGTATATATATGGGTATGTGCAGGATCATCATGGAAAAAACAGGCCCTTAAGTGGCAATGAAAATTCAGAAAAATCAGAGTTAGGCAACTTGACATAAAAATTTGAATAAGTTATCTATATTATTTCAAAAATATGTAAGAATAGAATATGTGGAAAATTGAATGTAGTTTCTAAAATACTAAGTTTATTTTATTTTTTTAAAGTCTATTTAGTGAAAATTTGAAATTTCAATGCAGTAGTACTTAAATTTCAGGGAAAAAATAAGAAGTAGGTGTCTGTCTGACCACCCTAACCACAATAAAATGATAAT
>VDFB02270651.1:64369971-64456684 GCA_007258455.2 Sequoia sempervirens
TTGTTGATTGTGATAGTAGTAGTGTTGGGGAGGTTGTTGTTGTGACGTCAAATGTTGTATGGGCCGTGATGGGATATTGTGTTGTGGTTGAGCCTGTGGTTGTAAAATGGATGCGAGAAAGGGGGATATGGTCTGAGCAATAGGTCGAGATGGATTGCCTTGTGATTGGTAGGGTGGTTGTTGTGAAGAGGCCAAAGTATTATGTATAGGTTGTTGCGGATGAGATGGAGGAGGTAGCATAGAAGCATTTTGTAAAGAGGGTTGTTGGGTACCACCTGAAACGTTCAGCTGGGGTGTGCCTTGTGGAGGTAATTGAGGCGGAATGTTGGATTGGTGAAGCTATTGAGATGGTAGATTTGTGGTCCCAGGAGGTGGAAGCGATGTGGTAAAGGAGGTGCCCCCAATGTTGACTGGAGGTTGATTCAGAGGAGGGGGTGTTGTTAACATTAATGGCGGAGGTTGTGGAACGTTTTGTGGCATACCATAGGGAAAAGGATTGTTGGGATCAGACACTTGAGGACCTCCCATAACTAAGGTCGAAGCGTGTGGGGGATAGTTAACCTGATAAAGAACAGCATTGCCAAATTTAGGTTAATGCCAACCCTCAACTGGCGGAACATTGGGGAAGTATGAACTTTCTGGTGCATTTTGTGAATCTTGGAGTATGTTAGATGGGGCACCCCTATATTTGGACAAGTCAACATTCAAGGGGGGGTTTGACACCCTTCTTAATTAGGTGGGCCAAGATTTCTTCCCCATGTTTTTCAAGCAGACGGTCAGTCATTTGCACATTGGCGGGATTACTAAAATGTTCTTCAAGCGTGAGTTCAGGTTGATTAGCCATACTCTCTTCACCAGTGGCTAGTTGTTCTAATTCTCGGTGTTAGAGTGCGATGAAGTACCATTATGAGGATCGTGAGGGATGTTGGTACCCTTGTTAGGATCTGATGAGGCATTCATTGTGTTGTTGGGATCTTGAGGGTTGTTTGATTGGGCATTATGGGCTTGATGGTCGGCCATTTTCTTTGCCTGAAATTGAGTCTGAATAGGCATGAAAATGTGCTATGAGTGGATGATAGAAATGCTTTTGACGAATGATTTGATTGTAGTTGGATGAGATGTGATTTTGATAGGATTTGGATTTTGCTCAGATTTTGTTTGGATGTATTGGATTAGAATGGATGTGGATGGGATCGGATTTTGATTGAATTGGATTGGAATATTACGATCAATAGGATTGCCTTGGTTGAACGGATGTGATTTGGTTGATTGGATAATTTGATCAAATGATCGATTTTGATAGATTTGGATGATTGGATTCGATGATAAAAGATGTGAGAGAGACCTTGAGTTTAACCAAAGGAGGTTACCCTTAATGACTAAGAGCTTTAATTGATTAAGAGGATGATCACGACACCGAATCCACCTTAAGATAAGAATGGATTGATTGGGCCGAGGATGATAACTTACGACACTGAATTTACCTCAAGATGGAAGCAAATTGATTTGGGTCAAAGTTAAAGACTAATAATCAAGTTCAAGTGCTATGATCAATTTAGGTAACCACTTTGTACTATAAGGTTAAGGCGGTTTGGTTACGAATGGTGTTTGGTGATGTAAATGGTAAAATTATGGTGTTCGTTAGGTGAGGGTATGGACTTTTGAATGGATTATGGGGAAATTAAAATGAACGGGTGGATTGAAGATGATTGCAGAGAATGAGTGGGGATTTATAATGGTTAAACAAAGATTTGGAATAATAAGATGGAGGTTAAAACAGATCCAATGGAGGTTTTTGGAGGTTTAGAGTGACAAAACAGAGGCTTAGGATGATGAGATAATGGTTGGGAATGGTTAAATGATGGTTTAAAGGCTAAACAAATTCAAATGGGGCAATTTCAGGTGTTCAAGAGGGAAAATCTGCCCTTCTGTAGCAAAAATCAGGGGTGTTGACAGCTTTCTGTAGTAAATTAGGGGCGCTTCCACCTTTCTGCAGCAAAATAGGGGGCGCTTCCGCCTTTCTGCAGCAAAACAGGGGGACTTCCGCCATTCTGTAGCAAAACAGAGGGTGCTTCCGCCTTTCTGCAGTAGAACAGAGGGCACTTCCACCTTTCTGCAGTAAGACAGAGCTTGGTTTTGATGGTAATGGCTATGGCAAGGACTCAAAATGATAAAGTAAGGCCAAAGTATCAAAGATTTCACAGATTTTTCACAAGAAAACACTTCAAGCAAGCACAATCCTATGATTAATATTAGGGGTATGGCTAGGCAAGGTCTTAATCTAGGATGCACAAGGCTTCTAGGGAGTCTTCGATATACTCTCGGTACGTGAAGCACAATCGTGAACACCAGCCCATCACAAGCATGAGTCGGGAACCCCAGCGAGATACTGAAAGGCTCAGACCAACTCTTCACGTCTATCTAGGTATCACCCTAGCTTCGATGCTCTGCCAATTACGACATGACTGGATTGGGTTACAAATTTTGTTCTCCCCCTTTATATACCCTTCCAGTATGCGTGGTTGGAATCGTCCCTTGGGGTGATGAAATCCCCAAGCAGGTCCCACTAAAAAGAAGACACTAACCGCTTCCAACTACTCCCCAGGCTCACACGAAGTGCAAGGGGAAAGTGAAAACAAATTAATGCCTCCTTGGGTAACACAAGAATAAACAATCACAGCAAGCAATGAAGTTTACTCCCCCTAATTAGACTATGTTCCAAAATAACAAGGATAATTTTTGAAGATTTGATCAAATAGATGGCCCTACAAACAAATGTTAGTTGTCTTTTTCTTCGTTCTTAGTCAATTATGCCATAATATGCTGCAAAATGTTAGCAAAAAACACCAATATTCTTGCCAAAATAATGTTAGAGGGTTACTACTTGAAAATAGCAAAAAACGAGAGCAAAAATGAAGCTAAAATGACTGTTTTACCTCCCAAACTGTGCTGTTTTGGGGCACTTCCGCCTTTTTGCAGCAAAACAAGGGCGCTTCCGCCTTTCTACAGCAAAAACAGGGGCACTTTCGCCTTTCTGCAGTAAAATGGGGGCACTTCCGCCTTTCTGCAGCAAACACAGGGGCGCTTCTGCCTTTTTGCAGCAAAACATGGGCGCTTCTGCCTTTCTGCAGCAAAATGGGGGCGCTTCCACCTTTCTGCAGTAAGATCAGAGGACGGTTCCGCCTTCCTGCAGCAAAAGGTTAGAGAAAAAAAGAACCTTTCAAAATGAAAGGGCATATCCGCCCCCCTACAGGAAACTTTATCAGATTTTAAAAAAGGAAAGTTGTACGCCCCACTACAAGAAAGTGTTAGAAACAAACTTCTAAGTATACACCTAACTGCAGCAAACTGTTAGAAGGAAATGAAATTGTCAGATATAGGGCGCTTCCGCCTTTCTGTAGCAGACAAAAGGGCACTTCCGCCTTTCTGCGGTAAAGCAAAGGGCGCTTCCGCCTTTCTGCAGTAGGACAGAGGGCGCTTCCACCTTTTTGTGGTAAAGCAGAGGGCGCTTCCGCCTTTCTGCGGTAAAACAGAGGGCGCTTCCACCTTTCTGCGACCTTTTCCTACAAAATTCTTAGCAAAAATGAAGGTTAAATGCAAGAACCCGTTTGTGGGTCCCACTGGGCATGCCAGAAATGTGTACCTTAGAATTTTACCCTATTCTAATGTGCAAAATAACTAAAAATGCGAATGATAAGAGACTAAGGACACTTCAAGATTAGCCTAAAGAGTGATAAAACAAGAAGGAAAATAGATGAAACAAGATGCAAATGATTATACCTTCCTTGCTGTTGAAGACTCCTTGGTTGGCCCTCGATTTTGATGGATTTGTGTGCTCCTTAGATGGCTTCTTGAGTGGCTAAATGCAAGATCAACTTATGCAAAATAATTAAAATGGATGGCTAGATGATAGTAAATGATTGAGAATGCAAATTGGCAGCATAAGGTTGCTCAAATCCAAAGTGTTGAAAATGCCCTTAAGGAGGGGGTATTTATAGGAGAATTTGAATTCTCAGGAGAATTCAACGGTTGAGATTGATCCAACAAGGTCAAGATGAAGGGCTATGGTGGGTTGAGAACCCACAAGCCCTCACATTTTGACATGTGGATGGTGAAGTGGCTAAGGGGATATGAGGTGGAGGTGAGGTGGCCAAAAGGTACATGAGGTGAAGGAAAGACAAGTACCTTCCAAGCATCTTGGGGAGTGAGAAGATTTCCTCAAAAAGGGATTCCTTGTCCCCAACTGGGAGTGAAAGGGACATTTGAGGAATTTTAGAATTCCTCAAAAATCTACATGGGAAAAGGAGAGGTGGTTGAAAATATAAATGTGAATTAAAAATTCACATTCTTAGGAGAATCTAAAGGATAAAAGGTGAACTCCAAAAAGGTGGGACTTGGTCACATGTGGAAGATGTGACAAGTCCAAGGTTCTAGAAGCCTTAGGATCTAGGATAAATAAATGTGAATTAAAAATTCACATAGGAAAGAGGGTCAATGCTAAAAGGAGGTAAATGCAAAGGTTGGCTAAAAAGTGGTGCTAAATATGGCTAATGACCTTGGTTAAGGTTGTGCAAATATTGGATTAGACTAATTAATGGAAGATTAGAGGTAAGTGGCAAATGTAGGAGGATGTGACATAATCTTTGATTAAGAGGATGCATATCATAATCAGGAATTAATTAAATTAATTCAGATTAGGGCAAGATCATGGAGGATGCGACAAGGAAGAGAAAATGAAGAATTTTAAATTGATTTTAAATCAAAAGGGTAAAAATGACTAAATTAAATAAATTGGTACATTTATTTAATTTAGAGAGGAAGAAGGTGAAAGATAAAGCATTTAATGATTAAATTAAATACTTTATAGATATGAGATAAAAGGTGTAATATTAATTTAATAAATTAATATTTAATATGATAGACGAGAAGGGAGTAAATTTAATCATATAAGAGTGATTAAATTTAGATGTCTACACAAATAACATAATTTAACAATAAGATTACAACTCTCATTCCCCGAATGAGGTAAATCCAATAAGCATGGTTACATAATACATTTTCCACCTCAATAACAAATGAGGGGTAATAAATTACAAGATTCAACTGAAATGAATGAAACCTGAAAAGTAACAGGATCCTACGAGCTCCCCAACTAGAAATCTCATCCACACGAACAAGAAGAAAACCCAACAGAGAAAGGTGCACGTTCCACCCAACCATGTGATACCCAAAGGCTCACCCCCCGTGCTAGGAGATAGTAACATGGATTCCTAGAGAAGACCATCTACCTCTAGACACAGGCTAATACATAACTGAACTGAATCAAATACAAATACAACATCACTTAGCACAATGGTTACAATGCTTCCAGAGTTAAATAATCAATTGCATCACGGATACAAACATACTGCTGACTTAGGAGAAGTGTCATCACAATGTTACATGGGTTATCCTGGTAAGTCTTCTTAGGCCCCGGCCCCCTTCTCGGGATATCCTAGACACCTCTAACGACTCCCAGCCCCTCATGAAAACCAATGCGAAATCAGTTATCTCTCGTAAAGACAAGATAATGATCTTGCTATTCTAGGCCTTCTCATCCCATCCCAAGTCTATACAAGCCCTTGCGTCCATGAGCGAGAAAAAATTAATCTTATTAAGTGTTTGATACTACCTATTCCTCTAATCAGTTTATTTACATTATCACTGGATTAACTAACTTACAATGAGTTACCCTGACACCACTTTGTGTGCCGAACCTCATTGCAAGCCACTCCTCTAAGACAACACGCGGAATAACTCCACAACCCAAGGGTACACAAGTGCAACCTAAGGATATTAAATCCCTATCCATGACATAAAATCAACACATCCCATTCATGATAACTAGGTATCTAACTAGATACATTAAGATGCACTACCCAACATGAGTTACAATCCCCATCTCAAAAAAACATATCTGGAAGTCTAACATAAACAAATAACTCCATTTTTCCAACATCAAGAATGAGAGAGATAACATAACGAAAATATAATTTAACAATTTAATAACCTACTTTAGGATTTCCTAAATCCAAGCAAAGTAATGACATATTGCATGTAATCAATTAAAATAATTAACATTATTTGAAATAAGAAGCTTAAACTAATTGTTTCCTTCCAACTTCCTCGATTACAACAAATGTTAACAATTAATATTTTTATAAAAATAATATTATTCTCTTAGAAAACCGACTTTACTTCTACAATAAGCTCATTTTAGAAAACTATACTTAACTATAAATTAACCAATTATAATTATATATTTAATGTATATACAATTATATACATTTATATTTAAATATAAAATAACTATTTAATTTCCAATTCATAAACATATTTCAATTAATTAATTAAAACCCAATATTTAAAATATATAATATATACTATATATATTAAATAAATAATAATAAAAAAAACATATAATATATATAAATATATATAGATATATCATATATATAATATATATATATATAAATAATATATATATATATATAAATAATATATATATATATATATATATATATATATATATATATATATATATCATATATAATATATATAAATATATAATTATATTATATAAGAAAAAAAAAAACATAAAAATAAAGTTCCACGTAGCCCAACCCCACACACAGGGGACGACCCCTGTTGGGACGGCTGCCACACAGCCTCCCCTGTGCGGCGGTGGTGGCAGTTGCCTCCACTCCACCTCCCCTGGGGGCAGCCGTGGGGGTAGGGTAGCGAACAAATTTTTTATTTTTTTTAATACGAAGAAATTCTCTATTTTTGGTAATTTCCAAAATAGACCCTTTTTTTTTTTAATACAAAAACATTTTTAATATAATTTTTTTTTACAGAAGATTTCCCAGAGTAAATGAATTTTATATGCAAAATCTATGTGTGTACATATATATATATATATATCCATTTTATAGCCAAACTGGCAAATTTTTTATAAAAAAATTACACAATAAAATTATTTTTCTTCAAACACAAATTCTCAATTTCAATTTCAAAATTGTATTGGAAAAGTAAACTTAAAACCAAACACAGAAATTTATATGTTTTACTTTTGCTTCCTCTTCCAATTTTTTTTTTCCCTACTGTTTAAAAATCTGATTTGCCAAAATTTCTATTATTTTCCTTTGTTTTCTCTACAGAAAATCTGAGAATTTCTCAATTTTTCTATAGAGGTTTTCTAAGAATTCACAGCAAGTTTTTCAACCTCTAAAATTTAAAATCAAAACATCTAAACAAAATAAAGCCATTAAAGGAACTTATTTTGAAGCTTGAAGAAAATGATAATGGGGTTGAGCTTCCCTGCAAATTCCAATTTTCCAGAAATTCTTCCCCAAAATCTTCACTTCTCAATCTAAGAATGTATGAAAAACAAGAAAACCTTCATTTCTTTTAACAACAAATTCTCCAAACAAAATAAAATCAAATAAAAATCAAATATCTACCATAAATTTTCCCCAAATTTAGTCAAATTTTCCAAAAATATCCCATCCACCATAGTTATTTCTCCATCTATGCATTTTGAAGATATTTAAAAAAAAAAAAAATTGAAACCAAAATTTCTTTTCAACAAGAATTTTATTTTTAAAAAAATTTCTTTTCAAAAAGAATTTAAAACTTTTAAAAATTTATTTTTAAAAGAATTTAACACTTTTAATTCCATGCACTTTTCAAAACAACATTAACAATTTAATTTATTTACTCCACAAAATAAGTTTAATTAATCAATTCATTTAATCATAAAATAAATTTAACCACTAGAATTAAATTACTTTACCACATAAATTAAATTAAATTAATTTAATTTAATTTAATGCTTTTAACCATTTTAATCTAAAATACATAAATAATCATTTCCACCACTTAAACATTAATTCCCACCAATAATAAATGATCAAAACATCAAAGACGACATGACTTAACAACATACTAGACACAAACTAATGACACACTATGACATGGTTGTGGTTTGACGAGGAAACTTCGTTAGTATCTCCTAATCGAATACCGTTGGCCAATGGACACACTCAAACTTGTGAAACCAGGTGGAGTCGATGTCCTATACCTGTCAACCTGTGAACAAAGAGTATATCAAAAATGCATACATATATAACATAATAAAACACACCATGAAGAGGAAATCGCAGAATCGCAGGGCGCTTGCAAGTGAGTGGTGCAATCTCATCCCCTTCACCAATATAGTATTACTAACTGATGAATCTAACATTAATAATATAATCAAAAACATAAAGCATCATTAATTCAAATATCTGCTAAGCTAATCCAAAGCATGCCATAGTGGTAACATCAGAATAAAATACCATCACATCAAAATATAACATTCACACCACTTTACAGTTGGCGATCAAATAGTAACCAAGTACCATAGTTAAAGTATTAACAGAAACAAAGCATAACAAAGAAGAACACTATCCTATCAAAAGAGAAAAAAATGGAGGGGTGCTACACGAGAGAACAAGGAGAGGTGGTGCAACAATGTTCATGGTGGGAAATTTGGTAAATGTGGTTGTCAACACACCACATAATTAAGGATTTTTTGTTGATATGGATCTAAGTTTCAATTATTGTTCTTTATTGTTCACTAACTAATATGTCTTTTTATTTATGTCATTAACTATTGTCCATTTTTGTTTGTTCTATTATATTTGTTTGTTGTGGCAGGCATGTCAAATTGCAAGATGACAATTCAGGTAAATTTGTAACGCCCCGCCATGTGAACCCCAAAGGACAACAAAACACCTTACAATTTTTTATTTTTTATTTTGCTTTTTTGGTTTTTTTTTTTTGAAAGTGAAACATTGCATAAGATGAATATGTACATTCTTAACATGAAAAGTAATTATACATTTGCAATGTCATCTACGTCCTTTGGGGTACACAAGATGGTCATTACGATTCCTAAACTTTAATCAAATGAAAGTGAATAAAAACTGAGATTACATAATGATGACATACAATCATCCATGATCAAAAGAGAGGAAAATGATACATCATTTTATTCTAATACATTTCAATTCATAGTTTAATATTACAATTGTGAAGCATATTTCCACAGATACAACACATCAGATAACGACTACCACATAAGGTTTACAAATACATTACAGTCATTTTAGGAGTACATATGCATCTCGTCGTGCATCAAATACAAGAGTGATACATAAAGAAGAATAAGGTACAAAAATAAGGAATAGTCTTCAACAACGTGAAGCTCTGGAATCTCTGCATTCGCTTTCACATCACGAACACAACCTAAGAACCCAATGGGGTGCATAGCACATTCCACCTGACCGTGTGGACCCGAAGGCCCACCCCCCGTGCTAGAAGATGACAAGAAAAGACCCACGACCAAGACAGACAAGCAGAACGATCACAAAACCAATCCACCAGGTCAACCAAAACATAATAAATAGTCATCTCAACGACCACTTTACAAGGTGACTGCTTCTGAAGGCAAACGAAGGAAAAACAAGGGATGTATCAAGCATAGTAACCACAAAAAAATGTGCATGCGAGGCATGAACCATCTCGCTCAAAGTCATAACTAAGGTAAAACAAATCATAGAACAGAGTACACCCATGAGAACTTAACATAAGAACATGATCAATGGAAACACAAAGGTTGAATCATGGGAAAATTCAACATAAAACTGGTTTCCCATCGCCTCTGGAAGCCTAACAACCTGCCACCCATGACTATCCAAAAGAAGGTAACTTAACCTTTGGGTTCCCATCATATCCAAAACATATCTAGACATAAAAATTACCTCAAAATCAAAATAAAACAAGAGGAAAATATGATCAACATAGATTCACTAGTATGCATAACGAATCAAATCCAAAGAGTATTTAGAATAAATAAATAACTATCTAACGTGTTTAAGATAAACTATAAATGTCCATTCACTTAAACATAGACACAATCCAATCCTACTAAAGATAATGTAGAGAATAATTAGATAATTAACTATAGTCAAATGTATTTCCACTATAACATCTTTTAATTAAATAAGCACTATGAAACCTTACAGTAGGCAAACCTTTAGATTTCTCTTAATTTAATATTCCTAACTTATACCTTTATTTACTTCAAAATAATTAACATTAAAATGGAACATATATATTTATTATTTCATAATAATAAATTTAAATAAAATGCAATATATTGGTTTACTTCATATAAATAAATTTAATCAAAGTATAACATTTGGATTTTTCTAATTTAAATCTAACACAAACAATTTATACACAAATCACAATCTAATCAAAAGGAATTTGTAAATAATTTTAACTTTAAATAACTTGTAATTAAATCAAATTTTAAATACATTTTGAAAAATAAATCTTTTTTTTTAAATGCACTAGAGAATAAATCTATTTTTCAATATGTTCGAAAATAAATCTATTTAATATACTTTTTAAAAGAAAATAAATCTAATTCAATTTCATCACAGTCGTTTTATGTGCAAATCCTCAATCTAATAGTGAAGGAATTTGAAGTTAACTTTATCTTTAAATATCTTGAAAATAAATTTAATTTTTAAAATGCACTAATTCTAATTTTAAATAAACCTAATTTCCAATATACTTAAAAATAAATATAACTTTAAATATATACTCGAAAATAAATCTAGTTTTGAGTACAAAATTAAATCTAATATAAAATAAATCTAATTTTTAAATATACTTAAGAATAAATTACTGAGTTCATGATGATGCATAACTCTCTCGAAAGCAACCAACTCTTGAAATATACTTAATTAAGTTAGATTTCATTATTTGATGTTAATTAACTAAAATCACAACTCAAGTAATATATATATATACACATACCAATCTCCTTAGTCCTCTAAATATACTTAACTCGGATCATGATGATAACCACGACTTTAATAAGGTTAAGTGTAGCAATAAGGTTAATAATAATCACCTTATGCCAAATAATAACCAAGTAGCACCTATCACAAGCAAATTTGAAATAACACTTGGGCCTTATTAATCTATTACATCAATAATTCATTAACATTTGCATCCTTGAGTAAGGAATTTACTCGTAGTTGCTACGCCATATGAATATATGTATTTTATCCTCCTTAAGGATAATCTGACAATTCTTTATCATTTACGTAGCTTTACTTCAAACTTTATCAGTTAAATGAAATCTATTGAACAGCCTTATCCTTTGATAATCCTTATTAAAATTATAAGTTAACTTCAAACTATAAAACATCATAAATTATAAAATTATATTAAATAAGATCTACTTAATGTTATATCTTTAATTATATAAACTTATGCTCAAGGTAAGAAGGAAATGGGCTAATGATAAACCCTAAATGTGCTAATAACCATATTCTACAATCGTAGAAACTTGACTATGATTATTTCTTTATTTTTATTTTTATACACTTAATCCAGATTTTCATTAAACGGACTGTAGTTTTTCATTTATTCTAATGTTTAGATTATATGGGCTGAAGTTTCTTTTTTAATAAATATACTCTCAAACCTTCGCCGAAACTTTATTAATATTATTATTATTATTTTGGCTGCAGCACGCCAAACTAAGTGATGTAAAACGATGCCAACGAGGAGGAGTTTGGTGGAGCGAAAAACTAACGTGGCGGAGAAAACAACAACCGATGGCAGGCAACCGAAACAGGTGGTGAAAATGAATGATGAACAACTGAGATTTTTTTTAATCATCCTGCATTGATACACACGCAAGACAGCCATTGATATGCTCTTACAGATCGCCTCGTTTACAGAGGAAACACAAAAATCCCTACACAAACACTCATTTTACAAACCCTACTTTTCCTATCATACACTACATACAATGCCTCTCTCATTTAATCTAGCCCAAGAATTATTAAAGCCACCCTGCTGAGCGCTACAGGGAAGGAAGAAGGAGACGGTGGCCGGTAAATTGTAGAGAAAACACGGCAAAAGTGATACACCGCGAAGGCACGTGACTGTTGGCAAAATGCCTCTTGAAGAAACGTGATCTCAAGGGATGCAATGATTGCAGGATATGCACAAAATGGATTTTAATATATCGCTTGGGTTTCAAAATTTGCAGTGGCAGACTGGTAACTCCAAAACACAGAATTATTCCTCGCTCCTTGCTGACACTGTGGATTGTTAAGGATAAAGGGCCTGAAAGTGCAACTGGGGTTAGCTCCAAAGTATACGCTGATGTTGCATACTCATTTAACGATGATGATGAGGACGAGGTAGTGAAACAAAAACCCACGGCCGAGGTAAAAGGAGGAGAATCAGGCCTCTCCAAGATTGTTACAAGAGAAGTTGTTTTGAGGGATGTGAACCATTCCCTATCTCAAACAAATGCGATGAACTAATTGAGGAGAATGACAATGATGCTGAATGAAATAATCTGAAAAGAATGGGCTTGCACTAAAATGATTTATGGTAGCATATATAAAAAAAATAGCCACCAAGGGAATTGATTCCCAAACAAACCGATCCCTAGCAATTGAATGCAAAGAGCTGGGTAGGAAGATGCAAGGAACTCTTTGAGATATTAACTCTCTTGCTGGAAATAATGATAAGTTTGACAACATCATTTCTAGTTGTTAAGTATTCTACATCTATGAACACAACACCAAATATAAGATTTGGAGTGCTGTAAAGATTTGGATATTTGAATATGCAGGTATGTTTTGGATTGCTTGCATTTTCAGAAGATGGCTGGATTACATGTATTGAGAAGGATTCTACAAAGAGTTGTTGAGGAGAGTCCCAAGAGTAACAACCGCACATGGGAGAGCATGCTTCTGATGTTTTCTCTCTAATACAAATTGTGACACATGAGACGCAATGAATGATCACAAGTAGCCAACGAACTGCAGATGCACGCAGGTAACAAATGGATGGGAATAAGGACGCGACTTAAGAAACTTTCAAGCAAACACGATTGGCAGATGCAAAGGTAACGTTTTAAATCACAATACAAAGAGTTTAGATGTAAAGTATAAGGAAGGAACATTTCGCAGTGACCAATGCCTAGAAGGTTAGAGTCTACAGCAAGCCATCAAATTCATCTTAAGCCAATACTAAGAAATCGAGACCCTATACAGATATCAGTATACAGAAGATACCCTCACACAAAAACGTCCAAAGACTTTAAGACATTCGACATGAATACTTCTATTTATCTGAGCTAAATGAACTCGGTAAGGTCGATAAGGGAGATTGAGGCGGTTTAAGAAGATTTAGTGATAATCATGATAGAAAAGACGAGGAAAATTGCAAGAAACGATTCACCTGTTTAGGAATGGTGGGTGTGTCTCACCCTTCCGAAGCTGAAGAGAAGAAGGGAACGACATCAAAGGGCCATCCTGACAATTTTCTCTGCTAGCTCCACCCTTCCTCGACACTTCCAAAGTCAAGTTCTAGGGACCCAACACTCCTGCTTCCTCCTCTTCTTCCCAGAAATGTCGATGCCTTCCAAGGAAAAACATGCAGAATCTGAACGACTTCGAAAGACACGTGAACTGCTTGACATAATGAGGATGCTAAGACAAGACACGAGGAACCTAGAGGAAATGCCTTAAAGCTAGGTGTGGGATACATGCAAGGGCAGGTGCAGATCTAAAAGAAAATTTTATATGCTTTATTTATTATATCAATTATTAATATATATATATTCTTACTTGTCTTTTATTTAATTGATTATTAAATAAACAACTAAATAATAATAAATTTATCTTTTATTCACTTCTAAGAATGAGGTTTATGCAGGAAATATAGGTGAGAGAATGATTTTGAATGAAGAACAATTGGTCACAAATAATGAATATAGAAATGCCTACTACATAAATATTCAAAAACTCTTCTAGATAAGGTTGGGTTTCATCTAGCTAAGGGATGAAATTTGAAAACACCATATGTACATATTTAATTAAATAAATCTAATAAATATTAAATTATTTCACAAAATTTATTAATGAGAACAAAATAGATACACTTAATGTTTTAGATTTACCCTATTATTTTAATTAGAAATTAATATTTCTCTATTTCTTAACACATTACGCAATTAGTTTATTCTTTAATATATTTGAATCACAATATAGATTTAATCACATCTCCTTAGGATATCAATTAAATTATAGTAAAAACAAAAATATTTTATATTTGTACTATGCTTGCAATCTATATATTTCATATTATACCTATTAGCAAACCCATTACATCTTCAACCACAATTGCTAGTGTTTTTGTAGACCAACTAAACTCCATGGAAAGCCTTGCTTGGCTGATAATCATTATCTTTTCTGTCTCATAATTCACTACCTTTCTAAAGTACTACCCAGCCAAGATATATTGTATCCATCACAAGTAGGACATGGTGGGATTGATGGCACATTAGTTGGCATATTTATATGCACACTAAAGATATCCATGGACATTTAAGCAAATGGAAGTTTTTTTTAAAGAACAACATATGTATCTGGAGATAATCATGATATAATAAGGAAAACTTACAAGTGATTGTTCTTTTTGAGTTCACTTCCTAATGACTAAGTTCCTCTCCTTCCTGTGTTCTTTTGATGGTTTTGTTGCTCTTGATCTTCCCAAGGTTGTCTTTTTCCATGAAGTCTTCACACTATCATATTTGTCCTTGACATGTTCTCAACCTTTGGGCTTGCTCCTTTAAATCTCTTACAATAAATATCATCATTGTCCTCTTTAGATGATCTCGTCCTTTCATCTTTTGCATCCTCTATTCAAGTTGTAATTGTATGTCCTCTTCATGACTGTTAACACAGTCCATTACACAACCATATTCATGCAATGAACTCCTAGAAACCACAAACAATCATCCTTGTGACTGTTGCTTATTTTCTTGTCTGTTATGCTTTTCTTGTTTTGTCAATAGGGTTGATGTCCCTATACTATCATGATTCCCATTATCACTTGATTGCCTTTCATTTCCATAACAATCGAGATGTTGTCCCCCCCTCTTTTTTCATTTCATGATGAAGATTCCACCACTTAGAGGACTATACCTTTGGTAATATGCCCATGTCTAGTGCCCATGATTTGGTGGACATTTCACACTATCTTAATCCCTTGATTTAAGATCTCACTGCTTTGAAAGCATTTCCATATAGATACTTTCAGGTTTTAAAGAGAACCATAAAGACTTTTCCTTGTTTATTCATGGAATTGGAGCTACATGTGCACATAAACCCTTATCATGTTCTCAAATCCGCTCTCTCATGGTGAGTACTTTCTGCTATGGTGACTATCTTGAGTGAATCTCCTATGACTATACTCCTTATCATTGCACCTTGTTCAATTCTTTTGAACTTGTGATGGAACATTTGTGTTGATACTTGTCATTGATTTAATCATTAGCACTTATCTTATTTTAGATGACTTTGAGACCTTGGTTCAAATCTTTCCACTGTTTAATTGGCAATATCAACACTGTTCCATTTTGTGGACTTTTTATCTTTGTTTATTGTTGCATTTGGCTCCATTTGTGAATACTACTACCGTGTTATGCTTGCTCATTTGATCAACAATGACTGTAATTGATTCAAAGCTTGGTGAATGTTCCTTTACAGTGACTATATGTTGTGCGGGGACCATGATATTCACCTTTTGTCACATGACTATCCCTTTAATGCAGAAAACTGCCCTCTTTATATAACTATCTTCTTCATGTTGTGTGGTAGACATTGTTGTTTTATGGCCACTAAAAGAGGCTAGCAAGAATGTCCTTTCTCATTCACTTCATAGGTCATGAAAACTACCACAATTTTGTGAAATGCAGACATATTCACCTTGTATAGTGTTGTTTCTTGTATACTGCAATACCTCCAATGCTAATTGCAAGGGGGAAGATCCCTCACCCTATGCAATTACCTTGTTGTCCTATTTCATGAGATCAACATGCATTGTTGATTGTTGTTCATATGCACTTGTACTATGGCCTTGGCTCAACCATTACTCTTTCTTCTGTATGTGTGATAAATACACATAGTCTCCTCATTCTAACTTTATTGGACAACCACCTGTCACATATGTGGGTGACCTAACAGCTCACCTTCCTATGTGATGTGTGACTGCCCCATAGGGTTACAGTGAGAGGGGCTTGACAACAACTTGAAATGCTTCCTTGTTGTTTAGAAGATGCATAATTGACTTGATGCATCTATGATTGGACTTGATGCATCTCCAAAATCACTTCTTTTTATAAAATGGATCAAGGGTCCACTTAAGAAGATTGAAAGACATATCCAACAAAGTGTGTTGCATCTTTTGAATTTGATACTGAAAGTTGATCAACTGGTGTGATTCCATATTGATTTAATGCATTGATAATAGATAAATCTTTGATCAAGTTGCTCAATTTCTTTTTCTTTCAAAGCATGTTGAGCTCTACCCTTGTGGGAGCCACATTTACCCAACATATTGTATTTGATCTGAACCAAATCAGTAACCAGACTTGTCCTAAATCTGCACATGAAGCAAACAGTTAGAAAATAAATGCATATGTTGGATGTGTTTAATGACTTCACTATTTTCTAAAACATCCAAGGTTTGCATGCTTGTTTAATGCACTTATGGATCAGTTTATACATGCATAGGTAGGTGTGTATGTAAGGATTGAATCTTTCATTGCTCAGAGCTTCACTCTAACATCATGTTTTCTTTAGATGCAGGGGAGGAGCACTACGGAGCTGGGAGGGACACAAGCGGTTCAAGGTAGTAGCAGAGTAGTCAGGCAATGCACAACGGTAGTCATTCTCGGGCAATGGTTGGTTCCATCCTTATATGCACATTTCCTTTCTTCTACTTATTCATGCATGAATTATTTCATATGTTCATTGAATAAGAGAGTTAGTCCCTTGGCTTGTGAGGGACATGTATATTTCAAGATTATCAATAAAAGACTACATTTGTATATAGACATTTGTATATCACATTTGTTGTAATGCAACATTGAAATGAAAAAATGCAATCTACTTTGTTTTGACAATCATTCCTTCATGCATATTGAAATTAGCAGTTTTATGGTTTATCTTTAAATTTTTAAACAACAAGAAAAGAATTAAACACTAAGTTACCTGATTTCAACTTAAAGCTAAAAATCAGGTAACAAAAACATAATATAAAATTTCAAGAGACACATGTTGCCTCTTTCCAAGAACCACTTGGAGAAGCTCAACAATCACTCATTTTTCTACTTCTTTTCTTTTACCATCCCATTCTAGGCATCCACATATGGGGAAAAAATTAAATATTCATGTCCACAAGTCACTTTTATCGCTACTAGTGGAACCTATCATCCCTTATGAATGTATTGCAAACAATGGTGAGAATAAATATTACAAAATATTTTCTCAATACACTCTAAGTGCCTAGGGACACTTCCCAATTATGTTGGAACCATGACATAGGATTTACAAGATAGATGACACCTTAATCCTAACAAAATTTCTATCCATGTGTTGTCAATAAACTCTTGAAATGTGTGTTATCTCTACACATATTTATTTTAAGTTTTGATTTTTATTTACATTTTTATTATTTTCCACATTATTGAAAGGAAATATGCATCCACCCAAGATAATTTGCACATAACTCAAATAGATAAATCCATGAAAACAAGAATTCAAAATCCATATGCAAAAGAATAGATAACATAACATCAAAGATGACACAAGATATACCCTGGGAAAACCTTCAAGAGGGAAAAACCTAGCCTCCAAAGTAATCCATCATTCATGTATTATTTAGTAATAAACATTACAATACATCTTCAGAGTCCTCCATCAATACCTTTGAAGCATCAAGCCCTCTACAAGAACTCCATGTGAACAAGCATGTAACCACACATCTCATGCCATGCTTCAACCCTCACAAATGCTAACAAGAGATGCTCCCAACCAGCCAACTAGCCAGGCCAACAAGCCATCCTTAGACAACTACCCATGTGTTTGCTTTTATGGAAACAAGCTCACACAAAACCACCAAGTGGTATTACATAAAACAATGTGACTAATACCATGATATTACAAAACCATTAGCCCCCACATTTAAATCTTGGTACTAGAATTTTTCCCAATATTAAATATTTAATCACAATATTACATACAACACATAAAGTGGCCCCAAGAATGCTAGACCCATGTGATGCACACATCCCTAGATTCCCTAAGTGCACCACATAATAAATAAATATTGCATTATAACATTATGCAAGGTGGACAACACACCTTTTCCTAACATTCTCCCACTTGTATACATTGCATAAGGGGTAAACAAGTAAACTCAAACATAACCAAGGAACAATCCATTTAGCCACATATACCATCAAGGAATCAAAGTGCTCCATGTGCTCTGTCAAGATACCTACAACAAGAATCAAGGTGATCACCATCTCAATCATGAATGATAGATCATCCTCCATCATGCCAACACACAAAGATAAGAAACCATCTAAAGAGATTCCACACTATCTATCACAAAGAAGCATAAGTCTTGCCTCCAACCAATATCCCAATACACAAACACTCAATCCAAAGGTAACATTTATGTATCAATAGTTGTCAAGATATAATCACCATAGCTGAAAATAGCACCCACAAAAAATGCTAACACATCCAACCATCCATACCTCAAAGGTATACAAATCATAATAAGTGAACCACATGCCATCAACATATACAACCCATAACATTCAATAACAAGCTACAAGTGCCAAAGTTGTCATATAATGGACACACACATCTAGGAAACCCCACTGCATAGGTAATTTCAAATATGAAAATAATCAAGGCATCCAAATATCCACCAATAGAAACACACAAAAGTGTAACCAATATCATGTAGCACCAAGGAACATCCATAAAGATATGCAAATCATGCAAACAAATACACTGCAATCCAACTCTCACCGCAAGTCTCCAAAACTCTCCCAAGTTCTCCACACCCAACAAAGGAAATAGATAAAGGAACATTCATGTCATCACAAAAGAATAATGAATAACACATGACCACGAACATAGTGAAAGGAACAATCTGCTATCAGACTACTATAATTAATACATACATATCTTTGTGGTCCTACAAGGGTGAGAAGTCTTCAAGGTGACAATTATTTTATGCTTTTGATTGATGATTACTCTAGAATGACATGGATTACTTTTCTTAAAGAAAAATTTGATGCACTAGATAGATTCAAAGCATTTAAATCTATGGTTGAGAATGAAATGAATGTGAAAATAAAATGTTTGAGGTTTGACAAAGGTGGAGAATTCACCTCCAATGAGGTTAACATGTTTTGTGAAGTTCATGGAATAAAGAGGCACTTGTCTACTCCTAGAACTCCTCAAAAAAATGGAGTGGTTGAGAGGAAAAACTAGACTGTTCAAGAAGTTGCTAGAAGAACTATGATGAAAGAAGCAAATCTACCCAAAGTCTACTAGAGAGAAGAAATTCATATTGTTGTTTACATACTTAATAGAGTTCAAGATAAAGCTAATAGCACAAAGACTCCCTATGAGTTATGGTATGGAAGGATTCCTACTATCAAATACTTTAGAGTATTTGGAAGAAAATGTTACATCAAGTGAGATGAAGAAAACTTAGGAAAGTTTGATGCAAGGTCTAATGAAGTTATCTTCCTTAGATATTCTACTAAAAGAAAATCTTATAGATATTACAACAAAAGGCTGAGAAAGATTGTTGAAAGTGAAAATGTTAAAGTTGATGAAAATTTGCAGAATTCAATTGTAGTAAATGGATATGTGTCAGATGAACCTGATTGCAAAGAAGTGCAAAGTGAAGAGGAAGAAGCTCCAGAGAAGACCTCTAATACCCCTAATTATGTGCAAAAAAAATATTCTAAAGAATAGATCATTGGAGACAAGAGGAAAGCAGTATTGACAAGAAGCAGAGTTGTTGAAATTGAGGTAAATTTGTGTTTACTTTCTAAAGTCAAACCTAAAATAGTGAGTGAGGCATGAAAAGATGAACATTGGATGAAGGCAATGGAAGAACTTATACAAATTGATAAAAATCAGACTTGGGAATTGGTTCCTAGACTGACAAACAAGAATATAATTGGAACTAAGTGGGTATTCAAAAACAAGTTGAATGAGAATGGAGAAGTGGTGAGAAATAAGGCAAGACTTGTGTGTAAAGGTTACTCACAAGTGGAAGGAATAGACTTTGAGGAAACATTTTCCCCTATGGCTAGAATGGAAGCTATGAGAATTTTTTCAGCATTTGCAGCATCCTGATGTACACAAGTTATATGGATGAGACAAACATTGAAAGATATTATAGTAGTGTATGATGAACCTATTTCAATATTTTGTGATAATACAAGTGTAATTAACATTTCAAAGAATATATCAATTAGGTATCACTTTTTGAGAGAGAAGGTTATAGAGAATAAGGTAAAGCTTGAGTATGTACCTACAGAGGATCAGATTGCTGACATATTTACTAAGGCTCTTCCTAAGGATAATTTTGAGTATCTTTGAGAGAAGCTGGGGATTATTACCCCTCTAAACTAGATGCATATGAAGATGCATCAGTACAGTGGATCTATGGATTCATTTCTTTTTAGGACTAATGTTGGTGGCTACCTCTTAGGGGGAGTAGGTAGTGTCGTGTGTTGTCATTATGTAGAGTTGTTGATTCGATTAGGTGTACTCCTAAGAGGGAGTATTTAGTGCAAGTATCTTGGTTTAGTGTCAAAGGGGGAGAGCAAAGATTTTTTTTTTTCCTTTGCCATTGATGTCAAAGGGGGAGAAAGTGTCATGTGAAAAATTTTATCTATTCAAGGGGAGAAAAGAAAGGAAATCATAAGAAAGTGTGTTCAAAGCTATTGTGTTGTCTTTGATGATTTTTCACATCTTGTGTTGCTATCAATGACAAAGGGGGATATTGTTGCAAATATGAAGGTGTTGTCATTGATTTCACCAAGAATTCAACAGGTTGATGTTGTCATTGATGTCAACTATGTGTTAAGGAAGTTTGTTGCATGAGGAAGATGTCGAGGATATTGAGAAAATTGTGAAAAAGAGGAAAACATGTTGTTGCAGGTTGTGCATGTGTAGTTGAGATATTGACAAAGTGTTGTGAGTACATGGAGCTATCTTTATGTTGCAATGTTGGAGATGTGTTGGAATGAATTAATGTGCTGAGATGATGTCTCTAGTACTTGGCTTCCAAGTGCTTTTGAGAAAATTTGATAAACAAAGAAAACAGTGTTGTGCAAGTGTTCAGAATGTGCTCTGAGATGCACTCTGTGTTTCTTATATATCAATACTATGCCTGTGTGGATATAATATATTTTTCAAGGTTGTTAGTAGTTGCTGTATTCAAAATTTGTGCTTTTGGATCGTTGTGCAGAGTGAGATATTTTCACTAGTGTGTGAACCAAATTTTCAATGGTATTTTATGTGGCCTAGGAGAAATGTATTTGTTCTGTGTTTCTCCATAGTTTTCTTTTAGGTTGTGTGGATTTGAGAAGTTTCTTATAATGATTGTATCTTTCATAATTCAAGGTTTCACTTGATTTGGTGTAGTAAAATGTGTGTTTCATGCGTCAATGTGCGAATAAGGTTTACCAGATGTTCTAGATTGAATTATTTCTATATTGTGAATTTGGATGAAGTATTTGTTGGATCTCAGGTGGTTTGAGGATTATTCTCGATCATGCTCAAGTGAATTTTGTTGTACAAAATTTTTAGATTGATTTAACGAAGTGTGTACTTAATGTTTTATGGTGTTTAGCATAGGTATTGGTCGACCTTGTGTTAGCACTACATGAGAAGTTTATGAAAGCGTGTTGAAGTGTGTTAGGATTAATTTGGGTCCTAATTAAGGATATATATGGGTCACCTTCATTCCTATCCACTGCGGGAATGCTTAGGTGTAGACCTAATTTGAATTTGTAAGTATAATGGATAGTTTCCAACCTTAGAGAAGGTTTTCAAGGTTGAGTTTGATATAAATAAGAGTGGTGTTGTTGTTAGATGTGAAGAGATAGAGAGACAATATAGATGTGATATTGATGTGAGTGATGTGTGTGATGGGAACTTGAGCAGAGCAGTGCGAATTTCAAGTGTTGGATTCCTGACGGTAGTGAGATGAAGGTGTCCAAAATTTTCATGCAAGACTACAAAAGTGTTGGATCATTTGTGGTGGATTCCTTATTGCATTGAGAGGTTTTTCTCTATGTAAAATTTCCCTTCTATCTTCTTGTGTTCCTTTTTGTGGCAATGAGCCTTGGCTATGAGACTTTTTGGATAGTGTGTCCTATTTTGGTAGTGATTCCTTGTACCATTTTTTTCAATTACTTATATTGTGAGCTAATCCTCACTGTGGTTTTTCCCTCATTGGGTTTTTCATGTAAATCTAGTGTTCTCTTGTGTATGGTGTTGTTATTTTAGCTTTTGTTATCTTCATTTCATGATTAATCACTTTAAAAAAATAAGGGTTTAGTGAATGCATGTGGATCTAATTACTATCGATGGTTTCGATGTTTTAATTCGCTGCAATTGATTCACCCCCCTCTCAATTGTCTTATTCATTAAACAAAGAGTACATCCTGACATAAAATAGGAACATCCTATCAAACAAGGATCACATGTCAAAAGACAAATCATGACACCTCAACCAAAGAAAAAAGAGTCCTCCATGGCTAACCAAGATGTCAACATCTCCATACCATAAGAAGATAACCATATCCTACAAAGAAGATCATCCACCATCAAATGATGAATCCACATCATCACCACAAGATCTCACTAAACTGTGATATTGAGCTCTCCATGGAATCATGACAACCATCCTCTAAATGAATATCCTCCATGGCCCCAACTTAATCAAATAACTCCACACCAGGATCCCAAAAGGAAGAGTAAAAACCACGATCTCCAAACCAAGAAGATAAAACACTGCCAAACCATCATTATCACTAGCTCCCACTGAAATATGTAATCAATATATCCATGAAATCATGATAACAATATCCTCAATGAATATCAACCAAATGCCCTCACATAATCAAAGAACTCAAATGCAACATGAGCTCCCAAAAGGAAAAGTAAAACCATGATCCTCAACCCAAGAAGATACACTACCACAAACCAAACTAGAATCAATCCAACACCATGAACAAAGAACCTACATAAACAATCATATCATTCCAAAGTCTCTAAAGCACAAGGAACATCCATGACAACATGATCACCACCAAATGTACTAGTAACAAACTCCAACTATGTCACACATGTTTGCATCACATAGTCAACTACATAGGTACCACATCATGACTTGGTAATACCATCTCTCCTCCTCAACATAACAACCAAACCAAAAAAGAAGTGACTAAACGAAGCCGTAAATTTGAATCTATAACAACACTGAAACATCTATGGGCATAAACAACCCATATCCAAGTCATAAATGTAGAGTCTAAGCTAATGTATTGTAAACTTGGTAGAATCTACTCCATTCAAAGGTTTAACTAACTGAACAATCCACTCGACATTGCTCAAGACTATATTAAATTGTCGACCCAAGGTTTGTAAGCTTATGATGGTGCAACATTATATATGCCTTCAAGGACTCAAAACTACTTAAACTACCCTACTCAGGTTATGCTACTTGCTAGAAAACTCACAGAATTGCAAAGCAGTGAAAGACATAACTGGAACTAGTGGCTACAGGTACCTATAGCTTAGACTGTAACTTAACTGTTCCTAATGAAATGATGTTATAATAACTCAAAACTAATAAAAACTAATGACTCAACTAAACTATCCTCCAAAGTACTATTGGTTAACCATTGCATGCATATTCATAAACATTCATTAATGATAAATAATACATGAAATTATAATTAACTTGCATATGATTCATGAAACCATGATAAACTAATAACAACTATTAAAAAGAAATAAATAACTAGAAAATGAAATGAGGAACAGTACCTTGAGTGGCCTGCTCAAGTGGTTGTTCTCACTTTAATTTAACCCAAATCTAACTAATAGATTCTATGCATCCCATGAATTAAACTCCATTCATTGCATATCCATGAAGATTACACAAGATATTTTATTGTTTGTATTCAATCATTCTGAATATTTCATGTCTTGAAAACTGAAAGTACCTGATAACATAAAACTAAAAAAAACCAACTAACTATCCTACAGATTCAACCAACATCTATATACAAGCTTGAGGGAATCTTATCAAAAACTACTTAACCAAAATCATTAACTCCACTCCTAGATATTTAGATCATAGAGTTAAGACTAATTTATTCAACCTATATCTGAAAAGGAAAAGGAATCCCAATAGGACTAAAACTTATGTCAAAACAGAATTTCATGTAAATATATGAACCATTTGTCAAAATCATGTAAGTGAAGGAGACCTCTTCTTCAACATTTATTAACTGGTTATACTAGCACCATATTCAACCTTCATCAAGTGCCTTTAATCAACAACCATCATGTTCTGCTTAACTTGGAGCTCCCCTGTTTCCATGTCCAGTCATTCCTTTTGCTACGGGTTCATCCCACAAGTGTTGTGCTCCACAGTTCCTCTTTAGCTACAAACAAGTTAATTCCACAAAACATGTGTACAAGGATAACTACCATAATTAACTCATAGCATTCCATCAACATTCCATGAATGTCTTCATAAAAACCATATAATACTAATATATTATAACCATAATTCCATCATTATATTTTAAGTTCAACTCTGCATAATAGATATGAAAGGATAGTATAATGTAGGAACATTGTCTGGAAAGTGTATCTAAAAGTATCTCAAAATATGTATAAAAAAAATAGAAAATAAGGTATTATTTGTACCTATCAATAAATGTAATCTATAAGCATAGACAACCTACAACACTACACATCTCGTAGATGCAACAATGCAACATATAAATCCAAACAATATATTGATAACTATGTCAAATGAGAGTAATTAAAGATGTACATGTGAGTATATAATGATTCAAACACCATATCACCGAGGTCTAAATATCCATAAGCTCACAAAATCACCATAGTTAAGAGAACCCATAAACAACTTAAATGAAAATAAAAACAAATAAATCATACCAAAACATCTCCAAACCTAATACACTATGTAGTGCTCTGAATAAGCTTTTCGTTGACTATAAGTCCAAAATATGACTTTGTATGCACAAGTTATGACCTCTCGAAGATTGAAAGGAATATCTGAATTCTAGAAAAAGTTTCACATTCAAAATAACAAAGTCTAGAAAAACCACTGATACCCTAGCGTAGAGCATGAAACCACCTTTCCAACGAGTATAAGAAGTTGAAAAATGGAAACCTTGGGCGGAAGTTATTCCCCTCACAAAAATGATGTCTAATTTAACTATTAGGTGCAAAATTGGTGGCCCTTGGGTGGTGCTACCCACAGGCTAGGCTAAGTTGTGGACCCGACCCAAAATTTTGTTTTGGTTTAATTTTTAATATTTAAAACTAATGGATAAATTTAACAACGGTATTAAAATTTTAAATGGGGGGTTATTTATTTAAGGTGACTGATGGCACCGACCAGTCTCGATGACTAGTTGTCAGACCGAGGCATATGCTCATCAGTAGGCCAACTGAAGGTCGGCGCCCCTATGGTAATATAGGGGGTTGTTAGTAACCTGTGGTACCACAGGGTACTGCGAGTGTGGGGGGCCCGTAGAACCCCCCCTCCCCACCACACACATATTATTGTTGAACATCTGAAATACTAAGAGGGGAGGGGTGAATTAGTATTCCTCTAAAAATATTAAAACTTTTGAATAGCTGACCACATAACATAATTAAAAATACTAAACAAAACCAATATAACACAACATCACATAACACTAAGATTTTTACATGGAAACCCAAGAAGGGAAAAGCCACGGAGAGGGTTAAATCTCAAGTATTAAGTAATCGGATACAAAATACAAAGGTGGCTCACTACCAGGGTGGCTCACTATCAGGTTGGCTCACTATCGGTGGGCTCACTGCCCAAAATACAAAAGCCAGCTATAACAGCTGAAAGATGGCTTATAGTTGAAGTATGTGTTACAAAAATTGAATTGCTATAATTGCATCTGCATATGCATGAATACAATTCTCCTTGAAGTGTAAATATCTTTTGTACAAACACTACATCAGTTTGCAATATACATCAACAGATCGCTATCACACATCGCATATCATTCTTCATCATATTTTTTTATGCTGCTTCACATATATATATATATATACATATACTGGATTTGCATATCTACTTTAGTCAGCTTGCATTGGAGATGGAGTTGGATGAGCACGTTACACAATATGTTGAAGATGTCAGCATAGACCCAAAATGGTATCCCATGCTATACCAAATAGTGTCGAACCAAAAACCTTATACCGGTAACACCACTGTCGGAACAAGAGATAAGCCAGAGATAGGAATACCAGACCAATCAATGGCATCAATGAAAAATATCCACAATCTCCCCCCCTTTTTCATTGATGGCAAACAAAATTTTGGAATAAAAAAAAATTCAAAAGATAAACTCTAGAACTCCCCCTAAGATGACTATCTCTATTTCTTAAAACCTTTTCTTCTTCTTTTTGTTTCTCCCCCTTTTGACATCAATGAACAAGGGGTGCAGGGGAAACTTGTTAGGATGTGCCACCGAAGAAAGACTACTTGATTTTATGAAGATGGGTGACACACTTACCCTTATTATCATTCCACTGCAAAATTGCCTCAGTTAGAATCTATGCATGAACTTAAAAAGAGGCAAGTAGAGATTCTCCATGTTTAATGGATCAAGGGTTAGAAAGAGTTTCTTTTTGTGCCTTCAGGAGGGAACAATTCATCAGTGAAATGTTGGGAACACACATCTCCTGGAGATTGCCTAAGGGTGGAATGATATTGTCTCATTGTTGTTGCAATTTGAAGTACCTTTTATGTAGTTCCTCAATTGATGATCTCCCAGAACTAGACAAGTCTTTAGATAGCCTGAAAGAATGGTATGCTTGTTAGATTCTTGACTCAATTGAGTCAATCTCTTTTCTGATAATGGTTGTGGCATTCAGCCACTCCAAGCTATATAAATGCAAAGAATTTCCTTCCTCGAGAAGGTCTTATCCTTGCTTGATTAGTTGTTGAAGATTTTTGAAGGCATTTGCACATCGCTCTTTCAATTCCAACAAGAGATTATTCCTTTCAGCTTCCTTTTCCCTATGGAGCTTTTTATTCAAATAGGCTGAGAAGTCCTTCACAACATTAATGAGTGTTCTGCATTTATTTGTATTGCTTTCGGACTAATCTATATTTCATTCTAGAATAATGCTTTGGAGAGCAACAATAGTTTCCTCAATGAATTTATCTTTTTCTTCTAACTCCTTCAGCATGCCAAATTTGGCTAAAGCCTGAATGGACTCACCGATTTGAAACTTTTGAACAGGATTAATCTTCTCAAAGTCAAGAATTATTTTGGAAGAGGTGATGGGCTAGACCATAAGTGGTGAAACAAGTAAGCTTTTCAAAGTGTCATTAGCACTTTCTTCTCTTTTCTTAGTTGTCCCTACTCCCAGTTCATCACCTTTTTCATTCTCGGTATTCTCTTCCTGTTTCCTGGTAGTAGTTTCCTCTACAGTTTCTCTTCCTCCTTTCTTCTAGTTTCTTCTCCTTCCTTTTCAATTCTCTCATCTTTTCTTTCATCTTCTTTTTATTGTTCTTCTTTTGCATTCCCTGAAGCAGAATCTTTATCCAAAGAATGAGTACATTCAATTTTCGAAGGATCTATATCAAGATTGTATACTTCTGCATCAGTTTATTTTGGTACAATATTTGCAATGTTTTTAGTATCCGGTTTCTCATGAGAGCTTTTGGGGGTAGCAGATGATGAAGCAAAGCCATCATCAATCAACATCCCAAGTTTTCATACCATGCTTGTAAGCCTGTCAATAATATTTGCTTTCAATTTTCTTGCAACTTCTTTGTTTTCCATAAGGGTATGTTCCCTTTTCTTTGTTTTCCATCTTGATTGACTGAGTTCCTTGAAACTTGCTAATTCTTCCTCTTTTACAAGTTTGAAGGAAATGGAAATAGCTTCACTAACAATGTCTTTGTCTATTTGCCTAGCTTTTGCTCAGATTGTATTTAGACCAACCTAGAGACTTTCAGGAATATCCTCTTTGAAATTATCTATAATTCCATCCAATCTTGGGAAATACAAAACAAATGCTTGTATTATGTTTTCTTTTCCTTTGTAATTGGAAGAGTTGTATAAATCACCTACCTCTTTGGAGTTTCCTTATACAAGCAGTTCAAATAAAGTATCTACATTAGGAGGATCATGAGTTACCTTTTTGGATTTCTTCTCCCAGACCTTAATTTAGTACAAGTCGGGGTCCGATTCTGATTCAAATTCTACAAAGATAGGGTGAGCCTTAGTGGCTTTCACTTCTTTCATCTTCTTGCTTTGAGTATGCAGAGGAAGAACTTTCTTCTTGTTACTGGATGAACTCTCCAATTCTTCTGACTTTGCAACGATACCAGATGGGCTACTAGTTGTACTTTGAGTAATTCTTTTGAGAGTTGCAAGTCCTTCCTCTGTCATACCACTTTCTTCCTTAATCTCTTTCAGAACCTTTTGCACTCTCTTTTTTCTTTCCTTTGAGACCTGCTCATCCCAGATTTCTCTAAATTTTTCCTCTATTGTGTTGAACCTCTTCTGAGAGGCGTCTACTGGACTTTCTAATAGAACTTTTGCAAGACATTTGACATATTCTTCTAATACTTCATACCCCAATTCTGGTATCCACTAAGTTCTTAGTACAATAGCTTTTGTTGACTGTAACTATGAATGTGATATCATCCTTATATTTGGTAAGTACAGATTTAGGGATTCTATCCTGGTTGTGCATCTTATACTGCAATGAAGAGAAAAATGAAGTAAATGCCATTTCTTGCGCAGTAGTATCAGAATACCTCCTCATTCGCTTAACAATCTGGTGAGCAACTAGTTTTTTGGACGACCAGACTACCGGACCTAAACTAAGCATTTCACACATGAAGTAGAATAGCAAACAGAGTGCAAGGGTTCCATATCGAAATGCGACTTTCTTCTTACTTCGTTTGCATTGGTTCAAATTCTTAAGGAATTTCTCTCTAATGAGCTCACATAAGTCGTAGTCCGCTCCATTTACCACCATATCATATGTTGTGTAGACGGTTGTAGTTGAGATGGAGTTATCTTTGTTGGTGTAGTATATTTTATTTCCAATGACCTGAGTAACATACCTCACAGCTATATTTGTCACTATATGAATCACCAGAGACCTACCGTCAAAAATGGCCCATGTTAGGTTTTCAACTTCCTTGTTTTTGACTGCCTTAGGTATCAGAAGAATACCAGTATCATTCAACCCAATAACAATCTTCATTACTTCATTTCTAATAAGATGAGCTTCATCTAGCCACAGAAAGGTGTCATGGAACCTGCTCATAGCCATTCGTACCCATTTATCATCAAAACAGAAATGTGGGAATTATTCCAAACATGAAATTTCTTTTCTACCAGAACATTGTATTCAAGTTTGACATTGAATTCATCACCAGTAATTTCATTTATCCACAAATCAAGTAACTTGGTGTGATTGAACTCTTCGAGGTTTGAATGAATGTAAGCCCTGACATCTTCTGCATGAATAACTCTATGTGGGATTTTTGATAAACAACTAGCCATATCATTTTTAATTGATATATCCGGATACTTCTTGAATTCAGGATGTGGTTGAGATGTCACATTGACCAGAGTGGGAGTAGCTGGATAACTGAAAATGCAGAGAAATAGAAAAATTTGAGAAAAATACCTCTTGCAGATGCTCAAACCCTAGTATGCAGGTCAACTTCTTTCTTCACCTTAGCTTCTTGTAAACCTTTTGCTTGAGTGATCAAAATGATTTGTTGATTTTAATTTTAAGCTAATTTTGTAGTAAGTGCACCTTTTTCATTAAGTGCACCATAACACTTTTTGTGATTCACTATTCATCGAATTGATGTGAATTTACCATATGTTCGCAAGATGCTTGTTCACAATTCCTATCTACTGGAGACTCCTTGATCAAGTATATTTGATAGGTATGCAATCACTTTTCTCTTGAAGGAGGAAGAGGCAATCTGAACTTTCTTCCCCTAGGCAATAGTCATAGAGTGGCTAATTGCCAGAGAAGATGTTTGCACCGGAGTTGGATCCATTTTCTTCTTTGTTTCTCCAGATCTTCTTCATTTCGGCCTTAGCCTTTTCTTTATTAATTTTCTCCCTTGGTTTGGTTGGCTTGACTACAACAGTTCTATAGAATCTTTCAATGTGTCCAATTTTATTGCAATTATAACACCTATTGGTTTTCTTCTTTTGTCCTGACCAACACTGTTCAACCTTATGTCTATATGTATAGCATGTATAGCAATAACCATTGAAATAATTGTTTATGTTTGGTTTTTGAAATTGATTAGCTTTGTGACCATACCCACTACAATTGTGGCATCTACTAGAGTAAGATCTAGCTTTCTGAGTCACATTGGTTATGCAATTTAGTACCTAATGACCCAATTTATTGCAATTGAAACAACGACCATTAAAAGAGAAGGGTCTTCTACTTTCTTGTTGCTTTGCTAGAGACTTGCCTTTGTTTTCTTTGCCAGATTCGGTCTTAGCTTCTTTTTCCGGATTAGGTTTATTGTGCAAGAATTCACCAACTTCATAGCCTAAGCCTTCCTTGTTTACCGGTGGTCTTTGGTCTACCAAAATTTCATCAAGCTTTTTCGAACTTACTTTGTATTTGACCTCTTACTTCTTTGATTCTTCTAAATCTGATTTAAGAGATGCAACTTCTTGTTCCAACTTTTTTCATTCATCAGATTTTCCTTTGATTACATTATTCATATGTTCCTTGGTCTTTTCATCTTCTTCACTCTTAGCTTTCAGATCAAGAATAGTAACATTTGTTGACTTGAGTTCATTACTAACCTCCTTATGCCTTAGCTTGAATTTATGGATTTGATCTTTCAACTTACGAATGCAATCATTTTCCATTTGAAGATTTTCTGAGAATTCCTTATTTTCATCTTCAATAGCTTCAAGATCTTCAAAGATGGACATGAGTTCTTTATGATCCATATGTTCAACCTTCCAGATCTCCTTTGAGCTGTTAGAATATTCTAAAGGATCCAGCTTTGATACCAATTGTTGAACATCCTGAATATTGAGAGGGGAGGGGTGAATCATTATTCCTCAAAAAATATTAAAACTTTTGAATAGATGACCACATAACATAATTAAAAATACTGAACAAAACCAATATAACACAACATCACATAACACCACAATTTTTACGTGGAAACCCAAGAAGGGAAAAACCACAGAGAGGGTTAACTCTCTGTAAAAGTTGTGGGAGTGAAAGTATTAAGTAACCGGATGCAAAATACAAAGGTGGCTCACTATTGGGGTGGCTCATTGTTGGGTTGGCTCACTGTTAGTGGGTTCATTTCCCAAAATACAAAAACCAACTATAACAGTTGAAAGACAACTTACAGTTGGAGTATGTGTTACAAAAATTGAACTGCTATAATTGCATCTGCATATGCATGAATATAGTTCTCGCTGAAGCACGCATATTTTTTGTAGAAACACTATATCAGTTCACAATATACATCAGCAAATCACTATCACACATTGCATATCATTCTTCATCATATTTGTTTATTCCGCTTCACACACACACACATATTTATATACCAAATCAACATATCTACTTTAGTCGACTTGCATTGGAGATGAAATCAGATGAGCACGTTACCCAAGATGTTGAAGATGTCGGCATAGACCCAAAACAGTATCCCACGCTATACCAAATAGTGCCAGAACAAAAACCTTATATCGGTAACACCACTGCTGGAACAAAGAGATAAGCCAGAGATAGGAATATTGAACAAATCAATGACCTCAATGACAAATATCAACAATTATATATATTTTTTAATTTTTTAATTTTTATAATCAGGGTATTAGTTTTAATTCGTAGGGATTTATTTTATTTTATTTTTCTTCAATTCCTCTCAAATAGTCGTATGACTAAGGCTAGGGGAAAAAATAATGCATATTTTCCTATAGCCAAAATAGGTCAAATTTTATGTCAATCTTCATCTCTCAGGCCTCCTAGATCCAATTATGAGGTTTATTTTTTCCCAAGGGATCATCAAAAATATTTCCCCTACAAAACCCTCATAACAAACATCCATAAAAAACCCTTTTTTTGAACAAAGATTCATAAACCTAGATCTACAAAAAATAACCATAATTTTGCAACCCCAAAATGTCAAATTTGCAAAAACACTTGCACAAAACCCTCATATCTTATAATGTCTTCATTCTTTCCATACAAGCCTTGGATTCAACTATGCACTAGGTATACTCCAACAAGGGTTATAGAAACCACAACCATGGCTCTGATACCAAATCAAAGGAAATATACATCTACCCAAGATAATTTTCACATAATCCAAATAGAGAAATCTATGCAAACAAGAATTTAGAATCCATATGCAAAAGAATAGACAGCATACCATCAAAGATGAAAAAATATATACCTAGGGACAACCCTCAAGAGGGAAAAACCCAACCTCCAAAATCATCCATCATTCATGTATTTGTTGGACTAATCACTAGTGTCTCCCTTTGGATTTGAGACATGGACTAACCACCTATGATGGATCCGTTTATCTCTGGCATTTGTATCGAGCATTAACAGGTCAATCTTTTGGCACAATGACAAACATGTTCCAACAAATGGTATTAGAGTTGTGGTCACAGGTTCAAATCCCATCAAGTGATGCTGAGGGGGGGATTTTTGGACTAATTGCCAATATCTCCCTTTAGATTTGGGACATGGACTATCTGCCTCTCGTGGATCCATTTATCTATGGAATTTGTATCGAGCGTTAATATGTCAATCTTTTGGCACAACGACAAACGTGTTCCATTAGTATTATTCAACAATAAGCATAACAATACATCTTCTGAGTCCTCCATGAATACCTTTGAAACATCAAGCCCTCTACAAGCACTCCATGTGAATATGCATGTAACCACACATCCAATGCCATGCTTCAACCCTCACAAATGCTAACAAGAGATGCTCTCAACTAGCCAACTTTCCAAGCCAACAATCCAACCTTAGACAACTATCTATGTGTTTGATTTTATAGAAATAAGCTCACACAAAACCACCAAGTGGTATTACATAAACCATGTGACTAATACCATGAGCTTACAAAACCATTAACCCCCACATTTAATTCTTGGTATTAAGTTTTCCTAGCATTAAATATTTTTTCCATGTTTAACCCCACATTAAATATTTAACCACAATATTACACACAACACATAAAGTGGCCCCAAGAATACTAGACCCATGTGATGCACACATCACTAGATTCCTTAGGTGTACTACAGAATAAATAAATATTACATTATAACATTATGCAAGGTGGACAACACCCTTTTCCTAACAATTACTTGTTGTGAAGTACATTTGTAAATGACCTTTATGATTTAAATGTGATATGAATTTTATTTAAAATTTCCATAATGAAATGACCCTCTATATTTTAATATCATGATAAATATTCAAGAAAAAAGTATTTATGAACTAAAACATTGTGTTGGCTCTATGTAATGCCCCGCCACGCAACCCTAGGGGAAGTTGCAATTCACTAACCAAATGCAACAATTTTTTTATTTTTTTATTTTTTTAAAAGAACAATAACATACAAGTTCACTATACTTTGCAAACATCCCCTAAGGCTACGAGACAAAGATTACTTAAACCTGAATAAAACAACCAAGGAATGAAAACATAGCATCATTCAATTAAGGAATTAAAGTACATACATTCCATACAGGATAATTACATCAAGGACTAAAAGATACAACATGATATCCAATAACGATTGTTTACAATATAATTACAACACTCATTCCTCGAATGAGGTAGGTCAAATAACATGATAAAATATTACAATTTCCACCTCGATACAAGTGAGGGGTAATGAAATACAAGAATAGCTGGAATGAAAGAACTAGAAGAGTAACAGGAATCAATGAGCTCCCCAACATGAAAGTCTTGTGCACAAGGTCACGATCAAAGCCAACGGTGTAAGGTGCACGTTCCACCCAACCAAGTGAAACCCAAAGGCTCACCCCCCGTGCTAGGAGATAGTAACAAGGATTTCTGGTCAAGACCAACTACCTCTAGATAAAGGCTAAACATAACTGAACCGACTCAAATACCAACATCACTTAACACAGTACGAAAACTCACAAGACAATACATTGCTTCCAGGTTACATAAAACAAGTACACCATTGTACAACACACAATAACTGACTAACTGTTGACGTAGGGAGAGTGTCATACATAAATTTCCATGAGTTACCCTAGCTCAACCTTCCTAGGCTACCAGACCCCCATCATGGGTTACCCTGGCTGGCCTCTACCGGTGTCAGACCCTCATGCAAAACTATGCGTCTCATCTCATCTCGAGTTTTAACAATGCATGTTCCATGAGAGAGGCATTCTTTAACTTTATTAGTGTGAAATTCCCCATTAATTCTTTTAGATTATCACTTGGTTAAACTCTAAGTGAGTTACCCTGACACCTCTTTGGGCGTCGGACCCCCACAAAGGGCCACTCTCCTACTGACAACACGGGGGTACAAAACCACAATCCAATGGCAACTGGATACAAACGACCTCTCCAATCCCAGGAGGAAACAAGTAAAGGAAATTCTTCTCTAACACTGGAGGAAACAAAGTACAAACACCACTCCTTCCCAAGGAGGCACAAACTACCTAACCCTCTCCTAATCCCATGGAGGCACAAATTGCATAACCCTCTCCTATCCCAAGGAGGCACAAACTATCCCCGTTCGTGAAAACTGGGTGTAACAACATGGTGTAACCACGACACATGTAACCACGACACATCTCAAGTTGACTCTCATAAGAACAACCTACATCAGGATACAACTCCCTTACCTGGAAGACTTCAACAATTACTCTAAACTCCCCACTTTGAGCAAGAACGAATTAATAGTAAAAGCATTTCAAGCAATTAACAAACTAATATTCGGATTTCCTAAATCCAGTCAATTACAGTTGCAATTGAAATAATTTAAAGCCATTCATCCATTTTGAATTTCACCATTAAATTTCATCATCAAGCATTTAATATTCAAGAACGTTTGACAAAACAAATCATTTATTAACTCTAATTCCACATCTATAATCATAATCAAGCCTTCAAATAATGAAGTCATTTAACTAAAATTTAAATCGATTTTCTTATTCTAGATTTACTATGATATTCAAATTACATCATTTAATTTAATTCAAGGCATTTATCTTATTCAATAAAACGTATTTCACACTAAGGATGCCTTGTTCATTACATAACTATAAATTTTACTAAAACATTAATTTATTTAATTATTTCAATCTGCTAAAAAAAATCAATTTTAATTTCCATATTAAAACCATTTAATTGAACTTACACTCAAATTTTAAAATATATACATATATACTATATATACACATATACCTTATGCATATATTCATATACACATATATGACATATATACAATAATATATACATATATATATAATCTTATTATTTATATTTATATTATTTAAATATTAAAATAATATTACATATATAAATAATATATTATATATATATATATATAATATAATATAAATATATGTATTATATATATATATATTATTATATAATAATATTATTTAAATATTAAATAACATAAATATAAAAATAATTTAGAACATTGAAATTCGCGAGCTACTTTTTAGGGCACGCAGGCCCGGCCGCAGGCAGCGGCCTGTGCGCCAAGCGCACAGTCTGCCACTGCCATGGGCGGCGGCCTATGTGCTTAGCACACGGGCCGCTTCCCACGGGCAGCGGCCTGTGCGCCGAGCGCACAGCACGCCTCCCACGGGTGGCGGCCTGTGTGCCAAGCGCACAACGTGCCTCCCACGGTGGCGTCGGCGATGGGGTGGGGTTTGGCCGCCCACCTCACTGCAACAAAAAAAATATTATTATTTTATTTCTGCATTTTTCAAACAACAAAGCGAAAATCGAAAATTTCATGGGTTTTTTTCTAGGTTTAATCCAAATTCAAATTTTTTTAAATATATACAAATATATTTGTATATATATTTGTGAATATATCCATGTATTGATATGCATGGGTATATTCACAAATATATATATACCCAGATTTAATTTCATACCCAAATTGAGCAAATAAACCAAATACTTTGCAAGAAAACAAGTTATTTCCAAAAACAATAAGAGGGTTTCAAAAACCATTCTCAAATGGAGGTTTCCTTGAATTTCATTCTATTTGTTTGGTGGAAATTTCTGGTTTGGTTTCAATTTTCCAAATCTAACTACAAGTTTACTAAATTAGAGAGCATTTTTTTTTTATGGATTTTCAAAGAAACTACCACTATATTTTCATTCTTTCAAAATGAGAAGAAGAAGGAAGAAAATGGTGGAACCTTGTGTTTTCTCCAAAACTTGCAAGCTTCAACAATGGAGATCTTCCCTTTTCTTTTCCAATTTACCTTCACCCAAATCCTCAATCTTCTCTTTTCAATTTCTTCCAAGAATTTCCATGCAAGTTTGCTCTCCCCATTTTTCAAATTAAAAATTCAAAAATAAAACCACAATTACCTTATGCCATCCTCTCCAAATTTGTCAAACCCCTAACTTTGAATCCACCCACCAACATTTATTGCTAATTTAGATATTTTTATTTTTTTGAGATTTAATAAAACAATTTCATTTTCCAAATGCATTTTGCAAAAATATTCTTTAAATAAAATTCATTACAACCCAAATGACAATTTAAATTTTCTTTAACCAAATGATTTTAACAATTCACAAATAAAATTCTTTTCAATCTTTTATTTCTAAAAGTAAAATATAAAGCATAATTCTAATTTTTGACTTAATCCAAAAATCTAAAGGTGCCAACCCAACCAAATTGGTTTAATTTATCACTATTAATTTAATTAGTCAATAAAATAAATCTAATTCAAAATTAGATTATTTTATTAATTAAATTAAATTAATTAATTAATCACTAATTTCCCAACATTTCAATAAGACAAAACAATAATCATTTATAAATTTCAAAAGCCATTTAATCACTTTTAACTTGCAATTTTAAATACAAAGCCAAGGAGGAAACTACAACATAAAATAACTGAGCCCGACTACAAACTCGATGATACACAATAACTAGGGTGATGGTTGACACAGAAAACCTAGTTACTATCTCCCAATCGATACCGTTGGTCAAGGGACACACTTAGACCTGTGAATCTAGGTGGAGTCGATGTCCTGTACCTGCATTCTGCACACAATACGAGTGTCGAAACATGCATATAATATATTAAAACACACCGTGAAGAGGAAATCGTGGAATCCCAGGGCACTCACATGCGAGTGATGTGATCCCGTCCCCTTCACCAATACAATATCACTAACCGATGCATCTAATCATCAATGATATAATCCAAACATAAAGCATCAGTAATTCACATACATGCTAATTTAATCCATAACATGAAATAATAATAACATCTAAATAAAGTACCATCACATCAAAACATAATGTTTACATCGCTTAACAAATAGCGGTTAAAATAACCAAGTTCCATAGTCACAATGCAACAGAAATAAAACATATCATAGAAGAACATTATTCGATCAAAGAGCAAAATGGAGGGGTGTTACACTCTATGCCAATCAATTTGGTAAATTTGTGTAAATCATTTATAAAAAACCACTTTATTACATTTAAATTGGTAATGTTAGTGTTTTTCTAAAAGGTAATTATTTAATTGAAAAATATCTTAAATATCTAATTTGTTTAAAAATCCATCATTAATATATCATTCAAGTGGGGAATGGAGGAGATAGGAAAAGGGGTTTGAGGGAATTATCAAAAAGGTGTTAGAAAAATGTGTGTGTCCATCTAGCACAATATTGTAATATTATACTTTATTATTTATGGTGCACCCAATGGATCTAGGGATGTGTGCATCACATGGTTAACATTCTTGGGGACACTTTATGTGGTGTATGTGTGAAGGAAGGGATTCACTACTCCAAAGTCCCAAGAGAAACATGGTTTAAAGGGAGTGAATTACCCTCAATCACCTCAATGACAAAATTTCAAGTGACAGAGGTTACAAGATGAAAGAGATCACAAAATGTGATTAAAAGAGAGCTTTTGATATGCTCTTAGATGGACTTTTAAGATCGAAAGAGTAGATTACACAGGCCTCTAGGAAAAGATGGAAAGATCTCGACCAAAGAGATGTTAGTGTAGGATTCAAACAAAAACGCAATGTATTGTCATCTCAGGGACACGCTGGTGTCTTGTACGGACAAAAAGTTAAACTTGTACACAAAAACACAAAATTTGTTATCTACCCAGAATTAGAAGTCTGGCTATTTTACTAAGTTAACAGAAAGCTAGAAAGAAAGGAAATGACAAGGTAAACATTAACTCATGGAATTTCCTATGCTACAAAACCTACTACAAAGCTTCACATGAACAACCTGCACATAAAGCGGATAGGGAAAAGTGTTGGGGCTATTTTGGGGCTTGTCTCAATCAAACGCTTGTTTTGGTGTTTCCATCTCCATGGATAGCCAGATAGATAGAAAATAGATAAGACATAAAGTAAAGTAGACGAGAGGTGTGATAAAAACAAACCTTGTATTGGAGGAGAACTCGTATCACAAATAAATAGATGAGTGATAAAAGCAAACCCTGTTGTGGAGAACCTGTATCAAAAATAAATAGACAAGACAACTATGTTAGAAAATAGACAATATAAATGGAACAAGAGAGTGATACCAATAGTCTATGGCTCCCTCTTGGCTTGATATACGTGTTGTTGAGCACTTGCAAGAGATCCTTGGTTATTGACGAGACATGAATCTAATAGAGCTTTGTCGTAGAGAAGAGATGAAGGAGAGAAAGAAGTGAGAAGACAAGTTAGAGTGAGTCAAAATGAGAATGAATGAGAATAGAAGTGAAAAGGATAGTTTTGTGAGGTTGCATGGGTGGGAAGAGTTGTTACACTCGAGATTTTTCCACAATGATGCATGTCACAAGAAAAGTTCATGAGATTCCCTCATTTAAACTCAAAATTTTTGAGGATACTTGCATGTCGTGTGGACGTCCATGCATTGCGGAGGCATCCAACTCATAACTTTGCAAGAAATAAGGTGGAAAACTATTGACACTTCATCATTGTCCCTTGTGGGGTTGGAATCGTGAAATTCTAACTCATAAGGTTCTTGTTGTAAATGTGGCTAGGTGTCATAAATGCAGTGGGCCAAATGTGTAGGTGTGAAATTGCCATGGGGTGCAATTTTATGACACTACATTATTCCCCCACTTTAGTGAGCTAAATTTTTGGAGAAAAATTAGCTACACTAAAGTAGAAAATAAAACATTAGTGCAGGACTAAAAATTTGAAAATTTTCTAGATTTACATGCAAAAAGGATACTATAGAGGTCAAGCAAGTGGATACTGACGATGCCCCCAATGATCGAGCTCAATGAGAAATTATAGCACAAGATGTGAAGTTTCATCCTGTAAAAGTCAAATTTAGATCAGTTCAAAAATTGGAAGAAGCTACCACGGTAAAAAGAATGCTTAAGTAAAATTTGGTGGTTTGGAAGAAAAATATGATGAAGAGGTGAATATATGCCCCCTCCTATTTTTACCCCTCTCTAGGTGGGGTGAAAATAGGAAGGATGGAAGGACCACTTTTGTTCGGGAAAAATGGGCCAAAAATGACCTATATATACCCGAGAGGACCCATAGAAGGGTCATTTTCACTATTCACATGAGGAGTTTGTTGACTTTTGTGAGAGAAAAGCCAGAAAAATGCCTTGAAGACGTGACTACATAGACTCAAGGTTCACGTACCTCTACAAAACCATAGTCGAGGGAGGCAAGGTTGACAAGGTATGAGGAATCTAACCCTACTTTGCATTTTTTATGCATTTTTTTGCTTTTTCCATTTCAAGAGTAGCACAAGCATTTGATCAGTGTAGAGGCATCTGGTTGACGTTTTATCGCCTTGACAACATGTCAGTGGCCTCCAGTCATCCTGGAATCTACCTGGTGCATTGCCATTGAGCAATGTTTGGCCTCAGACGCTAGAGCATCGTGTAGACATCTATACGACACACCTTCATCCCAAAGGCTAACTTAGAAAAAAAATGATGTAGAAGATAAAATTGTATGATGTAGATGGATTTGACGCAAAAAAATTTCTACTATAGGAGTGGCCAAAGATGAGAGACCATGGAGGTGGACACATGCTCACCACATTGCGTGAATAGGTTGAGTGCATGCACCCAGATGACCAGGATCACCTATGGCATGTAGGCTTATGGTGGGCCTATACCTTGTTAGACATGCCCTGCCCTCCCCTAATGCTCATGGTGCTCATGGAGTGTTGGGGCGTAGACACTTCCTCCTTCCACTTGTCATCCAGAGAGATGACCATCACATTGGAGGACATGTATCATATCACTAGCCTATCCATTCGCAGATGGTAGGTGGCCTATGATGAGGTGAGGATGCCATGGGAGGCCCTAGAGGGCCAACAGTACTACGCCAGGCATATAGAGTTAGGATACACTACCGACCACATCTATATGCGGTGGTATGGGCAAGGGTGAGTGGCCATTCCACTCGTCTAGAGGGTGATGGTCACCATAGTCACCCTCTGAGTTGTGATGGATGGGTATAGAGATCTCACCTACCTGGGGGCCTTTTCCATTGTATTTGAGCAATGGAGGAGCACCAAACTATGTTCGATTGGGGTCAAAGCATTCTTTCTCATTTATACCATTACCTCAGGCAATACATCCACTATGAGTTCTTCAATCTCATAGCCTACATGCTCCTATAGGTGTGGGTGTTTTCGCACATCACTTGTACCCAACTAGTTAGGTTTCCCCAAGGCATAGCTCTTGGGACACCAATGGCACATGTGTACCCATTGGTGTGCGACTAGAGATATGGAGATCTTAGTTTTTGGAAACTTTAGTTTGATGTTTTATGATCACAAGACATGAGATGGAAAACTTATAGAGGGATGGGGATCTGACTCACAAACAGTTGGCACTTGCGGCACATGCAATGCAATCGTCTCCTAGTGGATTAGTCAGACCACATCATAGTACCATATTACTAGCATAGGGTCACCCAATAGTTTAGGTAGCTACAGATGATCCCCCTGACTCCTTTGACATACATCTGATTAGCGAGGAGTGCCACCATGCCAAGAAATCATCATTTTCTAACCATTATGGGCATCATGGCTAGTGACAACGGGTCAGATACGATGATCAGATGCTTGTCCTCGTAATTGATGACATTGGAGTTGCCCACAATTTTAGAGCATGGTGGGTGATAATGGGTCTACCCGATTTTCTTGACACATTCCACCATGGGTAATGCCAGTGCATAGGGGCAGGGAGGAGAGGATCATGGTGGCAAGGAGGGAGGGGCAGTGGGTGGAGAGGCCTAAACAGTGACGAAGGCTATCATCACTCCAAGTGGCGGTTCCAGTCTCACTAGCACCACCTTTGGTAGTCAACATCCCTCCTACAACAACAACAACATCAGGAGATGTAGGACCTAGAATTTTACCCCTTCTTGATCCACACTAGCAAGCCAAGGATTCATGTACGAGAGTGGTTCATGTTATTTCTTTTCAATACTTCTTATTTCAATTTATTTTATCTCATATATATATACACAAGTTTTTATATCATTCGGTACTAATAGCGTCTAATTCTCTATGGTTTCAGTTGACACACAAGAGTGGATCACCTTCATTGATTGATGCATAACTGAGATGGCCCCAATTGTGCCCATCTAGGGGAGCATCCTTGGAACGTATAGGCTACTATCAGCAGGGCATCATTCCCACTTGTTCGAGCTTGTTGCATAGTTGAGGAATGCTTATTAATCATACAAATAGTCTTCAAAAATTATTTTTTGCATTTTAAACCAAGGCTTCACATTCTTTTTTTTTAATTCTCAAGGTTGCAAAGCCACTATACAATTTTTTTATTTACAAAAAAATTATTAGTAACTTCCATGTGGGTTAACATTATCAAAGGAGATTGGTAGTAGAGGATCATGATGGTCCATGTGGAGACACTTAACCAAGTGTTTGAGCAAGAGGTGAATTGAATTAAACAAAGTAAGAGTAGATATGAAAAGGGCATCACCCATATCCTTTCTCTGAACTCCAGATGAGCAACAATGATTCATTTGTTGTATCACAAACCAAACCATACCTCATAACAACCAAGGAAAGATATTTCACTATAGAAGAAGCCAATTCAACTTTGAGAAATATTCCACCAATAGCCCGGCTAACCCAAATTCAAAATTATAATGCTCAAGTACCAACTCCAACTAAGAAAGAGAGTAAATGAAAGGCTGAAAATAACATATCACCAACATCTTCACTAAATCTGTATCCATCAAAATGTCCATACAATTGGACAAGAAGCAAAAGCTACATCATAAAATAGAGAGTGGGGGTTGTTTTGAAGCCATTCCATACCCAAAATTGTTTTGATAGCCTCCTCAATAGGCACACAAGGAATAGTGAATACCCTACCTAACTTTGTTGAACAAGAAAACTAAGAGGGGGGGTGAATCAGTTGTAGAAAATTTAACCTTTAAAACTTCCACCAGAGGTTAGATAAATTACCATTCACAAATCCTTTACTCTACTAATGTGATTAATCATTAAGAGAAAAAGTATAAACTAAAAGAAGAAAAACCATATACATAATAACACCAGATTTATGTGGAAAACCCAATAAGGGAAAAACCACAGTGAGGATTAGCTCACAATAAAGAATTCTAGAACTGAATACAAAGGCTCACTACCAAAACATGACTTACTATTCAGAACATGACTCACTATCCAAAAGGGTTAACCACTCAGAGGGCTCACTGCCACAAAATTACAAAGAAGATAGAAGAGATTTGTTATAGAGAGAAAACAATCTCAATGCAATGAAGATTTCCACCACAGTTCACTCACACTCACAGACACATTTGACTAATAGAGTACACCTTCAACTCACTGCCTCCAGAAACTCACCACTTGAATTTCACACTGATTTGCTCAAACTCACATCACATACACACACACACACAATTTCGCATCTATATTGCTCTTGCATCTTTCACACACATCTTGACATATTTATACTGTCTTCAACTATGAAACTCATCCATGTTGGCCACACACCATTTGCATTTACATATTCAAATTAGGTCGGTGCCAAAAAATTCTACAGTGGAATTAGAATGAGGGCGACCCAAACAAACACTAAATGAGGACCTAAATAAGTCCCAACATGCTTCAACACGCTTCCATGAACTTCGTAAGTAGTATTTAACACAAGGTTAGCCAATACTCGTGTAAAACACAAAAAAATTGAGCACACACAACATTAACATGATCCAATCTCGCTGGATAACAAAATTAACTTGAACATGATCTTATCAACTTATTTCTAGAACCACAAATCCTAAAACCACAAATCAGAGAAATGTGGAGCATCTACATTTCTCCAAAACCATAGCCAGATACACAAAAAAGCATAGTACACATACTAGTGAAAGACATCTCACATTTTACGACGATCCAAAAGCCCAAATTTTGGATATAGCAACCATCAATAACCATGAACAATACACTTGAACCACACAAGCATAGGAACACATCTCGGGGCACAACCTAGAGCAAACTAGCAAACCTTCTTTATTATAATTTTCTCAATATCCTCGACATATGCAATCAATAACCTGTTTTCATGACATCAATGACAACAACAACCAATTGATAACCAATTGACATCAATGACAACACCTTCATACTTGCAACACTTTTATCTATCATATAGATTTTGCTTCTTTTCTCCCAAAAACATTAGGGTAGCATGACATGCCATGAAGACTCCATAATATCACAGTGAATAGAGAAGAGAGAATTACAAAGTAAATATGTTATAAATGATATGAAGAACATCAAGTTGGTGAAGTATATATATAAAATGAAGACATCAATACTCAACACTTCGTCATTTAATTCACCACAAGACACACATGTTGATGTGACATAATGTTATTTCATAAAAAATAAGTCATGAATTTAATTGATTTAATAAAATTAAATATCAAAAATTTATCTTTTAAAATCTAATGGCTCTAGGGTGTTTATGGAGGTTTGAGTTCATAGGTCTAACACTCCAGACATTTCATTCTAGAATGTAATTGTAGTCATCCATCAAACATTCATTGAACGGTGAAATATTTTTTACATTAATTTTAGTTTTTTGAGTATATTAACATTATATTAACTTATTAAAAAATATAACTCATTCATTTTTACTGACATCTAGCTTCAGATAGAGTACTTCAAAGAATTGAAAAGATATGAGAATTAAATGGCTTTTTGTACCTTAATCATTTTCAATATCGACTCGCAATAAACTTCCCACACTTTTGATTACAACTTATAAATTCACTAGCTAACTTAATTATTACAATTTGACATTTGATATTTTCACCACCTAGACTCTGATTTTTATTTCTATACAAGTTTAATTCACCATGAAATGATTTTATTGGTTTGAATACAAGTTTAATTTTCCAACACAAATATTTTATTGGTTTGAATACAAGTTTAATTCGCCAACAAAAATATTTTATTGGTTTGAGTACAGGTTTAATTTGGAAATGAAAATATTTTATTGGCTACAACACATGTTTAATTTTCCAACAAAAATATTTTATTGGTTTCAAAACAAGTTTAATTTGCTAATGAAAATATTTTATTAGTTTGAAAATAGGTTTGATTCGCCAATGAAAATATTTTATTGGTTTGAAAATAGGTTTAATTTGCTAATGAAAATATTTTATTGGTTTCAATAAAAGTATTATTCACTAAGATTTTCTACAAACTTCTAGTGATAACAAGAGATTTTCCAATTGAATTTATATTTTTCCCCAAAAAAAGAAATATTTCCAATAAAATTAATATATTTTGGGAATAATGCAAGATTCGTCAGGTTTTTATACCTTTTCCTAGAGGGGGTTTCTTAAAATTATCCTTGAACTATATTTATCTTCCGTATTGTCCTTCTTTCCTTTTTCTTTGGATCTTCCATGAACCAATAGGGCCTCCTTAGTTGACTCAAAATGATTCCTTATAATCATTTCTTCTAAAAGTAAAGATGCAACCAATTCATCCATCTTGGAATTGGTGGTAGTGCTCCCAATGGCCATGGCAAGGTGGTCCCATGAATGTAGAAAAGAACACAAAAAATTCATACACTAATCCTCCTCCAATTTCACTCCCACAAAGTGTAACTGGGTAACTCTAATATTGAACGCATTTAGATGTTTGGCCATAAAATCACCATCCCCCATCATAAAGGTATACAAAGTTTCTTTCTTAGGAAAAACTTGTTCACCTATGATTCAACTTGATAAATTTATCCAAGCTTCATCCAATGATTTGTTGCAGTAGTCTCTTCACTCAGATTCAATAATACTAAACCAACCAAACTAAGTCTTATAAAACCTTTTACTTTTATATCCATCTTGTTGTAGCCTTCTTGTGATGTAGTTGTAGGTTTAGATGCATATAATACAACCCATAGTTCTCAATCTAGAAGTACATCCTTCATTTTGATCTTACACAACTCAAATTTTGTGAGCTTGATAATTTCTCCATCTCTATCCTTAGTGTTCTTTCCATCTCTTTCTGCAATTAAAAAAAAAACTCTATATTTACAAGCTCCCACTCAAATGAAGATTAGTACAAAAAAACCTATAACCAACACCTAGAATCTAAGATGATTAGGCTCTAATACCGAATGAAAATAAGTAAGGTGCATGGAAATGATTCCTAACTAAGATTTTGAGGAGAGTGTTTTGTAAAATTCAATATTTTAACAATTATAAAAAAAATAAAAACACATTTAAATAAAAATTAAATAATAAATACCATAACATAGGTATATGTAGGGTAAATCCTTTTGGGAGAAAAAACCCACACTCTAAATCAACTCAATATATTATTCAACAAACCATGATTATAATAAATTTGTGGAGAAAGCCTTCACAAGAGTATCACCAACCATAGATCTAGAGGGATTCTTACAAATTAATAGTATCTATAAAACTCTACCCCCAACCTCCATCTCAAGCACATAATATATAAGAAATACAAAAGTTGAAACAATCAAGTGGTAATTAGAAACACGAGATAAAATCATACAAAAGTGGCACCCAAACTATTACTGAATCAAAGATGCCTTATGATGTGTCATAATATGCATCATAAGTCAATCAACAGGTGTAACCCCACTTTACAAATCTTTGTATGCATCCAATGAATTTTTACATTTCTTATGTAAACTTCAGGAGGCCATAACTTTTCGTCTAGTGAGCCAATTGGGCTAGTAGGGCCCATTTTTTTTAAAAATGAATTACTCAAAGAGATCTACATAATCGACACCCTTGTAGAAGGTGCCAAGAAACCAATATTTTCTATTTTGGTCAAGAACTTAGCCTATAACCAAAAATTGAGTTTTTCCATTTTATATCCAAAAATCACACCTTTTATGATGTTAACATTAAGAACAAAGTTGAGACACCTTTCCCAACAATTGCTTATGATTTTATCAACCTTTTGGATGTGAGGATTGTAAACTTCAAAATCATTTATTTTTCCTTGACTTTTGAGTGAAAATTGACTTTTTGATGTAGGATTGAATACTAAGGTTCATAGTATAATGGAACCATGTGGTACTTGTAAGATTAGGTATATCCTAAGACAAAGTGCCATTTTTATATTTTATGAGATAAAACAAGCTTGTTGAGTTAATATCTATAGAAGCAAGAAGACTTAAAATCGCATTAAACATATTTAGATGGTTTGCAACATAATCAATAGAAGCCATGGTTTTCAATCCTTTCTATAAATCTACAAAATTACATAATGTAAAAAGATCCCATTATAACCATAAAACCTTCAACACTTAATAGAAAGGTATCCCTCTCTATGTAGAAATGTTAGCTTTGAAATCAAATATTGAGAAAAAAGGTAAAACAACTACAATAAAATATCTTACAAGCACGTGCAAATATAAAACATAATTTTTTGTCTAAGGGTTACCATATGATGACTATGCAATTGCATAAAATTAACAATAATAAATCAACAAACTAGATGAACATAGGTTTACATGGAGAAAACCTTTCAAGGAAAAATATAAGTAAGAAAGATGAGAATTATACAATGATCTCCAACAAAAGAGGTATATCTAATACACTAACAATCTCCTCACTTTGGCAACACCTATGTACCAAAAAATAAACTTAATAATCTACTATCTAATACCTCTAATTTATAGAGAAATAGGAGAGGAATATCACAAATGGTTTAGAAAAATAATATACTATCAAACCATGGTAAAATAGAAAAAATAACATGTCCAAAATAAAGCTTGACTCTTTTGAGAAAGGTAAATGTAACTCCTAAGAACCAAGAATAGAAAAAATGATCTCCATACTAATAAAAGACACAATCTTTGACTTGTAACTCCTCTATCATGGCCCATATTCCAAGATAGGCATCTAAAATTATCAATCAACTCATGTGGAACTTACCAACAACATGCAAGATGCTCCACTACTCAATTCTCATATCTAAGTTGAGAAATTTGTTAAATAGCTTTGCAACCACCATTGCCAACTTCATTTCCTCTTGAATGCATATAACAACTAACACAAAAATTCTTGGAGAATATTAATTATAAATTATTTTTAAAGTAAACCCTAACCATCCAAGGATACTTTCAAAGATTGGAGTTACATAGGATTGCAAGGTAAATGGTAGCTTAATCATAACACTTGTATTGCTACATTTTGCATTGAATTGGAGGATTTATTTCACTATAATATATTGACATATCATACTATATGGAGTGCATAATTGATCCTATGTTTGGCCTCATCATCTCACATTAGACATCATATCTTGTCATGTCTTCTTATGATCTTACATTGTTCTCTTGGTATTACAATATCATACATTCCTATGTCTTAAAGGATTTATTTGATGATCTTAATTTTCTACATTTTGCAATCACATATTAAGTTGATGCTCGTGATTTTAGATTGACACATCTATATCATCAAGAATACTTATGTTGATCCATTTTTGCATATCTTACTTTGAGAGCTTATCATTCATCCTTTCACTTGCCTACATTGAGAGGCATCATGCTATTACCCCTTGTCTAGTTGAGCTATATTTGACCCATATTTATTAGCACTATTAAGGATTATCTATGTAAAGTTATTAATCCTTAACATAGGAAAAAGATATGCACATAAAACTTTCAAGTATTTTTGGTGAACATCTTGAAATTGATGATATGCCAATGCATTGGATTTGGAATACCATTAAATATGGGAATTTGATCAAGTCCACATATTAGGATTTATGTAATAATTTAAAAAATTAAACATATTAACAAGTTTTCTATGGTTTATATAATAACTTATAGGGTTTCATTTTATTTAAATGAAAAATATAAAAATGCAAAAATATCATTTTCCCATTTTTCTTTCCTTTTTAGGGTTCAAATTTAAAGGGAGAGAAGGGGGAAAGACTACTTTTGCTCATAAATGGAATGGTAGGTATAGAAATGAGCATGCCTCATAAATAGGCAAAAAACAAGCCTTCAAATGAAGTTTCCAACTATGGCATCAACCTTAACTAGTAGTTGTAGTTTCTCTTCTTCCTTTGAACATTTTTCCCTCCTAAAAAGTTCAAGTATGCTCAACAAACATTGTGAACAATTGTATTAGTTTACAATTCAAAATTGAAAATGAAGGATATGCATAGGTTTTCATGTTTAGGAGAAAAATAATATAAAATACCCTCAATTAAAGGTGTTGTCAACTTTAGTTGAAGGTTGTTCCTTTCATTGAAGGTCTAGTACACATCACACATACATTACCTTCAAATGGTGCTTGTTCGATTGAAGCTAATCCTTTATTTGAAGGCCCTAGATGCACGTTTACCCCTGCAACACAATTTTGAGTCACATCTCACAAGTCTATTAGGGCGTTATGCTTCCACCCCAATAATTTATGAGATTTCTTATGCAGATTCTAAATTTTAATAGAATTAAAAAAATAATTTATTTCATTTAAAAATGTTTGTCAATAAATTGTTTCTTATACTTTATACTATTTTTAATCAGTAACATTTCTTCATAATGCACAACTTGAGTTAGAGATAGGATCTTTTCATAATTTCTTAAACATAGATCATTAACATTGATGTCTAAGACATGCATATCATTTTGTAATATTTTGTTAGATATTTTATTATTTATTAATTTTTAGTTGAGATTATTTATAATTTAGACAAATATTTCTCTATAATGCATTTTTTTTAAATACTTAAATTATTATAATTTGATGAATCAAAGACATCAATATGAAAAGTGGTGATATTTTTTATTGTTTGCATTGTTTATTATTTTTCTACATGTATCAAGCATGCTCCATAAAAATCTTTTGTTGATTAGAATATAGAAAATAAAAATAATAATTAGAGAAATATTTTAAAACCTAAAAAAAAATTACTTTGAAGACTATGTTGATGCAAAATCTTAATCATGATGACCTGGTTTGATCATGAAAAATATGATGTAAATCAATAATAATTTTTGTTCGATAAAAAGTTAAAATGTGAAATGAAGATAAAATGCCACATAAACACCTCCCAATGAAAAACCGCTATTTTAATATTGTTTTAAAATAAATGGATAAAATCTAAGCTTTTCAACCATGAACTGTGCAGCACCTTTTCTGCTAAAGAATCAGTAAATAAAATTATACTGTTCTGAAGAATCTGATGAAAGCATAAAAAATTTAATTGTGGATAAATACTTTAGATTCAAGAATTTTTATGACTGCAGCCGCAACTTACTTGTTTCTTGGAAGTCGTAGGGCCAAAAAATGTAGAATTGCATTGCCAAATCATCTACAGGCAGTTTCAAATTCCGTAAAACGGCACGGGCGCGACTCTTTTTCTTCCTTTCCGATAAAATTGTACAACGGATTAAACATTCAGTTAATTAACGCCAAATAGGTATAAAACATTGTGCAGAAACTAGGGTTTGTATTCCTATCGTACTTTTAACATAAAATTAATGATCTGAAATGAATTAAGAACGGGAGCCCTGCCAGAAACTATGAATTATAATTTCAACCAAATTGGAGCTCTGCTAAAATGTTATTTAAAAAAGTTTGAACCTGACGTGAATCGAACACGCAACCTTCTGATCTGGAGTCAGACGCGCTACCATTGCGCCACAGATCCGCCTATTGTTGCAAGGTGTGGATTATTTTAATAAACCGCATTTAAATTCTCAGATTTCTTCTTCCTTCCTCGTTTCCTTAAATTCCAAATTACTATGGTATATTTGGCTCCAACTATTAAATACCTGCTAATATCTGTTGTTACTTTTAACCATATATGCTCTTTCTGGTATCAAGGCATATATATTAATCCATATTTACAACTTTATCTTCCGTTAGAAAGGAGAATAATTTTTTTAGTATTTTTAAATATTATTTTGTATTATTAAAAAAAGATTAAAGAGTAATATTTGTGAAAGCATATTTTTTTTTATTATAATCATTTTTAAGATAATTAGTAAAGTTTTAAAGGGGCCTTTATTTTTAATAAATTTTATATTACATATAAGTATAAATGTTAATAGGTAAACAAGACATTATATACACAACATAAAATAAAGAGATTGTTCGATTCAAATTAGATATGACAAAAACTTTCATTTTTTTTTGTCAAAATCAAATAAGGAAACACTTGCCAAAATTGCAAAAATCTAAAAAGCACCACACAAAAGTTAACTATTAACACATAGGATATAAACCATGCCCCATTTTTCTCTCCTACCCGCTTCATTTGCTACCATTTTGACAACCTTATCTACTATTCCCCTAGATTCTCTCGTACCACCTTATGCATTATATAAGTTAGCAAGTCCATCTAATGATTGAAAATGAACACCCTTGTAGATCTCTTACCAATTCTTAAAATGATGAATGGACCCACTGAAAAACACCAAAATGATGAAATCATTACCAACTTCTAGTCACTTAATATTGTAGGAGACATAAAACCCCACCAACTTCTTTCCAATATTGCAATAGTAAGCTCATAGGAGCCCTTCTTCCTTTTGCAAAGCTTCAAACTCCACCTAATAGCTATCCTAGGGGAGATGAAGAACCTTCTCCTTCCACCACTATAACCTCCTAGAGTTGGGGATCATTCACCTCATTCATTTATTTAGCCTCTTGACCATATTTACAAAAGCTTAGATAGCATAAATAATTTCAACAACCAAAAATCAACATTAGGATCCATCAACATAATTCCCAAATTCACCATAAAATCACCTTTTATAACCAACTTTAAATTATCTTCAAACTCCACTCATCATAACTCACTTAATATATCATACAATAACTATAGGATGGCCATGAAATTACAAGAAGATATTTCCTTATGTAATGAACAAATAGGGAACCACATCCCATTTTATCCTCTCTTTCATGCCCTACTAGAACTTATCCTTCTCACCAACCACCTTAATAGTGTCCACATATACAAACAAGATGCAACTATGTTTCCACATAACCAAATGCCAAGCATAGCAATAATGTGCATCCTTCACACTTTGAAAATTATTCACACGTGTTAGAAATCTTCATTGATTGGTGCTTCTACCAAATAATACCATTAATTGTACATGCATGCTCCTAATATCCAATATTAATCCATCCTCATATGACCATATACTTCACATTAGTTTAATATTTCTTACAATAATGAGCTAGAAATATTGTTTACATTGTACTTAGCCTTCACCACCTTATCTCTCTTGAACCAAAAAAACACACTTGATCATGGTAGATAAAATCTTACATGTTACTCCAAGTCTATCCATGTATTTAGATCATGGTTGTAGATAGGAATTATAATTTCTTGGTTAATTCTAGCATTCACTAATAGGTATACCACAATTTCTTTTTGTAATGACAAAACTAATCTTTTTGAAACTAGATTTTAGTCTAGGTTCCACTTCTTTTGCATGCGTATCCCAACTTCTAAATCAATCTCTTGGTAGTATGGGTTGCATTTATTAATATTAAGGAGCCACTTTCAACTACCACCTTAAGAAAATCTAGAGAGGTTGTCATCAACATACTAGCTATAAGAGCTTCACGCTAGGATTTACTATGTCCTTATCCCAAAAAAGAGAGAATTTCCATGAGCTCTACATCTACATTTTGGAGAACTATTGTTAAAATTAAGATCTTAGGATACTAATAATTATAAACAATATATAAAATAAATAAAATAAGAATAATACAAGCATAGGTTTTACACATTACATAAGATATACATGAGGAAAACCCTTTTAGATAAAAAACCCATAAAGAATCATTTTATTAAAACACGTACAATAATGGTCTATTATAACATAGACCGAAAATGGGGAGCACTTCTCCATACTTCCACATGGCCAACAATACCTCATGTGCATATTGATAGAATTCACTATCAATCTCCAAATTCTACACCTCTCAAATGAGAGGGAACCTCCTTAAATATAGGAGAAAGGATGGATAATACCTTAAGGGTATTAGTCACACCTATTCAAAATAACCATTCCTAAATAATTAATAATTTAATGTATTAGACTATAACTATTTTGAATGTGATATGCTTAATAAAACATATAATATATATATAAGGTTATAAATTATCCTTATTAATGGAGTGATCCATTGAAAGATTAATTGGTAATTATTTAAGGTTGAGTTCTTAAAAGCTTAATTATGATGGAGCTGCTACAAAAGGCAATGTAGGCCTTGCTAGGAAGTAGGTGGTGCTTGGAACCTAGTCATGATATATTTTGTAAAAAAGGGGATCTTTCTTCTTGAGATTAGAGAGAAATATTGAAGCAAAAGTGTTAATGCTCTTGAAATTCATAAAAATGAAATAAAAGTATCTAGAAGTGGAAGGAGACTCACAAGTGATCATCAATGGTTGTATTAAAGGATTTTTACAATATTGGATGCTCAAGTGAATAATTGATAAATTAAATCACATCAATGAAAACTTCATAGAGATATCATTCAAGAATTACTATAATGTGAATAATGGTGTAGTTAAGTATATGGCTAACTATAATATCACTAAGAATTGTTAAATGTTTACTATATATTATTTGTAATAACTTTACTAAATTTTGGACAATTATTGTTAACAAGAAATATCAAGCTAAACAATGAATTTTATTTTATTAGTAAGTGTCATAAGTCCTACTGTTAATGTAAAAAAAAACTAGAGATTAATTAAATTAATTTTACACATACACACATAAATTATAAATTTAATATCATTTACATAATATATAAATCAATATATAAAAATTACATATTTGTAGATATTGTACATATCTTCTCTTATTCACTCTTATCTATTTACATATTCATATATATTTTCATTTAGTTTTTGTGCTATATATTATATACATATAGGCTATGTTAGGCTAAGGAAATGTGTTAGAGATGTGTCCCATTGTAACCACATTCTTAGACTCTACCATAGTATCTTTGATTGTGGCACACTTAGTAAGTTTTTATGTATATAAACCATTCATTGTAGTGCCAAGCTTGAAAAATCTATGTATTTTATTTGAGGCATATATCTCACCAAAATGATCCTTGTCCTAAAATTTTATCTTGTCCTTGAGACACATTATTTTTCTCTATGTAAAGTTTTAATATTTCTCTATATACATATACATACATACATACATATACACACACATATATGTTGGAGTAATTAGGATAATCACTTGATGAATAATTAATCATTAATTAATTACTAAGTCCTTTATTACTTTATTCATTTAAGTTAAACTTAGGAGTGTTTTTTAATTTATTAGATTCAATTAAATATAAGTCAAGTTGTCTCATTGATGAGATTAAAACACTTGTCACAATCTAATGCAATTCTCATCTAGGGTTTACTATTTTATGCTTTATAAGCATTCACATTCATTGTAATTATTCATTCAAATTAATTTATTGCACAATTAATTGCTTTTCTAGATCAATCTCTCTCAAGGCTGCATAGCATAATCATTGTTTTGATTTCTCATTTGTGAAAGGCATTTTGGTTGTAGAGCATCACTGGGAGCTATGGGGGTTCAACAATCAACTCCAACATGGTATTAGAACACAAGATCTATGACTTCCTATTCAAATTTTGAGTGATCCAACCTTGAGGTAAATATCAGCTCATCTTGAGGCAAAAGGAGAATCACCAGAGTCTAGAATGACCAAAAACCCTAAGAATGCATGTAATTTTGGAATTTGCTCAAATCTAGGTAGTTGCAAAAATGCAAATTGTTTTTAGGTGAACATAGATCTGTATAGAGCCGTATAGACTTGGGCCCAAATTTGCCATTAAATTGCCTCAATGAACATGCAAGTATGATAGGGTTTAAAATTTTGGTTTTTTACTTTAATTTTTTCTAGAAAATTAAAAAAACTACTTTTTTATCATTTCAAAAAAAATAAAAATGAAAAAGCTTATTTTTGCAAAAAAAAATAAAAAAGAAAAAAAATAAAAAAGGTAGGTGTACTCGCCCTACCTTGAGTACCCCATCACAAGCCCCACACCATACATCCTGCCACCAATTGTCAATGGCCTTAGTACCGCCACCCAACGCTTTCATTGTCGATGACCAATTTTAGCCACTTGACGACAATTCATAACCCGCCAACAAAGCTGCTGACATTGCAAAACCCAGCAAGTTTGCTAAACTCAGTGGTAGCCCAAAAATTCTAACATCCACACAAACCAAGGGAATATTCCCTCTCATGCAACATATTTTGTTTTGAACTTGACACATCTTAAAGAATATTTCAACAAGTGCAAATTTCCAAGTCATCAATTTTTTTCTGGTGAAGGAGATTATTTTGGGCATGCTTGTTGACATCAACATGACATCTCATTGATTTCAACACTATACGGATTGGTTTTTTCCCCCTCCTAGCCTCCATTTGGCATAAAGGAGCAGTTTTTTTTTTCTTTTTGGAATAACTTGGGTATACAGTGTCAAATTTGAGAAAATTAGATATCATCAAAAATCTAGTTTTGAGCACTTTCTAGTGGTCTAGGTCTCATCATCATATTTTTCTTTTAGTTCTTGTTATTCTTAGTCAAAGTCAAATTCTGAGCACTTTCTGGTGGTCTAGGTCTCATCATCATATTTTTCTTTTAGTTCTTGTTATTCTTAGTCAAAGTCAAATCTACATTTTGCACATTTGAACTAATAACTTTTCACTAAAATCTTCAATTTTCACAATTCCAATGGCATTGGAAAGATATTTCAAAGGTCTTCAAATCTATTCATATATATTTTCTAGAATTTGCCCCAAGTATATTTTATTCAATTTTTTTTGTGATTTTACATTTTGTCAATTACTTGGACATCTTGGTACCTGGAAAGAATTTGTTTGCATGAGATGAAATCATTTTATCTGCTTTATATGCATTAAGGTCATTAGTCTTTTATTTTATCATTTGAGGAAGTATCATGGGTTTTTGGCTCATCCTTTTGTGATCATCTTGGAAAAAGGATAATTATGAGTCTTGGTGAAATAACCTCCTAACACATATCAAGTGGCTTGATTTTTTTCCTTATCTTTATGGAATCATACCTACATCAAACACACTAGGGAGTTTATCGGCATGGGGTATCATTTGATATCATATAGTAGGGGTTATATGTTCTAGTGTTGATCATGACACTATGTGTGCTATATCAGACATTGATTATCCCCATACACTTTGGATTTGAATTTGGGAGATCCATGAAGACCCTCATATCTCTCTATATACCTAGAGGATTTTATTGCAGATAGTCTCATTCCTCTTGTAGATGTAGATTCCATACCCTTTGATTACGATACTTTAGAGGAGCTTGAGTATATCACATGTCTTACATGTTTTGATGGTTCAAAGACTTGTCTTCATGTTCTCACTCTTCAGATTGAGACTACATCATCATCTTCTATTGTTCTTGATCAATTTTGCATCACCACATCTTTGGCCCCTATTGATTTAGTGTAGTAGGACATACATATTTTATACACTACTTGGGATTCGTATCTTGTAGACATACCATCCTTGTTTTTAGAGTCTCGTATTACAGATTTGGAGGATTACTTTGAGGACATTCAACTCCTCTTTATTGATAGCCATATCATCACCGTTAGCCCACCATCATCTTCATCATCTTTGGAGTATGTTCTACATCAGTCTTCACAAGTTTTTGGATTAACATCATCTATTTCTGACATGTGGACACTTGAATAGTTTTCAGAGGCACACATCATTTGGATTTGGATTCTTGATGAACCCATTCTTTTGGATTGGATTCTCAATCACCAATGGATCTATTTCTTCCTAAGGGGAGAAATGTTGTTTGAAGGCAATATATAATATTCTATCTTTAGGTGTTAATCATTAGCACATGAGCTACTTCTTTATGGGGGGATTCTTATCCTCATTTTCTCTCTCCTAGACTTAGGGGACACCTATTGTACTTGTGTAACAAAAGCAGCTCTTGGGGGGTCATATTGAGTCCTCCTTCTATCCTTCTTTCACTTGTGCAATTATTTCATTTTCTCTCTTTTGGAGAGGGTTTTTTCCATGTGATTTTCTCCTTTTCTCTGATTATGAGAGTTTCATTTGTTTGTAAATGGGTACCTCATCAGGCCTTGTAGTCAAGACCCATCCATGCATCCATTAATGCATTCTTCATCAGGGTTTTAGCTTTTCCCTGAGTTTATCTTAAGGAGGGTGTTGAAGTAATTAGGACAATTACAAGTGATAATTAATCAATTATTAAGTCCCTTATTACTTTATTCACTTAAGCTAAACTTAGGGGTTCTTTTTAATTTATTAGATTGGACTAAATATAGGTCAAGTTGTCTCATTGTGTGAGATTAAAACACTTGTCACAATCTAATGTAATCCTCAACTAGGGTTTTCTTTTTTTATGCTTTTATAAGCATTCAAATTCATTGTAATTATTCATTCAAATTAATTCATTGCACATATCAGTTGCTTTTTGGATCAATCTCTCTCAAGGCTGCATAGAATGATCATTGCTTTGATTTCTTGTTTGTGATAGGCATTTTGGTTACAGAAGATCACTGAGAGTTGTGGGGGTTCAACAATCAACTCCAACATTATACATACATAAATACTTATATATACATACATACATATATAAATACATATATATACATACACACACACACACACATATATACATACATACATACATACATACATACATAAATCATCACCCCTTACAATTTCACACTACATGGAAACCCTATTTTACCTTCAACACTAATTATAAAAATAATTTATTCATTTCAAGGTCAAATTATGAAAATATATTAAATTCCCTGACATCCTAATACATTTAGGAAAAAAGCCCCTGATCAAGGGTGTGGACGCCCTTGACCTTAAGGGTGTCCTATTTCAAATTTAAATTTTGGTGTCAATTTTGAAGGGATTAAAAATATCCCAAGTCGGCCTATATTCAAAAAATCAATCAAGATGCATATAAAAAACAAGTTTTATTCTCATTTGAACATTAGAAACAAGGATGAACAAGGAGCTATATTTTGATCAAATTATGAAGATGTATTAAGTTATCCTCTACATGCTATGTACACCAATCTATTTTGTTTTGTGGACTAACCTATTGTAGGTCTGTCAAGCAATCCAAGCACCCATCAATCAAAATTTGTGGCAACTCATGGTGTGTACATCACTTGGACAAGGATTTCATACTAATATAATATTATCCATTTATCATTTTATTTTAGTCAATTATTATTGTCTTATCCTTTGCCTAACCTAGGGCATGACCTATTGATCATTATTATTCATTGTACATGGAGGTGGAAACACCCAAATGGGGTTTGACTTAGGCAAGCCCCATATACATCACACCCTTTCCCCCTCTTTTCACGTGTGTAGGTTAGATCCAAAGATTTTATCAGTGGATTGTCACAGGAAACACAATGAAAAATATAACACAACATCTGAGAGTTGCAAATCCCTAAAAGGTTGACTCTTTGGTCTATGGAACCTACGCTCCTGCCCCTACAATTTAGGATTAGATTTCAATCATAGTTTCCTCTTTGTCACCATTTTTCAGATTTGGGTTTGTACCATCAATTTCTATTTTTGTTTGTGTGATAAATTATATTTTTAAATCTAGGGTATACGTCAAATGGGTCAATTAAATCACACATTAAATTTCTCCTCTTTGTGATTCTAAAGGACTAAACCCTAGGAGATTGGCTCTCCCTTGTGGTAGCAAGCCAATCATGAACCCTAGTTGGTGTTGTGTCCAAAAGCAAAGGGCAAGTGAAAAAAGTTGATCTTAGTTGGATCTAGGATCTCTTTTCCTACTCTACAATACATACACATACACATACACATACACATACACATACATATACACATACACACATACACATTATGCATATACATATATACATCTAAATATGCATGTATTGTAACAATCCCAATGTTTAACTCAATAAACTTCCAATGTTTTCTCCCCGAGTGAATAAATCATGATGCCATAACATAGCAATAAAAAAAAATCTTTCCATAATGTAAATTACATGCACATTTGAAATAAACACTATTGTAAACTTCCATTGCATTTCATTGTAATTTCACAAATCTTTCCATAACTTATATTTCATATTGAATAAACTCAAGTTTATCATTCACGATTACATTCTTCCATATAAATGGGTACAAGATACATGCATAGCTCCTCTGGGCTTCATTTGGCAATAGATATACAAACTAGTCCTAATTTCGCTACATTGTTGCATACATTCTAGATATCTCCATTCCTTGGTGCACACACTCTAGTTGTCTCAATACTAGCACAAACAATCCACAAACCTCGACTGCCAACTAATGAGGAGAAGCATCACTCAAGTGTTTTTTTGCCAACCACAAACTCAAATGCAGTCCCTTGCACATCTATCATTTGATAGATGGCCCTTCCCTTCGACAAAGAGATTGGTTGGTAAACCCCATAATAATAGCCTATCTGAGCTTAGTGTTGTTTCCTACAAACTAGAACCTAATCATAAGGTCGTTACCCCTACAAGTATGAAAATCCTGAACTAGAATGCATAAAAGGAACACAATGAACTGATAGTTCAATCAAAGGAAAATTACACTACTTTGGCCAAAGTATTCTCACCCAGTTCTTTGAGTGACAATCATCCTATTCGCATACACTACCATAGCTCAATTTGGATTATGATCGTTCATATACTATACATAGGCAATTTCCTTCCATAGGTAATCATTAACCTTAAAAATAACCTATTCCCCTTTTCCCAAAACATAATGGTATCTCTACCAATAAAGCATAAGCATAAGTTACCTCATCAATGGATATCCCAATCCATAGGTATAACATATGAGATTTTCTAGTCTACAAATTAACTTTGCATAAACATCTTAACAAGCTATCCCCTTCAATGGGCAACCCAGTCCTAGGTTTAACTTTATAGTCTAAAGTATAGCTACATAAGCTTCTTCTTATAATATAATAAATAATTCATAGATAAATGACTCCATTCAATAATATATCATGACAATAAGTGATTCTCTTCAAGAGTATAATCTCATCAATGATTGACCTCAATCAAAGAATAATCATATCAATAAATGATTCCATTTGAGAGTGTAATATCCTTAGTAAAAAGGATTATTCAAAGAGTAGAATCTTTTCAACAATATGAATTCATATAAAGAGTATATAATAACCAATTAGGTAACAACTCTAACTCAATAGGTAATCCCACATATGGCTCCAATCAAATAGTCATTCATAAACTCAAGTGATCAACTTAATCACATAGGTGAGTTTCAACCTTGGTAAATCCTAATCCAAGGATAAAGACAACAACCAATGTCTAGTTCGATCATGTAGGTTAATTTAAAGCTATATGTGTTCCAAACAAAGACAAAATATACAATCCTACCAAGTAGGTTATTCTCAACCTATAGGTTCCAATGAGTAGTTAAGTACATATTCCAACTCAATAGGCAAGTCTTCACCTAAGGTTTCATTCATTAATCAAATAAACTTCTTAACCTGATTAGGTTATTCTAGACCTAGGGTTCATTCAAGAGTAAGGTAATGATCTTGAGTGACCATTCAAATATAGAATAGTAATATGACGTCACATCCTATCATGGTTCATACTACCACTGTTGATGTTTTGCTAAACCTTATCATTCCTAAGGTTTCCTAGCATCATAAGATAATAGTGTCAAGTCACTTCGTGACATTGATACATTTCACATTATACATTGTAATGTTACTACCTATGTATAGAAATAACATCTGAGTTACCATATAGGGTATACAAGAGTATTAATCACTCCCTTAAGCTATTCATGTTTTCACTAAATCTAGTATAAAATACTATTGATAAATAATCACTCCTTTCTACGGAGTATATAAAAAAATCATAAGGAAATCATTAACAAATTATTTTCCTTTCCATAAGCAAATAGTATGTATCACTAATGCAAGCATTCTCATGCAATTCCATACAAATCAATCAAGACATTCATTCTTTCATAACAAAAGACAAATAAAAGGAGAATAGGTTCTCATGCATGTCGATCGCTTAATCCAATAGACTAATCTGGTTTTCAACCTTCCAATATCAGCTTGATAGGCTTCACCTCAAATTACTATAAACACTCAATACAATATCTCACAATAACCTTCTTCTCTAAACTCTCACAAAATAATTCTATCTCAAAAAAATATAGCTCCAAAATAAAACAGTAGATTGTAACTTCAGAATGGGTGTCCAAATGAGAGAGTAGGATCATCTATTAATACTAAATAATGAGATATTGATGCCTAAACAAGTGATATGCCATTCAAAACCACTTTAGTCATGCAAGTCGACTCAACATATACAGAAAAGGTGGCAGTGTTCTAAGATAATACTCAACCTGGTAAACAACAGATCGACTTTCTTGCATGCCGACTATACTTGACTAAATCAATTATGCACATGTTCTATATATGAGAAGGGAATTGCAAGTATGAAATATTTATATAGGAAATAGAGAATTCATAATATGACACCAAGTTTTAGCACCTTCCCTATTCTTTTTCCTGCGGTTTGTCAAAGGAAACAGTCAATATACATTTGGCAACACATATTTTAGTCGACTTAGTCATAGACTGGTTAATCAACATAACATGGATGAAACGATTCCCATAGTTATTACACTTTAAAGAGCTTTGACCAAGCACATTCCATAATATAGTATGCAACACCTTATATGCTTTCTCAATAATTACATGCTATGTGCTTAGATATTAGCTCATGTGTTTTCAATGCATTATCTCAATGACATATGCAAGTTTAAACAAGGAGTTATATTCTCTACTCCAACACTGCACAATACTCATAGTATGGAACCCGCATTGTATTCTTTTTCTTTCAATATTAGTTATAATAGAGCTTATGCATTATGCATAAGCTTCCCTTCTCACGCACCTATGTTAATGCAAAGATCTTTCAAAATCTAGCAACATTATATACTACATGTGTGTGCTTAATTCTTCTATCATATGTTTTCAACTCATACTCATATTTCCACATATGGCTTATAGTCATCTATGCCTTGAGTACAAGTTTATGGGTGGTTTATGTAGCGCCATGCATTTTGCTTTTCACTATATATATAGTATAATGTTACCATTATTATATATATATATTATCATATACATATACTCATGAAACATTCTTTGATAATAATCACATATAGCCATATATATATATGTATATACCATATACATATAATCATTAACAAACAAGTTCATCGAATAAATCATACAATATATGAGTGCATAAATCCACATTATCATTGTTATCTTTCAACAATATCATTTCTGCCAACAATACACATGTGTGTGTATTACACACACACACACACACACACACACATATATATATGTATAATTGAATAATATTGATATATATGTTTATACATATATACTTGTATATGCAATGTATGTTTCTGTTACATACCTCTCACACACATATTAGTATATACATTAAACATATATATCATTACTTTGTTATTTAAACATATATATTCACTATACCACCGATCGACAATTATATATATACCAACGCATATACACATATTCAAGTGCAAGTGATATGTGTCCATCTGACATCTCGATGCATACAATGTATTCATGCATGGTACACATAGGTATTTCTTCTTTCATGCATGTATACATTTGCTATGCATGAGTATTGTTTCCACACACACACACACACACACAGACACACACACACACACACACACATATATATATATATATATGCATTATGTACATATATAATCGTTGATTGCTACATGAAGTAGAACTCAAACTCATCAAAGAGACTCAGACAAATCACGATCAATCAAGAAACCATAGAATATAACCCAAGTTATACTATCATATAATTCGATCCACATATACATCCTAACTCAATCAAGGACAACTACGCAAACATTTCAATATGTCAAGATTATGACCAAAAGCACTTACCCGATTCCCAAGCTATTGACTTGACTTAACCAACTAAGAATGAGTTTGTGTAAGCTCAGTTAGGTTTCATTAAGGATTACCCAACCAATCACTTCTCCTAAGTGATACTTCCCCTCCTTTCTAGAGGATTGAACCTATCCTTGCAACCAACTTAGTACAACACCAAGGTAGTTAGATGTTCAAAATAAATCCACATGCATCATAAAACATTAGCATATTCATTATAGCAATACATGTTCTTCATCAATGCAAACATAATTACTCTTCCAAAGTAATAACATCTTTAATACCTATTCCAATATTTCATTCATTTAACAAACATATCAAAATCATACTTTGTGTTCATCATCCTTTTTACCCATGAAGGTAAAAGTAACTTAGTAACAACAAGATGGGGTGTGACATGTATATACATATACATATACATATACATATACATATATTTTTGAGGCATACGTGATATTTCTAAGTTGTTCATATGAAAATAATAGTCCAACTCTTAATAAGTGCATATTAATGAAATTGCATATTTCTAAACAAAGTTGTATTTGCCAATTTTCTGGGTCAAACCAATTTCATCCCCAAAGTTATTGATAGGGAAATAGTTGAACATGTCTATCACCACATTTGCAACCACAACTTATGAAAAAACTCCAATATATCCTTTATGGTTTGATGAATATTGATACCATGTTTCAAAGATGCCATTTTGGCATAGGTTGTTTTACTTATAAAATAGAAAAGCATGTGAACTATTCAACAAACTTCTCTAGGAAAATGTGCACAAATTAATTTTTTGAGAAGACTTTGAAAACTTCCAATCTAATGCAAATAACTAGTATAAAATCAAGCTCGCCTTTTTCTAATATCCTTGTTTCCTTGCTAAAATGGCCATCTAGGAACAAGTTATGGAGTTCCATCAAACATAAAGGGAGAACATAGCCTGATGAAAGTGTCGGGTAAATGAATGCATTAAAATTCCTTACAGAGCCTATAGCTAATAAGCAGAACAAAATAACACATAGACTAAGAAGCAACAACTCAAACATGGGCATACATACAAACAAAAGTAGTAAGCATTCCCTTGAGGCCTATAGAAAAAGAAAAATAAAGATCCTTTCTACAACTCATGAGCTTGTTAATAACCCTAAAAAACACTATATTTGTAAATATGAGATGTTTGAAAGGGATTTTTTGTCATGTTATTGTTGCAACTACCCTACCCATGACACACACTTAATACAAACCCATGCATCGACTACCTATGTCCGCACCTGTTGGCTAACAAGCTCTCATATTAGAACATGTAACCCATGACAAAGCCACCTTTATAGCCCTGCAAACATTACAAATCCTCAAATTTTTGACCATATAATCTATTTTCAAATAAAAGAAAGAAACCTTGCAAAAATAACATACACCAATCAAGAAAAACCAAAATATAATTTTTCTAAATCCATTAAAAATTAAAAGCATTAGCAAATCCACCAAATATCTCTGTCTATCAAAGTTTACAATACACAACTAATGCCATTTATTCAAACGAAAACGATAATCCCACTTACATGCACATACTAATTAGTCGATAGGCAACATATAGTGTGGGATTTGAGCTTGAAACAAGTCTCACGCATGCAAACCACTATTGAGTAATTGGAAAACAAGTTTTAGCTATCATTTAATGGTAATCTAGTTGTCGTTTAATGGTAAAAGCCTTCAAAATCTCACTTATCACGTAAAAGCCAAATAAATATTGATTTGACAACTAGATGGGAACATTTTATTTCCATTTATAGTGTTTTTTTGTAATTTGATGGCAAATTTCTTTTTTCATTTGCATTGCTTTATGTTTTAAATTTGTATGCAAATATTTCATAATCAACTAATACTTAGTTTCTTTAAGAAAAAAATCTAGATTTGTCGAAGTTTATTTTATTCTATTTTTTAACATTTATTATTAATTGTTTAATCCAGCCAATGCAACTAGAATTCACAACACATCCATGCATAAATACATACTCTCTAACATATTAACATACGTATAATTTTCTATCGACGTAATCTTTGAACATCCTTTAAATGCAAGTGCTAGTAATAATGAGATGAGAGGAATGTGTTGCTTTGATTCATTAAGCTCCATCTCTAATTTTGAAATGAAAACTTATAAGATATTATGAAGCATCAAACTATAAGGAGAAATAAAATAAACATAGATGTTGAGCATTGCCTACCTATAATCTAGTAGAAAAGCCCTTTGAACATAAGAGAGCCGAATCTATGGTGCTTAACCTGAAGAGTCGCACAATGTGGCAACATGAAGACTCTTGAATAGGGTCATATGGTCATGGTCACGCTCCATGGGCTTGTTAGATTAGTTGCTAGGAATAGCCGGACCTTCTTAACTCCAAATCATTCTTCTACATTCAATTTATAATCTCTTTTGAATAATACCATAGAAAGAAGAAATGGTAGTGTTTGTATCCTTAATTATCTTTGGTAACAGTCTATCGCGAGTGAGTTAGACTTTACCTAATGATTTTCAAATCCATAATGTACTATTCATTCTTCTTTTTCAATCTTATGGAAATTCATTACAGATAAGGTATCTAGCTAGGCGGAGTAGGAGTGAAGAATAATGGTAGCCATGGCTGCAGCAGTGTCCCTCCAATTCCCCGCTTCACCTGCACTGCCTTCAATCAAATGGCCGCTTTCTAGTCACTCTTGTACTACTTTTCATTCTTCTATATTTTACGACCAGCGGTATAAAGTCACTTCAGCTTCCTGTAAAGAATGTTCAATGCAAATTTTTGAGCCAAAACACGAATACATCAACAATTCAGGGGGTGATAATGCAGAGGCTCTGTATAAAATTCAGGGTAAACAAAGCGTCTATGATATAGTATTGCAGTCTTCAACTCGAATCAATAAAGCCATAGAAATTAAGGGACTCCATGCTCAGTTCATAAAAACTCGTAGTAAGGACGACAAATTTATGAACAACAATTTCATTCATATGTATGCCAAATGCGGTTGTTTGGATGATGCACGCCAAGTATTTGACGAAATGTCTGAACGAAATTTGGTTTCATGGAACACCATCCTTGCAGGATGTGTAAGGAATGGACAGAATGAAGAAGCCTTGGACATATTTAGCTGGATGCATTCCACGGGAGTGAAGCCAGATGAATTTACCTTTGGGAGTGTTCTGAAGGCATGTTCAAAGTCGGAAACTCTTGGACGAGGTAAGGAGATTCATGCCCATGTTGTCAAAATTGGGTTTGAGTTCAATATCTTTGCCGCAAGTGCCCTGGTTGATATGTATGTGAAATGTCACAGTCTTCACGATGCAAATAGATTGTTTGAAGAATTGCCTGGACGGGATCTGGTGTTGTGGACTGCGATGATTTCAGCTTATGCTCAGGATGGGCAGAGTATTAAGGCTCTAAAAATGTTCTGCGAAATGCAACGGTCAGGTATCAAGCCCAATACATTCTCCTTCACTAGTGCTCTTGTTGCATGTTGTTCTCTAGCCAGATTGGAACAAGGCACACAGTTCCATGCACTTGTTATAAAATATGGATTACAGTCAGACACGCCTGTGGGGAATTCACTAATTACCATGTATAGCAAATGTGGTAGTATCAAGGATGCAGAGCTTGTGTTTCACAAACTGCTCAAACGAAGTGTAATTTCATGGAGTGCAATGATATCAGGATATGCATATCATGGAAGGGGTAAAGAGGCCCTCCAATTGTTTGAACACATGAAGAAGAAAGGAATGAAACCAAATAATGTCACTTTTGTTGGTGTTCTTTCTGCCTGCAGCCATGTAGGTCTAGTGAAGGAAGGTCTCACCTACTTTGATTCCATGAGTCGGGATTATGGCATCGACCCAATTGCAGAGCACTATGCTTGTATTGTTGATCTTCTTGGCCGTGCCGGCCTTCTTGAGGAGGCAGTTGACTTCATCAATAGAATGCCATTCGCAGCTTGTGATGCAGTGTGGAGAACCTTACTAGGTGCCTGCAGGGTTCATAACAATATGGAGATAGGTTTGCTAGCAGCAGAACGTCTGCTGGAATTGGCACCTCATGATGCTTCGGCATATGTGTTGCTTTCAAACATCTACGCCGCAGCAAGCAGGTGGGAAGATGTGGTAAGGATAAGGAAAAAGATGGATGATATGGGAGTAGAAAAAGAGGCAGGGCTCAGTTGGATTGAAGTCAGGAGCAAGGTGCACAGATTTGTTGCGAGAGACAGATCACATCCTCAAACAGACGAGATTTATGCAACACTGGAGTTATTGACAAAGCAGATGACTGAGGCAGGTTATAAGCCATATACAAAGCTTGTGCTGCATGATGTAGAGGATGAGTTAAAAGAACAATATCTGTGCCACCACAGTGAGAAGCTAGCTATTGCTTTCGGCCTTATAAGCTTTCCCTTGGGAAAATCAATCCAAATAGTTAAAAACCTTCGTGTATGTGTCGATTGCCACACTGCTACTAAGTTTATCTCTAAGATTGTTGGGCGAGAAATTGTAACGAGGGATCCAAGTCGCTTTCATCATTTCAAGGATGGGATCTGTTCATGTGGGGACTATTGGTGATATTAAGTAAATAATAAGATTTGCCTTGAAAAGAGGTCAGTGGGTACTATTTTGGCATTCTATAGAGTAATGCTTCGGAACTTGTTGGTAAATCATTTTCTGCGTTTTGAATGGTTTATCTGTAATGCTTTTACATTTTGAAGAAGAAGTTTGCAGGGTTCTCATGTCAGGTTTACTCTTCACTCTTAGAGAAACAACAATATATAAAATCTAATGGCACAGATTTTGTTGTTCTCATTTGAAGCAATTTTTTACAGAAGCAGGAAGCTCTCATTATGAAATGCATGATAAGTTGCAAACTGGGGAGAACAAAATTTTCCACCACTACTTGACTCAATAAATTATAAGTTACAACTTCATGTTTCAGAAAGTTTTAAAAGAAAGATTCATACACATTTGGGGGTTATCATATGCCGATATGATAAGTCTGGGACACCATGTGTTCTCGCAGGCTGACTATACTGGCCATCTATAGGATATATCTGAAGAATAGGTTGTAACTGAAATACAGATCTCTAGCTTGTGAAATACAGACATCCCTCTTCCGTTGGTGGGGATATTATTTTTGTTTATTCCTTCACTGGCTGCTTTAGAAATCCCATAATTATGACCTTCTTGCCTCATTAATTTGTTTTCGGGAATGCTGTTAGGCAAATGGAAGTTTCAAAACTAGCTAATCAGACACCACTATTTTCTTGTTCAGCCTTTGAAGAACAGATACTGCAAAGCATCTAACTAGCCAGGCATACAAATAATTGTAGAAGTTTTCTATTGGTGGGTTTTTGTTTTATTTTGTTTAACCCTTCACTAGCAACATGATAGATCCCCGTATTTTAGACCTTGCCTTCTTATTTGCTTTTGGACATGCCGTTAGGTAAGTCAAAGTTTCAAAACAAATCAATCAGACTCCACTGTTCTATATTTTCTCACACAGCCCTGAAATAAGATAAACTGTAGGGCATCTAACTAGCCAGGCTTGCAAACCTCTAGAGGTCTTTGATCATTAGCTGCATTTTCATTACCATTGGACACAAAAGGTATGAGAAGACAATTCACAAGATAGTAAGAATACAGGCTAGCAGATGTTTCTGTGATCTACATGAATTTAGAATTGCATGGGTTCAATGGGAAAGCATCTCATTACTTTTATTTCCAATGTACTCTTTCTCTCTCTCGAGTCATTTTGATTTCTCATTTTCCATTCAGACTATAAGAAATTTATTTGTTCATGGTGACGTCATATTTAGGGAGGGACAGAGAGAATCATTTTGATTATTCATTTTCCATTCAGACTATAAGAAATTTATTTGTTCATGGTGACGTCATATAAAGGGTGCCAAACAATGTACTCTTTAGAGGGGGAGCGGGAGGTAGAGGTAGAGGTAGAGGTAGAGGGGTAGGGGAGGAGGAAGAGAATCATTTTGATTACTCATTTTCCATTCAGAGAATCATTTGGATTACTCATTTTCCATTCAGACTATAAGAAATTTATTTGTTCATGGTGACATCATATCCAGGGTACCAAATTATTCTTGATGTGATTGAAAATTCGCTTTTATTTTTTTGAAGGTAATTCATAGGCATGCTGTCTTCTTTTGGAAGAACATTTAGTTGTAGACATTGTGCCTAGCGCAGATTTCAATCCTGCTAATTAAATTAATGAATAGAGAAGTTTATATATCTAGGATACAGCATACGCAAATTCACTGCCAGCAATTCATCGATGGAAAATTCAGCACCAGCAATTCACCGCCATGGAAAATTCACTGCCAAGTAAAATTCACCGCCAGCAATTCACTGCGGGGGAAAATTAACCGCATTAATATTTTTAATAAAATCAAAGTTTTCAAAATATATATTAAAAATTTTTCCGCCGTGGTGAATTACTGGCGGTGAATTTTACTTGACAGTGAATTTTCCGTGATGGTGAATTGCTGACTGTGAATTTTCCGTCGATGAATTGCTGGCGGTGATTTTTCATAGAGCACTAGGATGCACACTACAGGGCCTGAATTAAGCTAATTGGAGAGAGGAAGACAAAAGAAAAAGTGGTTTCTCTTTTCTTTTCTAAGCCTTACGTATAGTGCTTTGTCTAGAATCTAGATGTCTGAGTTGACCAAAGTAAATTGCCAAGGTGTCATATAAGAGGAGGCGTACATGACAAATGCTCAATCTACAGGATCTCGGCAAAGGTGTGATGTATACATATAATTTATCCACTTACTATTTTTCTTCTGTAAATTCCTGTGATTTTGATTACTTTCGGTATGCAAGATTCATTACAAATGATGCAATTCTTTTTAGGCCAATTTTATATTTCCGCTGTTTGTATAATTACAAGGAGGTTTCCTTCCTTAATTCGTTCAGCCTTGAAGATACTGCTTTGTTCAGGGGTGAGGGACTACAGCACCCTATTTATACATGCTATGGATTTTTTTTTTGATAATTAAGGGGCCGAAGCCGAGGAGATTGTATTAAAATTAAAAGTATAAGGATTTACAAGACTTGAAGCCTCAACAGAAGATAAAACAAGCTGAATCATGGCTTCCATGAGAAGATCAAAATCAGAACATGAAACCTTAAAGCTATCCTGAACAAAGTCTATAACCTTATCATAAAAAGACAGCTACCACGTATTGCTGCAACTACGATTGAGCAAAGTTTGAGTTTAAAAAAAGGCAGATGACGGTAAAAAAACAAACGACAAAACACCAAAGATCATCAAGAGTTCTTATCTTTGCCCTTTTTGCCTCATGTATTCTTCCTCTGCTGGACCACACTACGAACAGTAACTAAATGCCCAAATTTGAAGATGGATCTGCCACTGTCGGTTCTGGGAGTGAATCAATTTCTTCATTGTGGACCTCATTGTAAATGGTGTTTGTAGCGAGAAACTTCCTTGATCCTGTGGTCTGAGGTTGGAGTTCGGTGAATTCAGCTTAATGGGGGTGGCCATTGTTTCCTTCTCTGCCTTCTTACTTGTCTCACCACTCTTAGAATCCTAAATGTCTCTCTTCTCTTCCTCTCGGATGTCATTCAAATCCTTGTCCACATAAAGCCTTGCTCATCATGGAGTTATCTGTTTAAGTGTCATTCCATCAGCTCCCATATTTGCCAATGCATCTGCCAGTGTATTGCCTTCTCTGTAAATATGGTTAATCGTTACATTTTCAAACTTATCGATCAGGTTTATTGCTGAATCTAGTAAAGATTGTAATTTCCAGCTCAACACTTTCTTAGCTCTTATCACATTTACCACAATAGCCGAATCCCCTTCAATTTCTACCTTTGCCGAGTTCAATTCTATGCAAAGGGATAGCCCTGTCACTAGAGCCTTCAATTTATACCCATTTTTGCTTTTAAATACAGATATTTGAGTTTTTTAAAGTATCCAACGTGCAATGGAAGAGGACTCATACGGAGCACATACTTGGTCAGGAATCTTTATAGTGGTCAGGTGTGATGGAAATGTACAATCCATCAACATTTTTATTCTCTTAACTTTCTGTGATTTTGGATGCTTTGGCTTTGCAATATTCATTGTAAGTGATGCAATTCCTTTTTGGTCTCCTTTGTCCTGTTTGAAACCTTCCTATCGTTATAATGACATCTATTTCCCCATAGAAATCTTTAACTTTCATGATCGTTATTGCAGTTTTAACAACCGTTTTGCAAACTGCGACGAGTCAAGTATCTCATGATCACTGTTACAGTTTTAACAGCCGTTTTGCAATCTGTGAGTTTGAGTTAAGTAGTTCATGGTCGTTATTGCAATCTTAAACAGTTGCTATGCTGTCTGTGAGGAGTCAAAGTATTTCATATGTTGTGTGTATGTTTGGAAGCATCAAAGAGGTCTTCGTTTGTTAAGCCAAATTACCTGCATGTTGTGTACAACCTTGTAAATGGCTAAGAGATCATAGTCAGAAAGTTGCAAGATTAGGGAGTGATGATAAAGTCTCTTAACCTAGTCTAATATAGTAGCTATGGAATAGCCATTGTAAAGTTTGTTGTGTAGCCCATCGCTATAGTTCTATAATGTATATTTAGAATAAAAAGATACAGCTCTTGATTTAGACTAGGTGCCAATATATAGATAAAAACATATTGTGTAAGAAATCAAATGAAGAATAAAATATACTTTGCAATATTATATTCTCTTTCATATATACTTAGAAATAATGTTTTAAAAAAAAAAAAAAAAAACCAAGTGTTAAAGAGTCTTACTTAAAGATTTGATTTATATATATATGTTCCACTTTAATTCAATTATGTGTACACTTTGTATATGTACTTTTAATCAAAAATAGTAATCCTAATTATTTATCTATTTTTCTATATGTAACATTATTTTTCTACTTGTGGTACTCTAACCTAGTCAAATATTTTTCAGATAAACTAAGGCATTTGCCACCATCATTTATGTTGCACATTTTTCCATCTCTACAATTTCATGAAAAAATTAGTTACTTAAATATGCTTACATTTCTTGTGAAACCTTGAATTTTTTTCATGACAATGAACCTTCTCTTTTGCCAAATTGTTATCTTTTTGTTTTCCTAGATTCTTGTGGGCTTTGACCAATCTGCACTTGTCTTTCACTAAAACCCATTCCTACTTTTCTCATTGTTTTCTTTCATTTTAAAAGAATTTTTTTTGTGAATCTAATGTCGTTGCCATCATTTTCTTTAACTTTCTCCTATTTTATGAGGTGTCTTCATTTCCTAGCTTTCCATGATGTTTATAAATCTTTTATGTCCCACAAGGAAACTCTTCCTTCACAACATCCTCCTTTGTTGCACACTCCTTTATGCTTGTAACAATATTAGACTATGAGTTATGGGAAATAAAACTTCTCTTAATCCTTTTCATTTATTCCCAAAGTAAGAGATGATCTTCCTTTCCCTTTTCATCATTTTTGGGATTTTCAAGACATCCCTCTAGGTGCTCCTTCACTATTGGGTTCTCTAAAATCAATATGAATATATCAAGTATAGGTCCCCCAAGGATTTCCATCTTTATTGTTGCTTCATCTATAGTGTTGGTTGCTTCCATAGTTGCAACACCTTGGACCACCCTAGTGATAGGCTACATTCTTCTTCATTGCAATCTTCTAAATCTTATCCTCTTCTATGTGAATCATCAATATTTTCTCCTTCTTCATGGTAATATAGCTTATCTTCTTCATCCCGTTCATCTTCTTCATCTTCATCACATTCATCTATATCATCTTTCTCAAAGTCTTTGCAAAGCATATGTAAGGGCCTTCCATCCACTAGTAATTATACCAACTCAAGACATTTAATCTTTGTACATATTTAAGTAGTTCTAGCCCTTGGTTGTTCTTACAATCTATGGCTTTCCTCTTTGAAAACAGGTCTTTCTCATAAAATAAGTATTTTTTCTCACTATTTTTTTCATCTTTTGAAAACCCTTGAATACCTTTGTTTCAACTTTATTTGTCTTTTATTTCCCATTAGTACTTGATTCATACATTGCCATAATTCTTTTAAATTACACTCTATTTTTTGTAGCTTCATTTGCTTGTATTCTATTTGCTTTTGTCTTCCTATGGCTTGTTTCATATTCCAACTTGGCTATCCTCTTTTTCACATAATGAAAAACCTCCATCTCTATATCCATAGTCATAGTGAAAGCCCTTCTCTAAGTTATTTAAAACTCTTTTTAATAACAACTAAGATTGTCTCACAAAATCTCTACTCCCAACATCTTTGGATGATCTAATACTAAAACTAATGTAAACAACCTCTATTTTTTCCAATTAAAGTAAACCTATAATAGGTGCATAAACAAGTGTAATCAATGGAAAATCTCAGATTTGTTAAAGGGGGGTTAGCACAATAACATCAAAATTCCTATGAAGTAACCAAGTACAAAGGAAGTAATGTGAAGACAAAAGGGATGAAGTTACCCTAAGTCTCCACCTTCCATGATTAACCTTTGTTACACCTCCTAGCTTGCAGATAAATAAAAGATGCCCTCAGATTTGTATGAGCAACTATGACCAATGCCTAAGCCCTATGCAAGTGTTGAAGGATTTGCATAAATGAAAATAACCTAATAATAAGCTAGAATGACAAATGACTGCAAATGCTAAATGACAAATAACCTAAGTTGACAGAAAATAGACATGAACCAGAGAGAGACAATTGACAGGAACTGGAGGAGGCCAAATGAGGATAACATTGCCCTTTTATAAAAATTGCAATTTCGAATGTGTGGCCAGGATGAGAAGATGGCAAAAACCCTAAGATCAATGATCAAGATTAAATGTTGTTGTGCATTAGGGTTAGGTCAAAATTAGGGCAATGATAAGGATGAAGGGCCAAGATTGAATTATAAGATAATTCAATCAAGGGTCGAAATTAAATGAGAAGTCAAAAGTCAAGAATTAAATTGGAAGATAAGGCTGGCACGGACAAAGAGGTTCTGGAGAAATTAAATAATAAAATTTATTTACTCTAGCTGACCAGTAAATAATTAAATAATCAAGATATTATTTAATTATGGAGGAATGTGACAAAAGGAATTATTTTGAATTTAAATAATGATTTTAATTCAAACTTCAAGAGAATTGGCTAAATTAAATAAATCAAATTTATTTAATTTTAGTAAGAGAAACAGCTAATGAATAATTAAATAATTAAATTAAAATTATTTAATTATAGTGGAAAGTGGACAATTAAATAAATCAAATTTATTTAATTTTTAGAAGAGGGGGACTTAATTAGTGACGTAATTAAATAAATAAAATTTATTTAATTAATCAAGGAGACATAAAATGACAAAGGGAAATTAAATAAATTATGAAATTTATTTAATCAAAGGAAGACTTAGATAATTAATGACGTATTAGATAAATAAATAATATTTATTTATTTAATAATCAAGGAGGAACAAATGACATGAATTAATTAAATAATTATGAATTATTTAATCAATAGTCGAATGTGGACCAAGGACATAATTAGATAACTTAATTATGCTAGGACGAAGGTGGTAAAAAAAATGAAGCTTGCAGGCCTAGGTCATTTTTAGGTGTCTACAACAAGCATAGTAGAATAGAAGGGAAATACTAAGAATATCATCAATATCCAAACATTTATTAGCAAAAAACATAACACTCCCTATTATGAGATGTACATGAATGCTCAAATTTGTTAATGATTTAGAGTATATTAGGGAACAATATGGCAAGTCAAAATATAAAATTAATGAAAACCTTCATACACCAAACAAAAATAGTATTTACATATCTCTAACTTTCCTTCAATCTAAACGAATGTGTTAATAAAATATAGCCAAAATACCTCCATAGAGAAAAAAACTCCTAAACTTTTTAAGATAAAAAATAATTCAGTATTTTATTCAACATTTGTTTCTCCTTTCCCCAAAATAATAGGGTAGTTTCAACCACTACTATTACTAGGAAGTCAATTCTCCTAATTTCTCCACTATGTCAGCACTATGGGAAAAAATCTCTAGTCAACTCCTAATTTAATGGTGAGTTATTAAATTCTTTACATTAGTTAACATTTCACATTGTGGTTCTTTTACATGCTCTATATGTTGTATGGTTGCTAGTTGGATTACTCGTATTAGTCTTTTTGAAGTAGAATCATCATGCTCTATTTCTTCATGATATTTACACTATTTTTTTTAGCCTTCATATTCTTCATCTCAATTAGTTTGTGTATTTCTGAACTGGTGGAACCCATAAAATTTTCATGGTTCCACTGACTTCATAGTCATGTTACTGGTCGCTTATATCTTTTGACATTAGGGTCTAGGGTTTAAGAGTTTTATGTTTCTTGTTACCCTTGGTTATCCTTCATTTTATGTTCTCGCATTGACCGGCTGAACCAGTTTACTAGTCTCTTAAGTGCCTTCATGTGGCTTTTGTCATCCTTCTCTAATCGGCCCCAACACCTTGGCTACCGTCAAGCCTAGTAGGTTCCTCTTTTATGAATAACTTTTGCACACATGCCTTTAGTATTACTTAAGCCTGCTCTTTGCTGTCTATCGCTGGTGTCTAAGCCATCGCGTATTGTTTCATGAAATTTTTCTTCTAACCCGCGATGAGCGATGCGGTTAAGGTTTTAACCCATTGCTGGCCCTTGCACTGTCACTGGTTACGTTGTGCCTTTCTGGAGAGAACCCGTGACCGCTGTTGTGTGGAGTCCATTTCCCATCACACAACTTTAGTCTGTCGCGGGTTGGGATTCTTAGATAAATCTTAAATGCACGATGGGTGATAGAATTCAAGTTTTCAGTTAGGATCCTCTTCATACTCAAGATCAAAGGCTAATGTCTCATTGTTGGCCTTCTAGCCATTGCTTGATGAGATCCCAATGTGGAGGGGAAACACGCGAAGGGCAATACTCATGAAATGTGGAGAATTACGCGTGGCATTTTCTTAGCTCCTCGAGTACATATCAAATCGTCGATAGGGCCCTGTGGAGACTAGAGAACAATGTGAGCCATTGGATGAGTTTTTCATCTGAGTGCATTGATGGTTTGAATTCAAATAGGAACGACCAACCTGAGGAATAATTGTTCACTTGTGCAAGCTTTCTTGCACCATTAATGGTATGTGTACTCAGCTAAATTCATAGAAAGGGGTTTACAATTTGTATTTTCATCTTAGTCGAACGCCTGAGTAGCTTAAGGAGCTTGGAGCAACCAGAGCCGAAGCTAAAGAAAGTTGCAAAGGAATTGTTCCCGGGTAAGTTGCCATAAAAAATTCGACTGGTTTCCTTTATTATTCTGCAAGAATTGGTGTTGTACCAAAATGTCTGAATTGCTTTCAAGGGTTAATTAGGGTTTTTGGCTTATGTTGATTAAATACAATTTCCTAATTGGGTAGAATCATATTTGAATTTGAGTTTGAGCTGTAAAGAATAGGGTAACAATCCCAAACCTAATTTACTTCCGAACTAAGTAAAAACCCTAAAGAAGCTGAAATGAGCCAACCTGGTGTTACCCGTAGATATACTATGTATCATGTAATTTTAATTTTTGTCTTCCTTGGTCTTTAATTTCTAACTTTCCGCCCAAGCCTAAATTCTTTTCCTTCATTTTATGCTTTGTTGCAGGATCCTCTAAGTTTCTAACTCCTTGTCACACGTTCTTTAAGTTTTGAAACCTAAGTTGCTGGTGCCCGGTGTCTTTAAACCTTGTCGTCAGGTTCGTATTGTTCCTAACCTCCCAATGGCCCAATTTGTTCTCCTTTCGTAGCGTCGGCTGTGTTGGTCTATTGTGTAGTCAGAGAGTTGGAGGTTTTCATAACTTTGTAACTCCCGACTTTAGGTTCTAAAGTTTCATTTTTTCGTGACAAGGTGATTTGTTGTCCATCCTGCATGTTTTGAGGCGCCGCCTATGCATTTAATGAGACGTACGGTACAACCTGGAGATGTCTTATCAAGGATTTTTGCAAAGCACACAAGTCTTAGGGTTTTCTTTACCGAGGATTAAAATAAAGCGCCATATTAATTCAACACCAAACACATATATTGTCATTTTATATGACTTAAGGTGGTGGGGATTTATTTGTTCGAGCCTTCAGTTGTACCTCTGCTTCTGCAATTATTTCTTCAAGCATATGAGTGTTCCTTTGTGTACTGTGAGCTCATGCAGTCTGAAATTGAAAATCGTTGGCTCGACGTAAGGGACACAGAGTTGGGATCCTTTAAGCTGGAGAAATTTTGGGCACATTTGGAAAGTAATAGAAGATCTGTTGTTGATGCAAAATTGTTAGAAAGTGGATTAGCTCATGCCGGGGGTTTTTCAGAAGTCGTGCTGAGTGTGGACCTAATAGGCGCATGCACGAGAAGATATATTCCAGAAACGCAGGAAATCAAAGCCGTGGACGAGACTGTTGTTGCTAAAATTTCTTCTGAAGTAGTTTCCCACGCGCTAAAGATTCTTGAGAAGGCACCTGTAAAGAACATGTCTGTTGCGGTAGCTAGTGAGTTTTTCAAAGCTAATGAGGATTGGTGCAAGAATTCTATAGCCAAGGGGTGGTTGAAGTCAAAGAAAAGAGGTAAGTCACAGTTACCTGCCAAACTTAAAAGAATGCATTTCAAAGGGGAAATCACAGATGCCATTGCATTGTTACATCGCATTGTTGGAAATGCACAAATTGAGTCTTTTGAAGATTGGATGTGTCAGTTTATTTTGGTTATTTGTGATGAGAATGTGTTCATTGATTGGGCTAAGATATTTTTCTTTCATTTGAATGAACAATTAGTCAATTTCCAAAAAACTACTACCTTCCATCTGTGTTCTTGCTTAATATACATCATAGCTAGTCAAAGATCCTTTTGGTCGGGATTAAAGCCACATGTACCTCCATCTTTTGGCATGCCTGTATCTAAGTGTTATTTGCAGTTTACCAAGCAAGTTGGAATGGGAGATTTTTGCCTTGTCAATGATGCATTCTTGATGGAAGCCGTGAGGAAATTGGATGGAAACCTTGAAATGTGTCTTTCTCTTGAGTCAATGTTTTTTGTATCAAAGTTTGGAAGTTTCTATATTCAATTTGATAGGTTTTCCTACTTGAGGATAGGAGGTTTTGAGAAGGCCCCATTAAAATTTGCCTAGATATCCTAAAGATTTGCTGGTGTTCCTGGAGGTTTGTAGACAAATGGTTGTGGTGAATGTCAAGTACATGAATATGGGGAAATAGGGGTATGTTTTCCCGTTGGCATCTCCTTCCTTCACATGTAAAAATAATTAGATGGCCAAATGTGCTGAAGGAATTCTTAAAGAGTATAACTTCCAACATTTATTCATGAGAGCTAATTTTGATAGCAAGGGTTTCGTGAGACATAATTTATATGGAGGGAGTTCATATCAACATCAACCTTCTATTGAGGACTTTTGGGAAGATTGTGTTGATGAAAATGAAGTCTTGAAAAGAGATTATATGAGGTTGACCCTTAGGAAAATACAAGTTTTTGGTCTTTCTTTCTAGATTCTTGAAAGTGCAACTGAAGATTTGGTGGTCATTGACCCCAAATATGATAAACTGTCTGATAAATCTCATCCCAAGGTTGATTGGAGTAAAAATGAAGTTTTGAATATGAATGTATGAGTTGCACCAGTGTTGAAAAGAACGCAGGATTGGTTAGAAGGAAAATGGCGACAGACTGTAGGTTCTACTCAAGAACCAAAATCATCTCAGAGAAATGAATAGAGATCCACTTAGACAGTTGTAGTGGGTACATCATCAGGGAGATTGGCTACTAGGTCTTCTAGTGCAAATTCACAGTCCGGGGGTGATGGTGAGAAGCCTGAAGAGATGGCTAAATTGAAGTCAATGTGCGAACAGGACAACATATCTACCCCTACTCCTAAAAAGAAGACCAGTCAAACAAAACCCGTTCCTGAAGATTCTGATGCCATTTTTAAGCAGATTATTGAAGAAAATACCTTCCCTCCTTTGTCAAAAGTATCCTCTTCCCCGGTGGAAAATATGCCTATCACTCCTAGTGAATCTAAGGAAATTTCTCAAGGAAACAAGGATTTTGTTTTGGTAGAAGCCTCCCTAGTATGGCTGAAAAAGGTAGTGGAGAAAAAGAGAAAGTATACTCCTACAACAACAGTTGGAGTAGATACGGTTGCAAAGTTGCTCTAGACTTCCTCAAGGCCAAAGAAAGCCCACAAAGTAGGGTTAAGTTGGATGTTCCAGTCACGACCAACGTCATCGACAATATTTTTTAGGATTTTAAGGATAGTTTTATTGGACGCCTTAGCTTGACCATTTCCTTGCGGGTAATATGGCATTGAAAAATGATGTTGAATATGGAATCGCTCACATAACTCACAAATATCTTGATTTTTAAACTGATGTTCGTTGTCTGTGATGATGGACTGTGGAATACCATACCGACAAATGATGTAGTTGAGAATGAATTTGGAAATTAGTTTGTCGGTTATGTACATAACGGGGATGGCTTCGATCCACTTCGTAAAGTACTTAGTGGCAGTGATGATAAATTTGTGGCCATTGGATGAGCTAGGATGGATTTTTCCTATGAGGTCGAGTCCCCATTGTGCGAAGGGCCACAGAGAAGTAATCGGCCGAAGTTCCTGCACTGGAGCATGAATTAAATCACTATGTATCTGACATTGGTGACAAGTCCTGACATATTCAAGTGCATCTTTCTCAATGGCCGTCCAGTAGTACCCAAGTATTGTTATCTTCTTGGCTAGAGTAGGACCACTCAAATGAGATCCGCATATACCCTCATGTACTTCATGTAAGGTTGTGTGTGCTTCGTTGGTGTTGAGACATCAAAGGGGGGTATCATCAAAGCTACGACGATAAAGGGTGTCACTAGCGATAGTATATCTGGAAGCTTCTTAGATAAAGGACTTTTGTTGGTTATTAGACAGGTTGGGGGCAAGGGTTTGAGACTTGAGGTAGTCATGAATGTCTTGATACCAGGGAGAATCGAGACCGACAAGCTCACAAACCATCTCTGATTCGGGAATATCATAGGCGGAGACCAAAAGCTATTCTACCAAGAATTCCAATTGAGGCATATTGCTTGGAATGTCTAGGAGAGAGCTGATTGTAGCCATTGCATCTGCTGCCTTGTTTTGTGCTCTTGAAACTTGCTCAAAAGTTTCCATGTGAAAATATGTTTGAAAGCTGTCAATCATTCGTTTATAGGGCATTAGTTTCTCGTCCTTAGCATCATAGTCATTGTTGACTTGGTTAATGACTAACTGAGAATCTCCATAGACATGCAGTGTTCTGATTTTCCATTTTATTGCCATTCTAAGTTCTATGACAACTGCCTCGTATTCTGCCACATTATTTGTACATGGAAAAGCAATGTGGAAAGATTTAGGGATGGAGTCTCCTTGAGGGGTAATAAACAATATTCCTGTCCTCGAGCCATGATTAGTATGAGATCCATCAAAGTATAGCCTCCAAGGTGACTTAGGTTCTGTATGAAATATTGACTCATCTGGGAAATCTGCCACTAATGGATGATCACTTTGTATAGGTGTGTCTACCAGTTGGTCTGCTATGACTTGTCCCTTTATTTCCTTTCGCTCTACATATTGGATGTCATATTCGCTCAGAATCATGGCCCATTTTTCCAGACGTCCTATCAATGCTGCTCGACTCAAGAGATATTTTAGGGGGTCAATCTTTGCTACCAACTGTGTCCTATGATTCAACATATAGTGTCTTAGCTTCTGAGCTGCAAAGACAACTGCTAGGAAAGCACGTTCAATGGATGTGTAATTCAACTCATATCCGACCAGTGTCTGACTAATATAATATATGGCCCTTTCCTTCTCATCATGGTCATTTTGTGCCAGTAATGCCCCCAGTGCTGAATTCATTGCATAAATGTATAAGATCAAAGGTTTCCCTTCGATTGGTGGCATTAAAATAGGTGGTGACAAGAGATAATATTTTATTAGTTGAAAGGCCTCCTAACATTTATCCGTCCATACAAAAGGGATACTTTTGCGCAGAAGATACTGAAATGGTTGACACTTGTCGACCAATTGTGCTATGAAGCGTCAAATAGATTGTAACTTGCCTTGTAATGTCCTGAGTTCACTTATTCCTTTGGGAGGAGGCATGTCTAATATGGCTTTCACTTTAGCTAGATCGACCTTAATGCCTCTTCTAGAAACTATGTATCCCAAAAGTTTTCCAGATGTCATGCTAAAGACACATTTCTTAGGATTCAAGTGGACTTTGTATTCTTCCAGTCTCTTAAAAATTGTGTCTAACACATTCAAATGATCTTTTCTTGTCAATGATTTTTCCAAAAGGTCATCCACGTGATATTCCATTATCTTATGCATCATGTAATGGAATATGGTTGTCATAGCTCTTTGATACATGGTGCCTGCATTCTTAAGACCAAAAGGCATGACATTCCAACAGTATGTACCCCAATGACAAGTGAATGTTGTTTTATGTTGGTCTTCTGGGGCAATACAAATCTAATTATAACCTGAGAAACTGTCCATGAGGGACAACATCTCATATCCTACCGTGAGATCTACTATGATGTCTATGTTTGGCAAGGGAAAGTCATCCTTTGGACATGCTTTATTCAGGTCCCGAAAAACTGTGCAAATGCGGATCTGACCGTTTGGCTTTGTGATAGGTACAAGATTTGATATCCATTCAACATAGTCTATGTACCATATGAATCCCACATCTAACAATTTTTTAAGTTATGCTTTGACTAACAATGCAATCTGTGGGTGCATCTTTCATAGCTTTTGTTTTACTGGCTTGGCATTTGGACATAATGGCAAATGGTGCAAGACCAGTTCTGGATCTAACCCAGGCATATCGACGTAGGACCACACAAAGTTGACCTTACGCTTTGAGAAGAATTTATGGAAATCAGGTTTCTCTTCATCTGTCAAAGAGGCTGCCAAGAGGACCATCTTAGGATCCTCTGCTGTAGATATGTTTACTTCCATAGTATCCTCTATGAGCATTGCTGATTTTTCTTGAGTCACGGGAAGAAAGTCCAGTCCTCCATCTTTGGGCACCTCAAAGAGGTTTTCACCTGCAGATACGTCCTTTATTTTTACTTTTTTGTCGTCAGAAGGTGCCTTTTGGTTTTCACCTAAAGATGTTTCATTTTTTGTCTTATTTTTACTTTTCATTTTGCAACTAGAGGATGAAGCAGTCTCCCCAAAATAAACTACACAATCTAGGTCTATGGAAAATCCAACCTTATGGTCTCCACTTGGTGGTATACCCTCACGAAGTCCCATGAATTCTGTAATGGCCTCATCATTTTGAAATATGTCTAAAGTAGGCGGGCCTTGTTGGTCCCAATCAATTAGTTGCGGGTAGACTAGGGAAATACCATCATCAGTGTCAGTGAATGGTGGGGAGGATGTGAAAATCATGCAGATGGATTCAAAGATATTGAAGATGAAATTGTCATCATCTAATTCCACATTGGACTCTATCCAATATTCTCCTTGACTTGTTTTATACTCATTGGAAAAGTAGGGGATAAAGGAATCAAAGTCATGGTTGTCAGTGTCATGTGGCAATTCAGATGGATCTGACTATTGGTCATTACATTTAGATGGCTGGACAGGTATGTCATGATGAGGGTTAATGGGATTGGAAGAGGATTCTGGCTTGTTATTGTTCCTTGGGCAAAAGGGTCTATCCCAGTCTTCTTGTTTCCTTGGGATCTTAAGATTGTCATTATTCGATGCTTGATCAATTTTGAACGTTTGCCAAAATATTTGTTCAGAGGTAAGCTCTCTAGGTTCAAGGAACAAGTCATCAAGACAAAAGTCACTTAGGGATCGTTGGGAGCCAAATTCCCACTCATGGGAGTTGGTTTCGGTAAGGGATTCCTTAATGGTCTTGACACTTTCCGAAGTATTCACGCTCTCACTTGAAAGTCCATTGGTACGTCGATCGTCATTGTTAGGAAATCCATACCCTAATCCAATAAGTGTTGGTCTTTCAGACGACATCAAAGGTTCTCTCATCCCTGTTTTATTCTTGCCAAGGCCACTAGTACCGTCATAGCCTTTTTCCTTCATCATGTAATAGCCTTTTCCATAGATATGGACTGGTAATGGGGGTAAGTCTTCCCTTTCTTTGAAATCCATCCTAATATGTCGGTAATGTCTTCATTGTTCATGTCTCTCCATCTTATGAAAAATGTTTTTAGTGGAACTTAAAAAAATTATTTAGGTTCCATTCTGAAACATGGCTGACCATAGACCTTAGGAGACTTGGGTATATTTGTGATGCAATATTCCGTACTCAGTTTGAATTCTCCACAGCCTAGGTCCTAGATCTTGACATTGGACTTAGCCTTAGAAAGCGAGGAAGATGATGGCGGGGCGAAAGATGTGGAAGGAGTGGAAGTGGATGATGATGTGAGTGTGGACATGTCAATGTATTTGGAAGAACGACTTGAAGCCTCTTGGTTGATGGGAACTTGATGTTCAGAAATGCCCCTTATATTGGTACAATACTGAAAGGGGTCAGGGTCTCCATATATTGTGATTTTTGTTTCGTTAAAGGGAAATTTCAAGCATTGGTGATATGTGGAGGGAACGACCTTTAGGGCATGAATCCAAGGTCGAACAAGAAAGATGTTATAGGGTAATTCAAGATCCAAGACTTGGAAAGTTTTGTCTATAATGACTGGCCCAACTCTGATGGGAAGAGTGATCACACCTCAGGAGGAACGTTCTTCATCATCATATGCCTTTATGACTATGCTCTTTGTAGCATCTACGCAAGCATAAGAAAAACCTAGAGCCTTATCCAGTTTTAAGGAGCATATGTTCAATCCTGCTTTTCCATCTACTAAAAATCTTCTGACCTTGTGCTTATGGATGAAAAATTCGATGTGTGATGCGTCGTTATGGTTGGTCTTGGGTGACGAATAATCTTGATCAAAAAATGTTACATGATGAGGTATAGTGAGGTATCCCACCATGGCCTCAAATCAGTTGACATCAATGTCTTGCGGGATAGAGGACTCTTGCAAGGTTTTGTCGAGTATAGCTTTATGTGCAGGAGAAATGCGAAGCAATTCAAGTATAGAAATTTGCGCAAGGGTTTTTCCTAGCTGGTCAATAAGGTTAAAGTGACTCTTAGGTTTCCATTGCTTTCCAGACGAGTTGTGTTGTGATTGCTTAGCAAATGGACCAGGTATTATGAGTTTCGGCTATCTAGGATGAGGAAGAACAACTATGGTGACCTTGCTAGTTCAAGTAGTGGTGTTACATTGAGGTGCTCTTTCGACTGTGATGGTATTGACACACTCATCATCAGTTCAAACATTGTTAATAATAGGTCCACTGGAATAGTCGTATGTGGCGTAGGCATAATTGGCTTGATTATTATTTGTCTTAGGACTTGACGTTGAAGCTTTATTAGAACCATGGTCTTGCAGTGGGTTTTTGTGAATGGTATGGTCAACATTTGATGCAAATTGTGGCCCACCCAATTCAATAGTTCCATTTTCAATAAAGTCTTGCACAATATTTCTTAATTGCCGACAAGAGGATGTCTTATGCCCTTTAGCCCGGTGGTAATAAAAAAAATCATTATTATCCCACCATGATGGTTTAAACTGCCCTGGGTCATACGACTTAGGGTCCTCAAGTGTGATGAGACTGTTTTGGAGGAGCTTCTTAAGGACATCCTCAATTAGTTCCCCCAAAGCAGTGTATGTTTGTCTTTTCGGGAATTTCCTTGTCTGGCGGCCTTGTCCTTGACTTTGATTGTTTTGACCATTTTGGTTATTTGGAATGACATTGGTGGGGGGTGTCAGTATCGTTGTTGGTTTTTTTTGTGGCTGAATTCCTTTAAGAGTGAGTACTAGACACATCGTGTTTACAACCTTGGCATCAACAACGCCATCATTACTAACATGTTTATTTTTGACCCAATACTTGTTTTTATCTGCAGATGGGTTTTCGTTTGTGTTTTTAGGTCCATATTTTAGCTCTCTTTTTGTAACAAGAGCTTTCTCAACCTAGACACCCTTTTCAACTAGGTTTGTGAAAGTTGTACAACAATGAACTTGCAATCCATATTTCAAGGGGCCTAGAAGTGTTTGAACAAACATTTCAACCTTTTCTTTTTCAAGTATGTCGATGTGGCAATGACTTGCTAGACTTCTCCATTTTTGGAAGAATGGGATAAAAGTTTCACTAGCATCTTCTTGTGTGAGAGTGCATAAGCTAGTGATGGAGGTGTCCATGTCAATGTTATACACATAATTTTTTATGAATTTATGTTTAAGTTCATCCCATGTTTTTATCCCTTTTAGGGTGGAGAACCATTTAAGGGCAGGCCCTGCAAGACTTTTAGAGAAGAGTCTCATCAAGTACGTGTGTTCATAGGCAATGTCCATACAGTTGGTCACGAATTCTCGAACATGTTCAATAGGATTTGTCTTTCCTCTATATTTGGTAAAGTTTGGTGACACATATCCAGGAGGAAATGGTGGCATGTATAGATTTGCGTCAAAAGGATATACACATAATTCATATGACACTTGTGACTTCTTGTCGGACATTTGCATATTTTCTAGTCTTTTGTAATTGAGCCACTTGAACTGTCAAGGCATTAATTGTAGGATTATTTGTTGCATCATACATGGGAGTGATAGGTATACCATGGGTCCCCATTTGTTGTGAAGAGATGTTGGTGTTTTTTTGTGGAATGTGTTTTTGTGAAATGTACAATGTGTTTTGGTTTACATGTTGTTGGTGTTGAAAGTTTGGATTGGGTACTTGTTGATGAGTATGAATATGGGATGAATAGGTCAGAATGTACCCTCCAGTTATTTGAGTCAAAATTTGGGGAATATGATGACCATGAATATTTTGGTGTCTGAATGATGCCATACATTGTGTGTTCTGATTGCCTTGTCCAAATTGTTGAAATTTTCCAAGGGGAATATTCATGTTTTGTCCTTGGGAGGGATTGGTTTTAAGTTGTGTTGACGTGTTAACATTTGGTTGTGGTCCTTGAAGAAAGACACGTCGTTTACTTCCTCCCAAGGGATTAAATGAGGTACCAATGAGAGGATTTGATGAGGATGTATTCGGGTATGTGCAGGATCATGATGGGCCAAATAGGCCCTTAAGTGGCAATGAAAATTTAGAAAAATCAGAGTTAGGCAACTTGACGTAAAAAATTGAATAAGTTATCTATATTATTTCAAAAACATGTAAGAATAGAATCTGTGGGAAATTGAATGAAGTTTCTAAACTATTAGGTTTATTTTTTTAAAAACAAAATCTATTTGGTGAAAATTTGAAATTTCAATGTAGTATTACTTAAATTTCAGGAAAAAAATAAGTAGGTGTCTGTTTGACCACCCTAACCATAATAAAATGATAATATTTTTTATGATATTTAGATAT
>VDFB02270651.1:64456784-64680905 GCA_007258455.2 Sequoia sempervirens
CCCGAAAAGTTGGTGCACTTTCCAGAAGATACAATTGCAAATGCTCTCTTGAAATTTGAACGTCATGTTGTAAATTTTCGGCGCCAAACCGCCTAAACTCAAATTTGAATGTTTTTTTGGCTCCAAACTAAGGAGGAGCTCTATTTATGAGTGGGTTTCTAATTTTTGGGTGCTTTTAGGGACAAGCTGCATATTGTGAAAGGGTTGATACGTAGCTACGTAGCTTGCATGTGTTGTAGAACTTGGGGATTTGAGATCCTCTGCATGTAAGAAGCTCCATTTTCTGAATAATAAAATTATTCTCTTGTTTGTGGGTTATTTTCTGTGTCTCGGGCTACGCCCTCATCAGGTCATTTTTATGCGTCTACAATAGGAAGAGTCTACAACAAAGTTAGATTAATGACAGACAATACAATAGAATTAATGCTTCACACTGAAAATGAATTAACAAAATATAATTAAATAATGGAATTGAAATATAATGTGCTAAACTAAATTCACATGTATTAGTAACCACATTGATTAATACTTATTTAAAACTAAAATCGTGTGTAACAATAAACACACTGATTAACAACAAACACAACAATTATGAATTAACACAGTAATTATAATTAAATATTAAAAACAGATTTGAAACTGAAAAGACTTATTACCACACAATGTACTATTACTATAATGATTCACCAGGTAATCAAGGAAGTGGGCTCTACCTTCTTCGATTACCAGGTGATAAAACTTTGAACGAAATCCTACTCCATGCTAATCAATACTCATACGAATGGTATTTTAAATCATAGTCTTTTAAAATAAAATAGAAGTTTATAGAAGTATATTATCGATATGAATCTGAGTCTTAACATACATATTTATAGATATTATGAGCTGCTAATTCTATAACTAAATCTAATAAAAAAGCTTATAAGTGTCTAGGGTGTTTTGGCCTGTGGCCAATAACCTCAGAAGCTAATTAGAAATATATTATAGACTTTCGATATTGTTTCAAAATAGAATAAAAACTTGGAACAAACTAATAAACTCATAACAGACTTAGCAAAAATGACATATGACTTTGAACATCTTCATCTGCACTCCATTGGTTCTATTGCACCCACGTGCTATCCACCTAGTTATCCCCTACTATCATATTCATGAAGATAATCAATAAATAATTGAAGGTTTTGATATATTTATAAGTTTTTATCTTTCCTTCATATTTTATAAAATATCCTCATTTCATTAACAAATAGTGATAGGAACAACAAAGGATACTACATAAATGGAAAGGTAAAGGGAAAATAAAAGGTAAAAATGATAACACATTTCACCCCCATCATATTTAATGAAAATATCAATTGGTTGTTAGCCATGACTTGCTATTTGGGCTCGATTTTCTTTTTTAAAAAGAAGAGCATGCTTAAATCATAAAGCTCAAATCTCTAATGAGAATCACGAGGGTGTTTGAAATGAAATTATGTTCATTGCTAAAGTCAATGTAAACCTTATCAAGTCATGAAATAAAGTTATACAGTTGGCGAAAAATTTAGAATCTGTAAAAATTCTAATGATAGACAGCTAAGGTCGCGGGCATAATTCCATGAAGGTAGAATAAACCTTATATGTTAGAAATTTAAAATTCTCCACGTTCAATATGTGGCTCTAATCACATCAAGATGCATGGTAATTGATTTTATTAACATAATATCTTTCCAAGAAATTTGATGGTATATTTTGGAAGCTAAGAATCACCCCAGTTAGTTGATAATAAACTCTTGAAAAACTAGCCTCTATGTGACATCTAATCTAGAAAGGATAATTCAAGTAAAGTGAAGCTATGAGCATAGATTAAAAAGAACATGATACTTAATTTGAAGTTGGTGAAACCATCTGGAAAATAGTATCCCTATTCAAACCAAAATTCCACAATATCAAATCCTCAACCAAAGCATTCATTCTTTTGGAACAAAGGTAATCGATTAAATAATCGAATTATGGGAGATGATTACGTGTTCTCACTGCATATAAAGGAGATTATGGGAGGGGATTAGTGTATGAGGGATCTTGATTCTGAACACTTCATGCCTCACATCACCAAGCAAATCTTTTTTGTGATATGGTAAAGGGATGGGATCAATTTGGGGAATAGAATGGGTAACTAATTTTCAAAAATAGTTTCTCAAACTGAAATCCTTCAAGATCATTATTTATACTAAGAATGGAAACTTCATGGGGGTTCGTGGATTGAACTATCATCGCTATTTTTAGTAGACAAGAACTCCTTTTAAAGAAATGGTTCCAGTGATCAAAGTATCCCAGAGTTGAAGGAATATAAGCTAGGAATTCTACAGGATTTCAGACTGAAGTAGACACTAGATTGAGGAGCTTTGGTTCAAGTGACTCATACAAAGTGCTTCCATAGAGTCTTATTGAGCTAGTAACCGAATCTTGTTTCCTTTTTCTTTTTATATATGTGTATAAATGAAGCTAAGCTCTAAGAGTATTTGAGAAGAAGTTTGTGTAATCAATGGAATGCATTTTTATGTCTTGTTATAATGGTGTCTGCAATTGCTATCTTGCTAACTGAGGAATATGTACATTTTTTTTGTTCGAATCTTTTAAAATATCAACTTAGTCTTGGTTGTATTGTTCGACTCCTGTAGCTTTGTGGAGAGTCAATATGGATTTTGTATAAGTTACACATTATTAATATTATCCTCTACCATTCATCTCTTAGTTACACAAGTTATTGTGAAGTATTTTAAGGAACTTCTAAAGACATCGAGGTAGGTTTCCTTCTCTGTGAAAGAGACTCATATTTTTTTGTATTTTCCTTATGCCACCGAGGGACTATCAACAAGCTAGAGAATGCCAGATATCCTTTGAACCTTGTCAATCAATTTCTTGATAGCTTGTAAACATAGAGACTCCTCCAAAAGCAGATGTTCCACCTGTAAGTTGCAAAATTTAATAGAGCCAGGCAGTATACTTGAACCAAGTATAAACTGACCTTGTTTTGAATCTTTTTAGTTTTGTTACTTATTAAGCAAGTTGTGAGCCAGTCTTAGCATGGTGATATTCTAGTGAGTTTTTGGAACAATGTCTTCACCTACAAGAAAATTGATTCTTGAACCAAGGTTCTGAAGTTATTTAATCTAGTTTGGTTCTTTATTAATGTAAAGACAACCAGTACCTCCTTAATTAAGTATTCAAGGAAGAAAGGTATTTAATTAATTAGGATTAGATAAATAACCTTGAGGATATTGAGTGTCCTTTAACTAAGTTGTATAAGAAATATTTTTATCATTAAAGCCTCGACCATTTAGATTGTGCTAAGATAAAGAAAACCCTATGAGTATGAGGGTAGTTGAGCTATGACTTAAACCATGGACTATAGGATATACTCCAAAATGCAGAGGTTCTAAGAACCTAAAATTTCATCACAAGGAGGTTTATTGTATCCTCCTATCTATTGCATTTTATTTAGAGCTTGTTTGTTGGGTGGGATAGGTAGTCCAATAAGCCCTAGGTTTTATTTTTAGAGCTTGTTTGTCGGGCAGGACATATAGTGGAATGAGGCCTAGGCTAGTAGCCTTCTCCAAGTCGAGCAGGGTAGTGAACCTTGACTACGCTCTTTGAGCATTGTACAATAGTACAAAGCTATGGTCATCATGAGTGTCGTACCCACTATGTGCGCTTGTCATTTCACCGTACCCCAAACACTTAATTAACTAGAGTTGTCGTACTTAGTAGGAGAGTATCCTTAGTAGTGTGAGAGAGTTAGTTAGGTGGGGGTACACACCAGAGCTCAGATGGAAATTGAGAGGGTTCCAAATGCAACCTTTCGATGAAGGGTAGGGCCACTTCCAATCAGGAAGTGTGTGGGGGACCGCTTAAGTATATGGTTGGAGGTAAAGTAGCTAGATGATGCTTTCCCTCTCATCAGTGGCATTTCGAGTCTTGGAAGAGAGCAAGAATCAAATGAGGTTCTCTGAACCTTTTCTCTTATAGCTCTTTATTTAACTTAGATTTGTATCATGTTGATATTAATGTTATCAGTTTACAAATAAAAATTATGATGAATGATGTAACCTTCTTTCTTTATCTGAATATGAAATTGAAGTGTAGTATCATGAAGATTTATGCTTGCTTGTTTAAAAAAAAAAGAAAATCATTTACTTCTCTTGTTCATGTTTTAATATTTTGGTGAAACCTCTCAGTTGATATGTGTTAGAAAGTGATTGGTTGTTACATGTGGTATTAGAGCATTTGGGTTAAACACTTGGGCCTAGTAGCTCATTATGTAAGTATTGTGCATAAATTATATGACTAGAATTTGAAAACCTTATGCTAGGGATGGTTCGCATGAAATGAATTGCCAGAAAATCGATCGTAGGTAATGTGTGTTACCTGCAAGCTAAAAAGGAAAGAGAAACCTTAAATATAAAACCATTGAAGGATCAAACATTGAAGGAAAAGCTTGGTTGGGGGAGGAGGAAACCTTCACTCACGCAATGGACTGAATCAAAGATGAAAAAGTAGAATTAAAGAAAGATGCTCAAGCTCATGCGAACATTGTGGCAACTTTAGGACAAAAAGCATCCGCTTTAAGATTTGTACCTAACAAACCAAATACTTCTAGTTGTGCACTAAGGTAGAGCAGTACCAACAATCCACCCAAGAAAACAAGAAGAGAGGATGAGCACCTATGTGTGCATCATCCAGTTGAAATATTTTTAATTAGTTTTGATGAGTCGGAACACCCTCCACTCCTAAATGAGAGAGAATCTTTGTTTTAAAACCAAATGATGAATAAAGTGCAAAATTTCTTGGCAATGGAATGGATTCATAATTTAATGTTGATTCTATCTTTTCTTAAAATGTATGTGGAATGCTAAGAAGAAAATATGTGTTGAAAGGAGTTAACTTCTCTTAAACTAATTGAAAATATTAAATGGAAAAATTAATGTAAGAGTTAATAAAAATATGGTGTTTACTCAGATCAATCATTAGCACAAGCATGAAGTAGGTCAAACTGCCAGAAATTTAGAAGCGAAGTTGGATCAAATTTTGGCTCTTCTATAGGAAACAAGGGCTAAAGTTGACCATCTAGAAAGAGAAATAGTGGGTAAAGAGCCTACTTTTGAGGATGACTTGAGAATTCACCATGTAGATACCAATCAGAGTGACCATGATGACTCATACTCGGGGTCCAAGTCGCAAGAAATGGATAGAGAGCAGTAGACTAGAGAGTTATCTAGAGATATGAAAAAGGTAACTTCACCAAAGTTTAATGGGTTAGAATCTGGTGATGTTGCCAATTCTTGGTTAGTTAAAATGGAGAAATATTTTGAGTTTTGAAATTACTTTGAAATTGAAAAGGTAGTATGGGGATCTTTTCAATTAGCCAGGGAAGCGTCCACTTGGTGGAAAAACAAGAAAATAGAATTGGGCATAAATGCAAAAAGATTAACATGCGGTGAATTTTTTGCCATTTTTAGACAGAGGTGGTTGTCCCAATTGTATTATGACCAAAAAATGATGGATTTCCTGAACCTAAAACAAGGGGACCTAAGAGTCAATCAGTATTGGGAAAAATTTACTCGTCTCCTTAAATATGTACCCAAGAATCAAGTAGATGAGAGGTTTCGTATTAGGAAATTCATCATGGGACTAAATACCCAGATTGGTGATAAGGTAGATATTCATGGAACCACCATAATGGATCAAGTTTATGAAAAAGCAATTAAGTAGGAGAAAATACTTAAATCCCTAGCATCTTATAAAGAGACAAATAGAAAAAAGTACAATTGGAATCAATCTTCCCAACCCTTCAAGAAGAAGGGAGAGAAATTAGAGTTTCAATGAAAAGGGGGAAATGATCACCATGAGAATAGGGGTGAAGGCTGTAAGGACAAGAGGAATGGAGGTAATCAAAACAATAATGGTAAGAGGAATTAGGAAACTTCTGGAAAACCTGTTGAAAAGAGAGGATTTCCTAGGGGTTGCTTTACTTGTAGTGGGGACCATCATGCCAATCAGTGTCCCACCAAAACATCATGTTCTCTACCTCATGGAAATCCTTTATCACCTCAACAAGCTACTTTTCAAAAACAAATCCATGCTGCACTGGATAATAGACAAGTAGAATACCAGATAACCCCCATCGGGACTGTAGGTATGTTGTTTGGCACACCTATTTCAGTTTTAATTGACACTAGAGAAATTGAATGCTTTGTATCGCCTAAAGTATTAAGTAAAATTTTTGTAAGGGATAGATTTATGTAAAACTCTTAGTCAGTTGAATATGCAAATCATTCAAGGGCTCGGGTAGAGGAATGTCTGTTCAAGGCTAGGGTAGACTTGCCAAATTTTACGAAAGAATTTAACCTCTATGTGGCTCCCTTAGGATCCTACATATGATGTCATATTATGATTCAACTTGTTATGGAGACATAGAGCAAAGGTGGAATGTTTCACTAAAATAGATGAATGCTTAGATGATCTAGGGAAAAAAGTCCTCATCCAAGAAACTACAAGAATAGTCAAGTTAAGGAAAATTTTCATAATGCTACTCAAGAGAGCCAAATGAAGGGGTTGTCAATTGTTTGCAATCAAAATGGAAGAATTAGAAGAGCTGAGAGAAAATCAAGATATTACCTTCTTTGATGAGCTAATGTTTTATGAAGCCCAAAAAACACCTATAGAAGAATTTGGGGAAGTCTCGGAATAAAAAGGGTTCAGAATGGGAAAAATATCCTCACCTTCGGCATTTTGTAGATGTTTTTCCTGATGAACTACCTATACTACCTCCCAAAAGAGCATTCAATTTTTCCATTGATCTCTTACCCGAATCAGAGCCAATCTCCAAAGCTCTGTACTAGATGACTACTACTGAGTTAATGGAACTAAAAGTGCAACTGCAAGAAATTTTGGATAAGGGTCTGATATGACCTAGGGTTTTACCTTGGAGGTACCAATAATATTTTTCAAGAAGAAGGATGGCACCCTAAGGCTATGCATAGATTACTGAATGCTCAACAAGGCCACAATAAAAAATATATATCCCTTACCATGCATAGATGATCTCTTCAATCAAATGCGAGGGGCGACCATATTCTCCAAGATCGATATGAGATCAGCATACCATCAATTAAGATTACGAGATGAAGACATTCATAAAACTTCTTTCAAAACAAGGTATGGGAACTATGGTTTTATAGTGTTACCATTTGGTCTAGTGAATGCACCAACTGATTTCATGAATTTAATTAATATTGTGTTATGGGATTGCCTCGAAAAATTTGTGATCATTTTTCTTGATGATATCTTGATATACTTGAAAAACAAGGAAGAACATCTCTTGCACTTACAATTTGTACTATAATGGTTGAGAGAGAATAAGTTATATGGAAAATTATCTAAGTTCTTGTTTATCCACATGGAAGTACAATACCTTGGGCACATCATCTCCACATAATGGATCATAGTAGATCCCAAAAAGTTAAAGGTAGTATTGGAATGGCCAGAGCCGAAAAATGTACATGATGTTCATAGTTTCCTGGGTTTGGTAGAGTATTACAAGAGGTTCATAGCCAATTTCTCCAAAATAACATGTCCTATTACCTCACTTCAAAGAAAGGGCAAGAGATTCGAATGGACGGAAAAATGTCAAGAGGCTTTCAATATACTAAAAAGAAAAATTGACTATGACACCAATACTAAAAGTACTCGATCTTGAGGGACAATTTGTAGTCATCACCGATGCTTTAGGTGAAGGATTAAGAGGTGTACTCATGTAGGATGGGCAAGTGATAGCCTATGAGTCCATGAAACTAAAGAACTACGAGCAAAATTATGCACCTCATGACATATAATTAGTGGAAATTGTGCATGTGTTATAGATGTGGAAGAATTATTTGTTGGGTAAACCCTTTGACTTAAGGTCAGATCACCAAGGTTCATGTTATTTGATCACTCAACCTAATATGAATGCTCATCAAAGAAAGTGGCTTGAGTTAATATTTGATTATGACTTTGAATTCAATTATATTAAAGGGAAAGAAAACTGAGTAGCATATGGTCTTAGTAGAAGGAGGCATGTTTCCTCCATGATGTCAGTATGAACTAGTTTATGTAGTTAGAGTCCAATGGGGACAAATACTACAAGAAAGTCAGGAAATCTCTATTGGATAACACTCAAGACTCTAGATATGATGGGTTTCAATTTGAAATAGATGGGATACTCTGATATATGGGAAGAATGTACATTCCTAACTAAGGCAAGTTAAGGAACATAATTTTAAGAGAAATTCAGGCTGCACCATACTCGGGACATCTGGGGGTGTCAATTATTTTTGCTGAAATCAAGCCTTTATGCTTTTAGAAGGGAATGAAAAGGGATGCTGCTAAATATGTGGCAGAACGTCTAGAATGCCAGAGGGTGAAAGATGAACATCAAAACCTGATAGGACAACTTTACCAAAATGAAATGCTTGAATGGAAATGGAAAGTAATCAATATGGATTCCATGCAAGGACTTCCTGTGTCTAGAAATAGGCACAATACAATCCTAGTTAGGGTAGACAAACTCATTAAGGCAACACACTTTATTCCAGGAAAGATGACTGATGGGGCACCCATCATAGCATGTAAGTTTGTACAGGAGGTTTTCAAATTGCATGGTGTTGTTGAGAATATTATCTCACATAGAGATGTAAGGATGACCTCCAGATTCTGGAAAACTCTTTTCACCTCCCTTGGGACCTAATTAAACATAAGTTCTACATACCACCCAGAGACATATGGTCAAACAGAAAGGGTGAATCACATTTTAGAAGACTTTTTGAGAGTATACTGTATGAATCAACAATACAAGTGGGAGGATTACCTTCTACTTGTGGAATTTTCTTATAACAACTCATATCATTCAATGATCAAGATGACACCATTTGAAGCATTGTAAGGAAGGAAGTGTTGAACTCTTATAAGTTGTGATAAGCTAGAAGATAGGATTAGCCTTGGTCTAGAAATGCTTTCAGAAATGGAGGAACAAACCAGGTTGATTAGAAAAAGTATGGTAGAAGCCAATGATAGGTAGAAAAGTTACGTTGATGCCAAATGAGTACCCAGACATTTCAAAATAGGGGAAAAGGTTTTGTTGAGATTAAAGCTACAAAAAATTTCAATTATATTTTGGAAGCCATCCAAGCTAGATCCTCACTATGTTGGACTGTTTGAGGTTCTTGAGGAAGACAATCCAATCACCTACCAAATTTCTCTACTACCAACACTTGCTAGGATGCATAATCTATTTCATGTGTCATATCTTAAAAAAAATTACCTGGTAATAATCACATGATTGATTGGAATGCACTGCAGCTTCAAAATCCAAGAGTGGTCACGATAGAGCCACTGGGGGTTCTCGAAACATGCAGGCTCCACCTAAGTAACATGGATGTGTTCCAATGCAAGGTCCATTGGGACCAATACATTGAAGATAGTGCTACCTGGGAAGACTACCAGGACATTAAACAAAGATTTCCACATCTCATTAGAGACTATGAAAATGTTCTATAAAAACTTTACTTTATGTTTGTGTTTTAAAAACTTCTCATCATCAGTGATGATGATTCTTAAGGGGGGAAAGATGTTACATCCCAGCATAGCTTTCACAAGACTGCTTTTACTTTACATTAATTTGTAATGATATGTTGTAAGTGCAAAAAAACAATGATACTATGATGAAATATGCAATGTTTGATTGAAGTTTTTATTGAGTTATGGTAACATGATGCCCTAATTAAGATTGGAGGAGATGTATATAAGTTCTTTAAAAATAAATTATGAATATAAATTTGATATGATGAAGGTATTGAAAAATTGTCAGACTAACTACCTTGCTCTTTGTGAGTGATGATGCAGGAAAAATCAAGCTTCAATAGGGAAAAAGAGGGAAAGTATAATCTGGTAGAAAGATTGTGTTGTGAATTCTTCCCGTCCCACCTCATTCTATATAAATAATCAAGAGAGCAAATATAAGTATGATTATTTATATATATATTCTCATTAGTAAACATATTTTGGCAGTGAATCTTTTCTAGAAATAATACCACGTCTTGGAAAAATGGTTAACGTCGCCCTTCTTGATAATAATATTTCCTTATGGAATGATCATTCTTGCTCTTTACTAATATTTTAAAATAAATTATCTATCTTGGGTGGGGCGAGTTACATATATTTTAATTCATTTGAGGGAAGGAACACATAGGTAGACATATATAGATATATACATGTACCTATGAATTTGATAAATGGATACAACACAAACATATATATAAGTGTTATATTGCATATGCTACCATTGGATGTTTTGGTATAATCAACAAGCCAAGAAAACATGGTAACATTGATGTCATCGGTTATGTTTAAATTCATTCTTTATGATGTATACAATATTATACCAACATGACTTTTATCAACATTGTCCATTTTTCATGATAATATTATTATCTTTAAACATTTATATATATATTTAATGAAAATATCAATTGGTTGTTAGCCATGGCTTGCTATTTGGGCTTGAATCTTTTTTTTTTTAAAGAAGAGCATGTTAAAATCATAAAGATTGACTCTCTAATGAGAAGCATGAGGGTATTTAAAATTAAATTATGTATGTTGCTTAAGTCAATGTAAATCTTATCAAGTCATGACATAAAGTAATATAGTTGGAAACTGATTTAGAATCTGTAAAAACGCTAATGGTAGAAAACTAAGGTGACGGGCATAATGCCATGAAGGTGGCATAAACCTTATATGTTAGAAATTCAAATTCTCCATGTTCAATTTGTGGCTCTCATCACATCAAGATGCATGGTAACTAATTTTATTAACATAATATCTTTCCAAGAAAGTCGATAGTATATTTTGGAAGCTAAGAATCACCCCGGTTAGTTGACAATAAACTCTTGAAAAACTAACCTCCATGTGGCATCTAATACAAAAAGGATAATTCAGGTAAAGTGAAGCTGTGAGCATAGATTAAAAAGAACGTGATATTCGTTTTGAAGGTGGCAAAACAATCTAGAAAATAGCCGCCCTATTCACACCAAAATGTCATGATAGAAAATCCTCAATCGAAGCATTCATCCTTTGGGAACAAAGGTAATCGGTTAAATAATCGAATTCTGGAAGATGACTACGTGTTCTCACCTTGTATAGAGGAGATTATGGGGGGATTAATGTATGAGGGATCTCAATTTTGAACCGCTTCATGCCTCACATCACCAAGGAAATCTTTTTTGTGATATTATAAAGGGATGGGATTGATTTGGGGAACAAAATGGATAACTAATTTTCAAAAACGGTTTCTCAAACCGAAATCCTCTAAGATCATTATTTATACTAAGAATTAAAACTTCATGGGGGTTGGTGGATTGAACTATCATCGCCATTTTTAGTAGACAAGAACTCCTTTTAAAGAAATGGTTTCAGTGATCAAAGTATCCGAGAGTTGAGGAAGGAATGCGAGCTAGGAAGTCTATGGGGTTTTAGACTGAAGTAGACACTAGATTGAAGAGCTTCGGTTCAAGAGACTCGTACAAAGTGCTTCCGTAGAGTCTTATTGAGCTGGTAACTGAATCTTGTTTCCTTTTTCTTTTTATATATGTGTATAAATGTAGCTAAGCTCTGAGAGAATGTGAGAAGAAGTTTGTGTAATTGAATCCATATCCTTTTACGTTTTGTTATAATGGTGTCTACAACTTCTATCTTGCTAACTAAGGAATATGTAAAATTGTTTTGTTTGAATCTTTTAAAATATTAGCTTAGTATCGACTGTATTGTTCGACTCCTATAGCTTTATGGAGAGTTGATATTTATTTTTTATAATTTAGATGTAATTAATATTATCATCTACCATTCATCTCTTAGTTACACAAGTTATCGCGATGTATTTTTAGGAACTTCTAAAGATGTACAGGCAAGTTTCCTTCTCTATGAAAGAGACTCATTATCTGTTTATGTATTTTCCTTATACCATCGAGGGACTGTTAGCAAGCTAGAGAATGTCAAATATCCTTCTAGCCTTGTCATTCGATTTCTTGATAGCTTGTAAACACAGAGACACCTCCAAAAGTAGATTTTTTCGCTTGTAAGTTGCAATATGTAATAGAGCTAGGTGGTATACTTGACCTAGGTATAAAGCGACCTTGTTTTGAATCTTTGTAGTTTTGTTACTTATTAAGCAAGTTGTGAGTCAATCTCAACATGGTGATCTTCTTGTGAGTTTTTGGAACAATGCCTTCACCTCTAAGAAAATTGATTCTTGAAACAAGGTTCCAAAGTTATTTAATCTGGCTTGGTTCTTTATTAATGTAAAGACAACCAGTACCTCCCTAATTAAGTCTTCAAGGAAGAAAGGTATTTAGTGCACAAGTATATGCTCATAGCTTTGGAACTTATAAAATAAGTAGGAAAGATTCATTTTTCTACTCTGAAAATAACAAGGAAGGTCTGGAATATGTATGAAAAACATAAAAGAATTTACTACATTCTTTGCTTAATTAGGATTAGATAAATAACCTCGAGGATATCAATGATCCTTTAACTAAGTTGTATAAGAAAGTTTTTTATCATTAAAGCCTCGACCATTTAGATTGCACTAAGATAAAGAAAACCCTAAGTATGAGGGTAGTTGAGCTGTGACTTAAATCGTGAACCTGGGATATACCCCAAAATGCAAAGGTTCTAAGAAGAACCTAAAATTTCATCACAGGGAGGTTGAATGTATCCTCCTATCTATTGTATTTTATTTAAAGCTTGTTTGTTGGGTGGGAGAGGTAGTCCAATAACCCCTAAGTTTTGTATTTAGAGCTTGTTTGTCAAGCAAGACAGATAGTCCAATGAGCCCTAGTAGCTTTCTCCAAGTTGAGAAGGGTGGTGAACCTTGACTATGCTCTTGCAACATTGTACAATAGTACAAAACTATGGCCATAGTGAGTGTCATAGCCACCATGTGCACTTGTTAGTTCACCATACTACAAACACTTAATTAACTAGATTTGTCATACTTAGTAGGAGGGTATCCTTAGTAGTGCAATAGAGTTAGTTAGGTTGGGTACACACCAGAGCTCAAATGGCAATTGAGAGGGTTCCCAACGCAACCTTTCGATGAAGGGTAGGATCACTTCTAGTTAGGAAGTGTGTGGGGGACCGCTTAATTCTGAGGTTGGAGGTAAAGCATTCAGATGATGCTTTCCCTCTCATTAGTGGCATGCTGAGGCTTGGATGACAACAAGAATCAAATGAGGTTCTCTGACCCTTTTCTCTTACAACTCTTTATTTAGCTTGGGTTTGTATCATGTTGAAATTAATGTTATTAGTTTTCACATAAAAATGATGATGAATTATGCGACCTTTTTTTATCTAAATATGAAATTGAAGTGCAATAGCATGAAGATTTATAATTGCTTATTTTAAAGCAAAAATGATAATTTACTTGTCTTTTCCATGTTTTAACCTTTGGGTGAAACCTCTCGGTTGATATGTGTCAAAAGGTGATTGATTGTTATAGTTATTCCAAATCAATCTTGAACCACATGGATCTATTGGCTAGCATGCTATGTTATGTTAGGTTTTCATGCAATATGATGGGTTTCATAAGGCTAGAAAGTTGTGTTATGCTAAGCACTCATGAAACACATGGCTCCATGGGAAAGCAAGTCGTGTTATGCTAGATGGCCATGTTAAGGGCATTCATGACTCACACCATAGTAAATTTTGATATTTTCTAAGTGAATCACAAACAGGAAGGCACATGGTCTAGTGAAGTTTGATATTCATGACTAGGTGAGACCCCAAGACGAGGTAATAAATGAGAAACACACTAGGTCTATTAAAGTCCACTATTCACTAGGTGTGCACCCATGCCAACCATACCAAGAGTTAAAATCCTTGATAACTCTGTTAAGGTGCTACAAAAATATCAAGATGCTATGCCAACACAACACTAAACTCAACACATGTGAATGAAATGAAGCAAAAACTACAAACTCACCTCAAGGGGTGCATAAAGTTTAACATCTTAGGGGATGGATGAAACTCACCTTAGGGGGTGCAAAAACGATGATAGGGTAAGACTAAAACCTCTAGGGGTGTTATAATAACACCACCACAAAAGGTGATTTATGAGAACAACAAAGGGGATTTTCTCAATACATGAAAGGTCATACCTTAGCTAATATCACTCATGAAATCACCACTAAGAGAGGACAAGTCATGGAATAAAAATATCACACCTTAGGGAATACTAGCCATAGTATTACCACAAAGGGGAACATCATATGCCAAGAAAAGTATCACTCTTAGAGGACATCAAGCCCAATATCACCATCAAAGAGACACTCACATAGATCAAGAAGGCTACACTTTGATTAATAGGGTCACACTTCCTAGGATATGTATGCTATCATCACTAAGAAGGGGCCATTTCCTATATAAATAATGAGCGGGGGACTATATGCCCCCCCTCAAAATGTTAGTGTACTTGCTACATTAATTTTTCTAGGAGATATAAAGGGATCCAAAGAAGGAATGCACCTAAAAAAAGGCTACCTAACCCCTTGCCCCCCCAAGTCTAGGTTAAAGGTGATCCAAAATGGACTATGGAAATGTGTTTCTCCTTGCAAGATGAAATATGATTGCATAAAACATAATTTATACTCCTATATATGGTAGTTAGTATGTTATGCTACTAAAACCACTACATGAAAAGGAGGAAAAGAAAATGCTAATCTATCATATGGTCAAGTTAATCCCCCTGAGGATCAAATGCTCTTAATTCTTTCTTTAAAGCATGGCATTCGTCAGTAAGATGTCCAAGTGTTCTATGATATGCACAATAAGATGTATTTGTACTATTTTGTTTATTGTCTTTTTGTTCACCCATTGGAGGTAGTGTAATTAAACCCAATTCTACAAGTGTAGCTAATGTTTGCTCAATCTTGGTTATAGGATGCAAGAAAGGTAATTCCTCAATAGAACCATGGACTTTGTATTTCTTGGCTGGTGGAGAAAATTTCTGATGTAGAGGTGAAAGATCTTGATATCCTACTCCTTTAGTGTCTTTTGATGGTGTTTGTTCCAAGAGAGGATGGATTTCATGTTCATTTTCCATGTCACATCCTTTTTTTATCAATATTTTAAAGCCTTTTCCATAACTTTTTCCCAAGTTAATGGGTGTGTTTGTAACTTTATGCTCATATGATGGGGGATTGGTTGATGTGCTTTCCTTGTTATTGTTATTGTTATTGATTTGTTCTTACATGTGCATTATTTGAGATATGCCTTGTGATTCACTTCTGGATGTAAGAGGGAAAAAATTTCAAGTGGTGATATGGTAGGTGGTGCTAGTTATTGGTATGGGTGACTAGGAAATCTCATGGAAGGATAAAAGGTTACATTATTCTCAAGATTGCACAAAGAATTGTGTATGAATTCATTCATGCTCTCATAATCTTGTCCCAAGATATCCATATCACAAGGTTGTTGGGAGGTGAAGGATTATGAATGTTCTCATTGGAATCAAGGTTATCACTAAACAAACAACTTGAAACATCAATCAATAATTTCAAAGAAATCAACATCTGAAGGGTTTGAGCAGGAGGAGTGGTGTTCCAAATTTGAAATTTTTAGGTGAGGATGGAGGCAGTGATTTAGAGTCTGACAAAGATGAAGCATAATTATAGATTTTGGAGGGTCTCTAGTGTGGTTTCTTGCCACTAGATTATTGCAAGAGGTTGTTGCTTCCTGCACAAGATTTTCTTGTGGCTCCCCTTCTTGTGTTCTCTTCTTTTGTGCTCAATTTTGAGGTAGTTTCTTCTCATGCCTGCATGGAGATATGTCTAGATTTTCCTATGATTCATGACCCTTTTTGACTTATGATCGAAGCTTCCTGTGTTGTCTGCATGGGGGGAATTTCTCTTCTTATGATGATCCTCATGGGCTCAGTGTTGTCTTTTACTGAGTTGGTGGTTTTTTCCCTTGTGGTAAGCCTAGGTTTCCTATTTGATTGCTTCATTCTTGGTTGGTTTCTATGGGAATCTAGTGTTGGTTTTGTCCTAGCTTTGTTGTGGAGATTATCCACCATTGCTTGTTTGGGAACTTGTGGGTTCTTTTGGATCAACAAGTGATGGTGTTCTTTTGGGCCAGTTTTGGATGTTGTTTATCCCCTAGTGCTTTTATCTTGTGTTCTGTTTGTTATTCAGGGGTTTTTTTCCAAACTGTGGGGTGATTTACTTTTGTTCTCTGATTTTAACCCCAAGAAACTTCCCTGGCCATTTGAGGAGGTTTTGGAGGTTTTGGGTTGTCTCAAGAGAGCTGAGATGAATAGATTTTTTTTCTTCTTAGACTAAGATGGAGTGGTGTTCTACCTTCCATGTTGATTTTGTGGGTGTCTATTTAGTTTTTGGTTATGTCCCTTCTATACTTCTTTCGTTGTTTTGATTATACGAGAAAAATAGGTTTTGAAGGGACCTGAAACCCTTTACAACTTAAGATACAAAATGTTGCTTAAAAGAAACTACAATAAGATACCAACAACATACCAGAACCCAAAATAACAAAACTTAAAGGGTGTTGTACGAGAGATAAAACAGTAAACTAACAGTAGCACCCAACAATATAAAAATAGCAAAACAACAGGAAATAAACCGAGATCCAACAGAAAACAAACATAAGACAAAAAGAGAGCAGAACACTATTTCATACTGGTTAAGGTGTTGGCCACCTCAAGCTCCTGGCTCCTGTTCATTTCAATCATGTCCAACAACTCTTTCTTATCAGCTTCAAAGGACTTTTTCCATTCAGTAGACCCTCTAACAATAGGGCATTTACCATCATATTTTGCACCTCTTTTACCTTTGCCTTTAGCTGAATGTTCTTTCTCCATTAATTCAAAAAAATACACTTGGTCCTCCGTGAGCTCACTAATCTTTTTGAGCAGGACTTCCAAAGAGTTCACACTATTTTTCACTAAAATGTGGCTCGCATAGAGAAGCTTCTTTATGTGTGCATTCGTATTCAATATCTTGGCTTCTAAACCAACCAATCATTCTTCACACAAGGATTTGAAGTCATGGAAGGAACCCCCAAGGTCCACAATTTTGTCGATCAGAATGTCCAACACCGAGCCTTTCAGAACATTCTTCTAGTTCTCCTTCAAACCCCTCATTTTAATGTTAACCTTATTAGACTCTTGAAGAGTCCACTTAGCTAACTTAAAATTTCTAGTGGCCCCAACCCTAGCCATGTCTAGCAACTCAAACATTGAGGTAGAATCATCATCGAGATAAGAAAATTTCTCAGAAAGGAGATTTACCTTTAGAGGCTCCAACTTAGCACTCTTCCTCTCAGCATACTCCTCATCTTGACCCTTATTCTCTTCTTCCAACTCCACATTGGGTGAGGTATGAACTGGGGAGTCATCGATTTCCACTACCTTTTCAACAAAAACCTTCTCACGAATCACCTTGGAATCCTCGCAAAAAAATTTGAGGCCTGGTTCTTCAATTTGGCAACATGTTTGAATGTCCTCATCAGCTTATCCTTGGCCTTCGTAACCAAAACATTTTCATGAAAACCCTCCTCATTACCTACACCTTCAAATTCTCCTTGACCAATAGCCAAATCCTCATTCTTAGGAGAGGAATCATCTGAGCCCATTTCCGTATCCTCACTATTAGAAAGAACAAAGTGCTTAGCTGCTCGATTGCTATTAAGGCTACCCTTCTTCCTCTTTTTCAAGGAGGTAGTCATAGGGGGTAGGGAACCATCATCTTCCTCTTGAATCCATTCCTCTTCATCTATAATATTGGTATTTGAGCTTGACAAACCATAAACTTCACTCAAAATCTTCTCCTTACCCTTAATAACAGGGGTAGGGAGAAGAGCGTTAACATGCTCCATGATTAAAAGAATGAGACCTTCATGGAGGACCAAAGCCCTTCTATTTTTTAAATGAGCATAAACAAAAACCTCCATGGAAGATAACAAAAAAAATGGAAAAGAGATAAACAAACCATGCCTGAAATGGTTTAAAAGAGTGAAATGGTGACCAAGGATAGCAGTAAACTGCCTTCTAGAGTCACATAGCACATTATCACCTCCGCAAAATCCTCCCATATCTTCTTGAGGGACTTGCGTTCATAGCCCCAACTTTCCATCTTAATCAATTTTTTCCACTCATCATCTTTTAAAAATTGGGCCATTGCTTCCTCATTGCTCTTCTTGTCCTTATAAAACTTACAACCAACCATCTGTATCCCAGTCAAAGTAGCAATCAAATCCTCATTTACATCCACTTCCAGGCCCTTTATCTGAAGCTTATGGCTATGCCAGCAAGCAACAAATTTTGCCGAGGCATTTGGGTCATTCCCATGCAACCTTTCTAAAAAAGGCGTGAAATTCTCGTGATAGAGAATCTTCCATAGCTTCTTTTTCTTCCTCAAGCCCACACAAGAGTGAAAATCTATTATGCTTTTGTTGCCACCCATCTCTTCAAACACTAGAAGAAGAAAACCCTTGTGATAATCGCTCAACTAAATGCTAGTAATCCAAACTAAACCCACAAAGCGTGTGAGTCGGGAGATGGTACTAAAGATTAAATTCTGCCACCACATCAACTCAACCCACACCATCATTTCTCATTAAGATCCCTGCTTTCTCAGGAAGGATAGAGCCCTCCTCCTATTGGCCTCCTCTAATGGCTTAATAACTAAGCCCTTAGAGTTGTGACTTAGAGATTGAACATCTGCACTAAGTAGCTATCTTACTCATCATGAAGGTGCATTTCATTGTCAACCCAGGGACGTAAACTTGAAATGGGTCAGCACTTTATGTGCACTAGGACTCTACTGCATCCATCCATAAAATATAAAAGAAACTGTACTGGAAACAAAATGCTAGAAATAAATCAACTTGAGCACTAGGCATGAATCAACAACTACACTAAGCATTAACAAATGAACTAGAAATGGATGGCAGAAATAGAAATCCCAACAAGTAGATGAGAAACTAATCTATCCGCCTTGGCTGCAGGAATAGTCACAAAACATAATTCTAGTGGTTGTAGGAATAGACAACTACTGAAACTGAAAATAATTACTGAACAAAAAGAAACTTTTAAACTAAATAGGTGGAATTCTCACCAAGTGGGCCCCCTTGAGTGAGTCTTCCTTGAGATAACTTAGATGCAACAAATCAGAATATCATATTATTTTTTGAAAACATGATTACAACATTTCAGTAATGTGATTGTATTACTAAAACTGGAAAATGCAAGTACAATCTCAGACCATCCAATCTTATGAAAAGGGGCATCTGACCATTATTTATAAAGGGAAAATCTTCTAGTTAACCCTAACTACCTAGGCAGTCGACTACATGAAAATAGGAGAATGCTATTTATTGAAAGCATATAAAAGAGAGGGAGGAAGTTATGCATGCGCCAAATTTGGTCAAAGCAAACTTTCCCCAACAAGAATCTGGCACATCACATTCCCTAGATTTTCTCAACAAACAAACATGACCATTAAAAGGTAGTTAAAACCTTTCGTTTGAATTAGGAATTTCCCTCCATTGAGAGTTTTCCCTCCTTTGACCTCTTAATGACAACCTTTTTGATTCTTTTGGCAACCAATCAGCTGGCAGGAATTCTTCCACTTTGCAAGCTTCATTGACATCAACATCTTATTGTAAACCTACATAATGACATTAGCATGCACAAACAATTGCATATCCACAATCACCTTTCAACCACATGTAAAATTAACATAGATAATTCACATAGCATGTTAATGTCATTAAAAGTCACAAGGATAAACTTATGCCCAAGGTTTATGGCTTTAAGGAAATAACATGGAAAATGTCAACAACCAAGTGCCAAAGTCTATGGTATCAACAACAAATATATAATAAACCCTATCAAAATTGAGCCATTAATTGGACTCATCATTCCCCCAACCTAATGTTTTTTCTGGTCCTCCAGCAGAGGGAGCACTATTCTTTTGCCTAGTCAATGCTCTCAAGTCACCAACTACCAACTATCCCACATCGGTCTCTGCAGTGTCTAAATTGGGGTCCCAGTTGAATCCTTGCTTGTTTTCCAATCTGTTTCATCTTTGCCTTTCTGCAGTTATGTCATACCGATAAAACCTATAATCTGGTACATGCCACAATAGAGTAGGTGGCTGAAATGTTAATGAAAGCCAATAATTCTACCTCATCCTGCCAACCTGTATATATCTGTCAAATCATTTGCATGCTACATCATAATTTTGCAAAGAGTGGGGCTCAACTTGTTTCAACTCATATGTCAAATTGTTCCACCTCTGTGATAAGTACCCCATTACTGATTTCCCTGTAGTTTCAGCTACCTTCTCATACTCCTTGTAGGTTTCTTCCCTAATAGACATGATCCTATTTTTTATCTTGGGCGATAAAGAATTCTATGCCATGTTTGGTAAATGTCTGCAGGGTTACTATATTCAGCCCTGAGAGGCAAGGGAGTATGAAATTTTCTTTCCCTGTAAGTTCTAAATTGCTGCCCCCAACTAATTTCATTCTGAATCTAGGACATAAATTCCCTCAAATGGAGATCTCCAATGTATAGTAATGGGTTCCAATCATGATCATTATTAACAACATAATTATGCAAGTATAATTCATAGAGCATATTCTTAACTTCAGGCACTGGGGAAAATTGGTAGGCCTGGAAAAACTCATGTGGAGTGTCAATAGAAGGACTCAAACCTAAAATAATTTTTGACAGCTTGAAGGAAATATTATGCGCCTTCAGATGTAGTGCATACACTCTCAGAGGAGTTCTACATGCCAACATTTTGGGTACTAAAGCTACCACATTATCCACCTTATCCTTCAAGGTAGCAATATCTGCATTCTTTTCTTCAATTTTCACAATGTTCTTTTTAACCTCTTCCTGTAGCTTACGTTTTTCCTTTTTCCACTCCTCTTTCCTTTGCATTTCAATCCATAGGTTCAGGGCTACAAGATTCCATGAGAAAGTGGGAGGTTTACGTGTTCCTACCAAAATCCTTCCTTGCACCGATTCTCGTTGTTCAAATAGCACCAGTTGCAGTGATTCTGGTTGTTCATCCTGCTCAAGCTGTAGGGGTTCTTGATTCTCATCTTGCTCTTGATTCTCAACCTGTTCTGCAATAGCAACAAGCTCTGCTAATCTTATGTTTGCTTGTTCTTCAAAAATATCTTTTTCTTCAACATTTCCTGCCCCATAGGGGCTTCTGTCTCCTCCCTAGATGTTCTCCTGAGTCTAGAGCTTCTCTTTGGAGGTATATCAGTGGCTGGCCTAGCTGGTCTTGATTTCTTAGGATGGATTTTATGTTTTTCTTTGACTACAAGAAGAACAGTGTCATCAGCCTTTCATTTCCTAGGGCTTGGTGTTGCTTTTTCTAGCATTTTCTTCTTGGCCTTCCCCTTCCTCATTTCTGCCTCTTTCATTTGTGCTTCCTCTCTCCTAAGGGCAACCCTAGTTTGAATTGGGGTTTTGGGAAGAACATTAACATCATATTTTGAGGATGAACTTTCTTCATTTGAATATTCTGACTCAGAGGAACCAATTTCTATAGTTTGTTCAGCTGCAAGAAGGTTTGAGCTAGGGTTTGCACCAGGGGTTGAAGCTCCAGGAGTGGTTTCAACAACCCTCTCACCCCTACTAGCCCTATAAGGTTGAGGCTGAGCTCTAGGATGCACATTTTTTGGTCTAAACTGATCAATGTTTACAAATTCCTCCCATGTCATACTAGACACCTCTTGCAAAGATTTCTCTACTAACAATTTTATTAAAAAATGGTGAGAGACAAAATTATCCCTACCTTTTTTCCTTTCAGTTGTCATGATTGCAAGGAGGTTATACAACACATTGGGCATGTTCATTCTTCTTCCATGTTTCATATGGTTTAGGAGCTTAAAATGCACAGAATGGAGGCATGACTAGTGACCCTCACAAGTAATATACTTGACAATGTAGATGGCCTTGTTTCCACTTCTTTGGTAGAGAATTTCTCTTCGTTCCTTGCTTATCTACAGCTAACAGAGGGTTGTTGGGTTTAGTGAATTCTTCCCTACCTAACCTCACATCTTTGGAAGCAGGGTATGGCTCTCCATTGGCATGTAAACCCACTACCTCTGCAATTCTCTCCTCGGTAGCTATCACCTGGAGCCCTTTTACCATTTCCTTTCCGTCAGAGAGTATCTGTGAAAATTCTAGAGCAATGTCTTCATTGAAACTGTCAAGTTTCAGGAAATAATCCAGCCATCCACAATTTCTGAACTTGGCCAAAGAAAGTGCATCCTGCAGTATCACATCATGAACCGTAGGTTCATTTCTAATCAGCTGACCACCCATTGTCTTTTCCCGTAATCAAACAAACACTTCTTCAAAATTTGCTTTCCTGTAATCTTTCTTTGAAAACCCAATTCCTTCTTCTTCCTACAACTCCTCTGTAGTGCTATCGCTAATGTCATACGAAATTTACCTTTTTGGTGATGTTTAAAATTATGAATTAAGGCAATAAAGAAACATAAATGAAGGGTATCACTAAGAAAAATGGTGGTGGTTTAGTGTCATTTCACACATGCAAGCTGTCATTTCACTCTATCATTCAAATTGCATTATTTCAAATTTGCTAACATGTATGACACGTGGACATGTGGGTTGACACTCCCCCCAACCTAAATTAGAGCGTGTGTCTGCACAGGTTGGGTGGTAATTATGATGTGACAAGGCAGGTTACAATTATATGCTATGTGAAATATCAACATTAATTTATAGTAATTAAATAAATGCACTAAAGCTAATTAAGATATAACAAATTTTCATGCACGTACCTGAAAATGTGGAGTATATTTTGCAAGGAATGTGGAGAAAGTACCAATTACCTTTAAAAGTACAGTTGAGCAATTAATGCAGTGGTGATGGAATGAAGTGATGTTGAAGTGAAGTGATGGTGGAGTTATGGAAGAGAGAGAAGATGGAGATGGATTGGGTGGATGGATTTATTAATGGAGAAGTGGATTCCCACAAAAGTGGAAATATTTATTATGACGTGATTGCATGCATACCTGGATTAGTCAGAAGGAGGGAAACTAGGTCCGCTTCCTTCGACTGCAGGAAGTTTGGAAGTTTAGTGTTTAATAAACTGTTGCATGAATTCTTGCTTGGAAGCTAGTTTGTGATACAACCTAAGACAGTGAATGTTGACCAAGAGTTTGAATCTGATAGGTTCAATGGTTGTGAGTTGAACAACAAATTGGGGAAGACTTCTACAACTTCATAATGTTCCAAGCACCTGGTCTATAGTTTGCATGCATTATCTTGATACTTGGAGTCATAAAGGAGTGCCCAATCACTTGGCTATAACTTCTATTCCTTTATGTATTTTTCATGCCATTTGACCCTTTGATTTTGCACTATCTCAGTATGATGAATGGTTGACTTTCTCATCTCATCCACAACATTCAGTTGCATTATTATGTCCTTTTGTGCCTTGAATATGTCTATCCCAAGATTGAGTGTAGTCCTAAGAGTTTTATGCTCAAACTTAATAGGCATCATGGCTATCTTCCCATACAGTAATTCAAAAGGAGTGAAACCTATAGTTTTCTTCCAAGTGGTCCTATAAGCCCAACCAACTTCTGACAACCTATTTTCCCAATCTTTTTGGTGAATAACCACTATTTTTGTCAAAATAGCCTCTATTTCTCTATTTGTCACCTCAACCTAGCCATTGGCCTGAGGGTGATAAGGAGTAGACTTCCTATGCCTCACATTATATTCATTGACCAATGTTGTGACAAGGTTTGATGTAAATTAAGCCCCTTGATCTGTCACTATCTCTCTTGGAACCCCATAACGAGTGAAGATTTCCTTATAGGGGAATTCTACAGCCTTATTATCTTTGGCATGTTTCATAGCTTTAACCTCAAACCACTTGGTCACATAGTCAATGAAAACCAAGATGTAGGATTTTCCATTTGATAGGGGATTAATGGGACTGAAAAATCAAGTCCCCATTTATCAAATGGAGTGATGACTACCTGGGGGTATACATGCATCTCATCAGATTTAGTTGGTTGTCCCATCCTTTGACATTTATCACATTTCCTATTATACTTTCCTGCATCCTTATGAAGTGGGGGCCAGTAATATCCTATATTAATAATTTTCATTAATGTCCTCTTGGCTGCAAAATGTCCTCCACAGGGTTCATTGTGACATGCATGCAGTATATCATATGTTTCATCTTCCCTAACACATCTCCTCATTACATGATTTGGTCCAGTGTAGAATAAAAATCATGCAATCCATGAGAAAGGAAAAGTTTTCTCAATGAGCACCCTCCTCTCTTTTGGAGAGAAATGAGGAGGAACTATCCCTGTAACTAGATAATTGGCTATATCAGCATACCAGGGTGTATGCACACTAATAGAAAAAAAATGTTCATCAGGGAAAGAGTCATCAATGACTTGAGTGTCCTCTGATGTAGTCAATATGGAGAGAAATTATGCTACAACATTTTCCTTCCCTAGTTTATCAACAATGGTGATGTGAAATTCCTACATCAACAACAACCACCTTGCTAGCCTACCTAAAATTAAGGGCTTATTCATGAGGTATCTTATGGTTGCATGGTCTGTATGAACAAAGATTTGATATCCTGTTATGTAATGCCTGAACTTATTGAGAGCATAGATGACTTCCAACATTTCCTTCTCTGTTACTCTGTAGTTAAAATCAGTTCCTTGTAGGTTTTTGCTGACAAAGTAGATTGAATTCTCAATTGTTCCCTCTTTCTGTCCCAAGAAAGCTCCTATATCATAATCAGATGCATCTATGTGAATATGAAAGGAAGCTCCCAATTAGGGCCTTTGAGTACAAGAGCATGGGTTAAGGCTACTTTCAAATAAGATAATGCTTTGTCACAGTCCTTTGTCCACTAGAACTCAAATACTTAGTTAGAAGATTTTATAGTAGTGTTGCCATTTTACTAAAGTCTTTGATGAAGTTCCTATAGTATCTTGCATTCCCCAAGAAACTTCTAATATCTTTTTGTTTGGAAGGAATAGGAAGATAGGTAATCACCTCAATCTTGGTTGTGTCCACTTAAATTCATTTTTGAGATATGTAGTGGCCAAGGACTACTCCTTCCTGCATCATCATGAAGTATTTCTCACTATTCAAGGATAAATTATGGTCTTCACATCTCTGTAAAACTTTTCTTAGATTTTCTAATGCTTGTACAGAATCAACACCATAGGTAGTAAAATCATCCATATAGATATCCATACAATCATGTGAGATATCTGAAAATATACTAATGGCCGCTCTTTGAAAAGTTGCATGTGCATTACACAAATCAAATGGAATTACTGAGTAGGCATAAGTCCCCCATGGACAGGTAAAGGTTGTCTTCTCTTGATCCTCAAGTGTAATCTGTATCTAATTATAACCACTGAATCCATCCAAAAAAGAAAAATATTTCTTACCTGCAAGTGAATCTAGTACTTGGTCTATGAAGGGAAGGGGAAAATGATCCTTTTTGGTGTTAGAGTTTAGTTCTATGTAGTCAACACAAAATCTCCATTTACCTCCCTTTTTAGGCATAATTACCAATGGGGACACCCACTGGCTTTTTGAGATAGGGTAGATAAATCCCGCATCTAATAATTTTTGTAATTCCCCTTTTACAATCTCCCTCAATGCAGGGTTGATTCTCCTTTGTGGTTGCCTTACTGGTGTACAATCATCTCTGATATATATCCTATGAGTACAGAGCTTGGGATCCAATCCTTTCATGTCATATTGGTATTCCCATTCAAATGCATGTTGATGGCTCTTCAACAGGTTTGTCAGGGACAACTACTGCTCTTGACTCAACCTGCTATTAATATTCAAATGTTTCCCTTCTGACACTTTCACTTGTGTGGTTAACTCAATCATATTTGTTTCACTAATACTTGGCATTTTTAGTTCATGTGGCAGAAATGTATGAAGATATCGGTTGCTGCAGGAAGTTTAGTTGCATGAAGAGTGGGTAGAAGTGTCTTCTCTGTTCCTGTAGAACCAAATTCACGAGTGGATGAATCTTCATGCACCTCACAATGGTTCTGAATTATGTGGGACAACACCCCATCTTCCTCCTGAAGCTGCATGAAAGAACTTTTTCCTATAATCATGAGTTGTTCCACTGTATTGACTTCCTCGGTCTCTTCTCGAACATGTGGCCATATGGGGTTATCCATATCATGGGATGGTTGAACAGGAGGGTAGAGAAAAAGCTTTTTGGTGCTTTTCCCATCATAAATAGTCATGTATCTTGACCAAAATTCAATGTAAGCATCTGTTGTGGCTAGTCACGACCTTCCTAGAATAATGGGATACCCTCCTAGTGTAGCTTTAGGAAAAAAGATCATGAAATCTGCTGGGTAATCCCAAGAGTCTAGAGTTACCACAAGGTCTTCTACTATACCATCTGGTTTGAAAGTGAAACTATTAGCAAGCTACATGACAGTAGGAGTAGGTCTCATATTTGCAACATTTAGTTTCAGTAGGATATCCTTATTCATCACATTTATTGCTGCCCCCAAGTCAATTAGAGAATTCTTTATTTGGATTCTATTTATAACAAATCCTACCATGTGACTACCTAGGTCAGTGTATTTAGGAACAATAACTTTCCCAAGCATGATATCTGATAACTGTCCCACCACATGAACTATAGTGGGGTCTTTATTTTTCCTCCCTAGATTTTTAAGGCATGCTTCCTTGATTGCTTTGCCATATATGGGGACATATTTTATGGAATGAAACAAAGGTATCTTAACACATGTGTATTTCAACTGATCCAAAATGTCAAAGGTTGTTTCCTCCTTCTCTTCCTTTTGTTTAAAAACTTCTAACCTTTGAGGAAATGGTGGATCTTGATCAGTCTGCTGAACTGTTTCGGGATTGTTAGGCACACTTGGTTGAATGGGGACATTCTGATGCTCCTCTTCTTCCATAGGAAGCTTGGTGATGATAGGAGTGGAAGGAGCTAGAAAAGTGGTTCCTAAATGTAGATGAATGTCACTCACACTCACAACATATGCAGGGAATTGATTAGGATTTGCAAAGTAGACTGGTTGTTGCTGTGTTATTTGGGTTAGGTGTGGGATGAGCTGGTAACTGAGTAGGTCTAGGTGTTCTTGAATTTGATCTAGTAGGAGGGGGCATTATGGCAGGTTGTTGAGGCTGTGGAGGTGGCTGCATGTAACTAGTTGTCTAGTTTGGCCATTGTTGTCCTCCCCTCCATTGGGATGTCTGTTGCCAGTTTCCTGGAGGTGACTGGAAATTCCCCTGAGATTGTTGCCACTGAGGTGGAGATTTTTGGTGATTAAGCCAAGTATTTGGAGGGAGATTCCAAGGTTGAGGTGGATATCCTCCATAGTTGGATGGGTATGGGGGTTTCCATTAATTACTAGATGCATAAGAATTGAAATAAGGTCCAACAAAAGATAATGGATCTGGTGGCATACCTTGTCATGGGGCCCATGGTATCCTTTGTGCAATGTAGTAGACTTGATCATCATCACCCTAGATTGGCTTGAACTCAGGTGGAATCTTCTTGCTGTCAATGTTAGCTACTATTTTGTATCTGCAATCCTTCTTTTGTCTGGAATGAGGGAAATATTCAGCCAACATTGCCTCTACCTCCTCATGTTTCTTCTTTGCTTGAAGTGTATCTAGCTGAGTAGCTAGATTGTTTATGATGTCTTACTTGAAATCTACCAATAAGTGAGTAATCTACATCCTTGAAACTCCATTGGTGGATGATTTATCCATAGAGGATTGGTAACCTCATCCTTTCTTTGAAGCTTCCCTGGAGTAATTCTGACATATCTCCTTAATACCCTCTCAAAGAGCTTGGGTGATATCTCCTCCTCCCATCAGGTCCAAAGCATGAATGCAACTTTCATTGATCCTGTGATCATTGTTTTTTACCTATCCTAAGTGATGCAAAACAAAATGCAAAAAAAAGGAAACAACACTAAAACACCTCAAGATAGGGCTACGTTAACTCAAACAAAATAAAGATAAAAACAAGATTTTATACCTTGTCAGAGTTGCTCCTTAGTTGGCTCTTTGATTGTTGATGTTTTGTATGCTCCGTGATGAAAAATGTGATGAAAATGGATGCAAAAGACTCTAAATGAGATGAGGAATGCAATGAGCTATTTGGGTAGTTGGATGGATGAATGCAAGTGCAAGAGATGAAATCTTCAAAACATGCAACAATGGAGGTTTGTGAGTGCAATAATACAAATGTGAGAACTAGAGCTTGAATGCTTAAATTGCAAAATGTGTGAATGCCTAATGAATGAAAATGAAAGAAAATATTTTCATTTTAAAGGAGATTTCTCTAGAGAATTGAATAGTTGAGATTTTTCCAACATGGGAAAAATGAAGGGTTGTGGTGAGTTGAGGACTCACAAGCCCTCAGATCTTGCCATGTGGAGAATGAAGTGTCACAAGGATAAATGAATTAGAAAAGGGACATGTGAGGTGGAGGTACTTGCAAGTACCTTGGGATGAGGAGAAAATTTCCTCAAAAAGGAACTTCTTGTTCCCATATAGGAGAAAAGTGACATATGAGGAATTTTAATATTCCTCAAAAATCTCCATGGGGAAGACAAAAATGGTTGGAGAAATAAATGTGAATTTTAAATTCACATGATTGGAAGGGATAAGGTGGTTGGGAGAATAAATGTGAATTTTAAATTCACATGGGGAAGAGGGTCTAGGCTAAATGTGAAAATTTTCAAGGTTGACCAAAAGGGTATGCTAAATGTAGCAAAGAGATTAGATTAAGGTTGTGCAAATAGGTGATTAAGGAGATTAATGAGGGATTAGAGGCAAGTGGACAAATATGAAGGATGTGACATTAATCCTGATTAAAGGTGTGCACATCCTAATCATGGATTAATTAGACTAATATAGATTAGAAGAAGGTTATGAAGGATGTGACAAGGAGAGAGAAAATGAGGAATTTAAAATTGATTTAAATTCTAAAAGACTAAATGACCAAATTAAATAAATTGATGTATTTATTTAATTTAGAGAAAGGATGAAAGGTAAAGTATTTAATTATAAAATTAAGTACTTTAGGAACCTTAGGGAAAGGAGAAACATTAATTAAATAAGTCATTTAATTAATATTGATGAAATAGACGGATAATGGTGACCAAATGGAAGTGGTCAAATTTGGAAATTTTCCCCTCTTTGAAATATTGTTAAAATATCAGTGTTTCGAAGAAAAATAAAATGCGGATGACTCAATAGAGGAAGTGACTAGAAAATGATGCCCGAGCATTGGAGAGGTTGCGTGAGCTGCCAAAATGGAGGGAAATGAAAGGAGATGCCCCAATCTTGCAAGGGAATGACCATAATAGAGGAATGGAGGAAAATGGTAGGGTATGCCCCCTCGAGAGGGAGGTTGGGGGAGAAAAAGGGGCCCCGAGGGAATTTTCGATATGAGGAAATGGAATGTACGGTTGGATAGAGCTTGAAAAACCATGAAGATTAGCTTTTGAACAGATTCAAATGGACACACGGTTTGCAAATGGCGGTCTCAGGAAGTTAGAGGATTAGTTGAATTAAAAAGATGTTTAAATAAAGGGGAAAAATACCCTTCACTTAAAAAAGGTTAAAAATGGAGGGAAAAAGTTATATAAGGTAATTTTAGGAATTACCACTCTTCATTTGCACACCTGGCAGTTGACTGAGAGAGAGGCGAGGAAGGGGATGAGGATGTCAGAGGATTACGATTTTGACATCATCCACTGAGGGGACGAGGTACGACGTTTCTACCATGAGCGCATGGTTCCACGCTAGGTTAGGTTCAAAATCCTCTTTGTGATATTAAGCATTTTATGATGTATTTTTAAGTTTTAATGCTTTTTTAAAACATGGGTTTGGGGATTGGGGTAGTTTAGGAAAATGGGTTGGGGCGAAATTTTAATTTCACCTAGCGGGTAGGAAAAATTTCCTATTAGAGGTGAGGGAAAGGGGAGTGAATTTTCCTAATGACAAGGTAAATACAACCAAAAAAACAAAAAAAAGAGGCCCGAAAAGGGCCAAGGGAGAACAAGGGAGGGTAGATTTTCTTTGGGATCAGGTGAATTCGCCCACAAGATCAGACAGGGGGAAGGGGCGACCACACCCATCAGAGGGGCAACCCCACCCAAAGAGGGGCGACCCTGCCCGGGCATGGCCGCCCATCCAGGGGCGGGTTTGCTCGCAGGTCGGGCGGGACTGCCCGCAGGCCGGGGCGGGTTCACCCCCATCTCGGGTGGGGTCACCCCGGGCCAGGGAGGGTTCGCCCACAGGCTAGGGCAGGTCCGCCCGCGAGCCGGGGCAGACTCGCCTGCAACTGGGGCGGGTCCACCCACGGCCTGGGGAAAGTTCGCCCAAGGGACGGATGGGGGGGAGAGAGAAAAGAGAAAAACAAGATGGGGAAGAAAAATGGGTAAAAGTGTGGGCTAGAAAGGGGGAGGTTAAAAAGCTAGTGAAAAGAGAGCCTGGGGCCGGGAAATGGACAAGAGGGAGGAGATGAAGAAAGAGAGAGGATGACTGATATGTGGGGTTTGGTGTGAATGCAAAGCTTTGATAGTTTGTGGAAACATGAGAGGTGGTCAGAGGTGTTGGAGGCGATGATAGTGGCTATGAATGGAGTGGATCATGAGGCTTTGTCACAGACAAGGCTGCTACATTTATTAGGATATCCGACGATTAGAGCCCATCAAGATATGCTAACAACCTTTATTGAGCATTGGAGTTTGGAGACCTCAACTTTTCATCTCCTGACAGGGGAGATGACTGTGATGCTGAAGGATGCATGGCAAATACTAAGGCTACCTATAGTAGGCCACCTAGTGAGTGCGACAACATTGAAGGGAGCAGAGCTGGATCATACCTTGTGGGTGTTATTTGGATGAGATGACCTTCCTATACAAAGACAAAGGTTGGACGTAGAGAGATGTCTGACATTGGGGGTACCACCACTACCACTATACCTATGCGGGCTAATCAGTGGATTGATGCTGCCAGACCAAAGCGGGGGCACTTCTCTAGCGCAAGCTATATGGAGGTGATATGACACATCATCGAGGGGAGAGAGGGGTAGTTCGTATGGGGTACATGCATACTAGAATATCTATATAGAGACATGCACGTCATGTGCTACCGAGAGGCACTTAACATGATGTAGGTAACACTGCTACAAGTATGGGCCTGGGAGCACATCAATGTTGTCAAGCAAGGAGTGGTGAGAGCAGGATTGGAGGATGAGACAACACTAGTAGCTTACTGGTATGGGATAGAGTATGACTGGGTGTGGCACTATGAGGGTCCTAGGTATCTGGACAGATGGAGGACATTGGATGACCTTCTGGAGGAGGATATAGTGTGGAGGCCGTACATGACACGATGGTTTTTAGGATGGAGGAGAGATGAGGTAGGGTAGAGAGGCTCCTTCTGCACTAGATGCTACATAGTCAGGAGGGAGCCATTGATAGTGGAGGCACATAGACTAGACAATTCAGGATTGCATAGGACATTCTGCACGAACCAAATAGTTTTTGACGAATTACACAAGAGCAGCCATGTGGAGAGCCAATTTCACCGAGGTTTGCGAGAGAGCATTGGTAAACATTGTAGTTAGTACTCTACTTGGGTGGGACCAGGGGGGACATCGATGCAGGACTGATAGTTTGATACACTGTGTGGTATCTCCATCATCAACCCAGATGGATTACTCCAAAGGAGCCGATTGTGGGGGCACTGAGGTTTGGGCCAAAGGATGAGTTGCGATTGGTAGGCCAGAGGAGAGGGAGGAGGGGACAATAGAGGAGAGGGCAGGAGGTAGCCGAAACAGCATGGCAGCAAGAGGATGTAGGGGTCATAGGACAATAGGATAGAGGACAGGGCGAGGTTGGGGTCATAGGGAAACATGAGAGGATGAGGAGGAGGAGACAATGGAGGAGAGCCAGAGTGGGGATCGAGGCAGAGGAGGGGAGAGATAAGGTAGGGATGGCAGCGAGGGATGGGAGAAGGTAGGAGGTAGCTGGAGCAGTAGGGCAGTAGGAGAGAGGACAAATGGTGGTTGGAGTATCAAGGCAGTAGGAGAGAGGATAGATGACGGCTGGAGCAACAATGTAGCATGAGAGAGGACAAATGGCAGCTGGGGCAACAAAGCATCAGGGGAGGGTGAGGAGTAGACCACAAAGGAGAGCCCAAGTGGAGATCGAGGCAGAGGATGGGAGAGATGAGGTAGATGTGGAGATTATGGATGAGAGAGAGGAGGTCGAGCCAGAGGTGATAGATATGGACGTTCATGATATTCCCCCATTGGCCACGGTGTCATCGATAACAGAGGATTCAACTATATTGTTGAGAGGGACCATGGCGAGATTATAGATCGCTGAGGAAAGATTGAGAGATACAGAGGCTATGAGATGCAGACTAGAGGTAGAGGTGAGTAGGCTATGAGTAGAGGTGGCTAGTGTGTAGGCAAAGGGAGAGAGGGTTTTCAGGTCTGTAGCTGATGCAACGTTGCAGTATGAGGAGGAGCTACGGGTAGAGAGGGATTATCTGTGAGCTGAGGTGAGATAACTATGAGCATAGGTGACTTGGCTTGAGGGAGAGGTATCCAGAGAGCATGAGGAGGGGGTGGTAGTGAGATGGGAGTGAGACAGGCTAGAGGCAGTGGTGACTATACTGGAGGTGAGAGGACAGCGAGAGCCTGGAGGATCAAAAGAGCAGGTATCTACAGGGACCATGGAAAAGGTAGAGAAGGACTTGGATGATTTGAGGATATAGGTGGAGGGGCGACTAAGAGAGAGGACTGAGTTGAGACGGGAGTGAGATGAGCTCTATGATAGAGTCAAGGTAGCAGATCAGATAGTGGGAGACATGGGGCTGATGCAGGAGAGAGAGGAGGCTATGAGGGTCCAGGTACAGAGCTTGCAGGAAAAGAGGGATGCAAGATAGACACAGGTGTAGACCCTGCAGGGGGAGAGGGATGCAACACGGGCATAGGTGCAACCCTACAGAGTAAGAGGGATGTATTGCAGAGACAGGTGTAGACCCTATAGAGTGAGTGACACAGTAGTGGCTCGGGCACATATTGTGGAAAGAGAGAGGGATGCAACACATGTAGCACAAGGTGAGGGTGGTGAGGCAGGGGCAGATGTACAAAAATTACAGGCATAGATACAGGCTATGCAGACTAAGAGGGATAGGGCCATCGATCAGGGGTCACAGATGGGGGCAGAGATAGATCAGCTAAGGTTGGCATAGGACGCATGGGCGCAGGAGTGAAGATCCATTTGTGGGGATCAAGACAGATATAGACATGAGTGGAATGCAGCGAGGTATCAGGCTGTAGAGAGAGATGAGTATATGAGGGAGGTGACCTATTGGATGTGTGCTTATCAATAGGTAGCTCCATATCTAGCACAATGTATAGCTCACTATGTCTGATGCACCATCCCAGTCACTAGGGACACATACCCAAGGCCACAATGACTATCAAGCGACTCCTCCGTGTAGAGGGTCAGTGCCTAACTCTCCACAAAGGTCAAATGTGGGAAGCTCACAATAGAGATGACAAATGACAGGTGACAGGACACAAATTTTTTGACAGGTGCATGATGGATGTACAGTATAGAGCAGTAGAGATCAGAGTTGATCTAGAGCCTTCTATTTGTACCTTATTGGATGATATATGCGATGGATGTGTATTTTGGTGATATGATGGACTATGTGATGGACATTCATATTTTGATCTTTATATATGATATGTGACTGCCCTTATTGACACTATGTGATGCTTATGTGATGGATGATTTTATTTATGCATATGTATTTGTTTATGCTTTTATGATAGATGATCATGCTGATGTGATATATGTATATGTTTTTGCCGATGTATATTGATGCTTATATGAATGAGATAAATGATATGTATAATGACTAACATGTATAATGTAGGATGTAATGGGTGATTTATGATTTAATATGCTATGTGGATGGATCTAATGATTTGTGATGTAGGTGGTGATGTATGTAATGTGTTAATGATATAGATTAATGTGGAAATGATTGATTAATGTAATGAATCTAAGATGTTTAGAATAAGCAAATATGATTAATCTAAAAACCATGAGATGGTAATGCATAGGAGATGAAATGAACCTAGAATGTGGGATGAGATGCAATTAAATTTCTTACAAACACTAGTGGATAGATGAATGCAATGTGGATGGTAGATTGACTTTATTTGCGATCATGCTTGTTTTAGCTTATACAAAATAAATATGTGTGATAGGAGAGTGTGATGGCCTAACATGAAATGCAATGCAACATGAAAATAAGTGCCAATAAGGACTTGCGTACTAATGAGGGTAGATGGCAAGTGTATTATTGGTTTAATGGCAAGTACTTTCCCTACAATCATTACAAAATTGAGGGAAGATGGGTGTGAAACTGCATCTATCAAGAACCGTAAGTATCTTGAGAAGAACAAGAGATGGAGGGATGAATGTTTGCACAACCAAAATCATAGGTCATAGGTCAAGTATGAATGCAATGCAACAGAGTTGATCATGAAATGAAATCCTAATATAATTTTCCATTTTTTGGAGCACTGATTTTTGCTATAGCATAAGACACCATGTGCTAGGGTATGTAAACCAAGGCGAATTAGTGTCAAATGCATAAAAAAAACACAATAGACAAGAAGCCTATCCCAACACCCCAAAGTCATGAAGAACTTGGCCCAGATAGGCATTGGGATAACCACAAGCACAAAAGGATGCCCCAGCATAACACAAGACCTTAGAGATCTTGGTGGGTACTACGTGGGATAACTAAGAAGACAACAACAAAACAAAAAGATCAAGATATGCCCCTATGTTTACCAGTCAAAACACACCATAATATGATAGATCATGGCGGCCTTGACAAGTGATGATAGGGAGCTCAATTGATAAACAAAATCCAAAAGTATCATAAGATCACAATCAATTTCAAAATGTCCTTTGCCATAGGATTGAGAGGATGGATGGGATTGATGAGGTCTGTTAGGAAGGATGCATCCTATTGAGACCAAAGATGGATACTGAACTAAAAGATCGATAAATGATGCAAGAAATTCTGAAACCAATTGAATCTCATGATACGAGTGGATCTCATTTGTGAAGAACCAGCTAGATAAGGACATACTTGATGACAAGACATGGGACACAGGACACAAGACTGACTCACCCTAACAACCTAGGGGCTCAGGGGCCGATCAAAGATTAGCCTTGCTTAGGTGAAAGTGCAGAGCCCTCGTAGTTCAACAAAAGACCATGGATAAAAGTGGAAAGATGACAAATGGAGATGAGTGATGGAAATGTATGACAAAGAAAAGAAAAGAAAAGCCCCCGGGGTGGATCAAAAGATCGACCTTGCCTACATGAAAGCGCAGGGGTAACATAGTTCGAAAAGGACAGACAGACCAAGGATAAGAGTGAAAAGGGGACAATGGAGACCACAATGGATGACTGGAATAGGATGGAAAAAGTTCCCTAGGGGCAGATCAAATGATCATCCTTGCCTACATGAAAGCGCAGGGGCAACATAGCTCGACAAAGACCAAAATGACCGACAAGACACGATGGGATCTAAATGAATTCCGACATGATGAAGGATCCTATATGACCACGAAGGACCAACAAGATGAAAAGACTAGCGACACAAGCTTAGATTAGGATAAAAGCTCAGGATGATGGATAGTAGATGAAGATCATCCAATGCTCAACCAAAATATACCAAGAAACCAAATAATGGATGTGGATGAAAGGAGAGGATCAATGAGATGGTAGGATATGAGATTAGAATGGATGAAAGCATAAAGTAACTAGGATGCGAGGTAGATACTGATTAAGACCTTTACAAATGGAACCTGTGACTAGGTTTTCACCATACGTACTTATCCAAGGTGCCACCAAGGGTGGTTTTCACCATAGGACGAATTATTTGTCTTTCCTATTTTTGGATTTTTCTAATTTTTTACTTTTTTTTGTATTTTTTGGATTTTTGCAGGATAAGATACCCCAGTTGATTCAAGTGTAGAACCTTTTTATGTGCATGATGTTAATGGGATCCTCTAGGAGTTCTCCTTCAGGTGTAGCAAGCCTGTAGGCCCCTGATCCATATTTGGAAGTGATGACATAAGGACCAAGCCAATTTGCTTCAAATTTTCCCTTCTTTTCTTAGTCCTGTTGAGTGTGTTGATTCTCCTTGAGGACTAAATCATCAAAGTTGAACTGGAGAGGATGGAACTTCTTGTTGTAGCTTATTTTTAGATGATTTTGATAGGCTTGAAGGTGGTCATATGCTTTGATCCATCTTTCATCTAGGAGTTCAAGCTAGATGAGTCTTGCAACTCAAGCATCTTCATTGTTGATAAGATTCTTCAGGGAGATTCTCAGTGATGGGATATCTAACTCAATCAAAAATATGGCTTTAGCACCATAGACGAGGGAATACAGAGTGGCACCAGTAGGGGTGCAAATGGAAGTGCAATATGCCCAAAGGGCGGGATGGATGTGAAGGTGCCAATCTCGACTTGTATTGTTGACCACCTTTTAAATGATTCTGATGAGGGTTCTGTTGGTGGCTTCCACCTGACCATTACCTTAGGGGTAATAAGGTGTAGACCAATGATGTTGGATATGGAAGGTGTCAAAAAGGTGTTTCATAGCTTGGTTCTTGAAAGGATTTCCATTATCAGAAATGATGGTTGATGGTATTCCATATTTGTAGAGAATATGGAAGGGGATAAATTTGGAAATCTGAGTACCTGTGATCTATGAGAGTAGCATTGCTTCCACCCACTTGGTGAAGTACTTAGTTGCAATAATGATGAAGGTATGGTCATTGGAGGATGGGGGATATATCTTTCTGATTAGGTTGAAACCCCACTGAGAGAAGGGCCGTGGTGCTACAAGAGGCTGTAGATCCTATGCTGGAGCATGTATTAGATTGGCGTGTTGTTGACACGGTAAGAATTTTTTGATGAACTCACAAGAATCATGTTCTAATGTAGGCTAGTAATATCCTACTCAGAGAATTATCTTAGCTAGGGTCGTGCCATTGGAGTGGGCCCCACATACACCACTATGTACCTTCATTAACTTAGTATGGGCTTCAATATCCTTCAGACACTGGAGGAGGATTCCATCATACCCACATCGATAAAGTGTATCACTTATGATGGTGTAATGGGATGTTTGTTGGATGAAAGACTTACGTTGGTTTCGTGTGAGATTGGGAGGTAGGATATTGTCGCAAAGGTAAGTGTAGATATCATGGTACCAAGGGGACATGGGACCTACAATGTCACACACCATCTCACTTTCTGGGATATCGTATGCCGAGATTAAGAGCTATTCAACGAGGAACTCACACTCTATTTTGTCTTTGGGCATTTCAATTAAGGAACCAACGGTAGCCATAGCATCTGCTGCTTTGTTCTAGACTCTTGGAATCTGATCAAACTAGATGGAAGTGAAATACTTCTTGAAGTCATCTACCATGCGTTTATAAGGTAGTAGTTTATCATCTTTTGTGAGAAACTCATCATTGACCTATTTGATGATTAATTGAGAATCACCAAAGACTCTTAGGTGGGTGATATGCCATTAGATTGCAATTTTGAGGCCAGTAAGAAGAGCTTCATATTCAGCTATGTTATTTGTGCACTAAAAGTCCAATATGAATGAATTTGGTATATAATCTCCTTAGGGAGTGACGAGCAAGATTCCTGCCCCTAATCCATTGTGCGTGTATGACCCATCAAAGTACAATGTACATGTGGTCGCTTCTGTTATATTGAAGACTCCATCAGGAAATTTTGTTGTTAGGGGATAGGCATCTACTAGGGAAGCATCTACCAACTAATCAACTATCACTTGTCCTTTTAATAACTTTCTAGTCCACATATTCTATATCAAATTCACTTAACAACATGACCCAGTTAGCCATGCGACCAGTTAGGATTGTCCTAGATAACAGGTATTTCAGTGGGTCGACCTTGGAGATGAGCTTTTTTGGATGATTGAGCATGTAATGTCAGAATTTTTGTGAACTGAAAACCACGTCTAGGAAAGCTTTTTCCATTGGGGAATAGTTGAGCTCATAACCCACCAAGGTTCGACTGATGTAATAGATTGCTCTTTCCTTTGATGAATCATTATGTTATGCCACTAATTCCCCCAATGCCACTAAAGTAGAAAAAATATACAATAGGAGTGGCTTACTAGGAATGGGTGGCATAAGGATTGGTGGGTGAGCTAGATATTCTTTGATTTGGTCAAAGTCAAGTTGACACTGTTGATTCCACTTAAAAGCGGTATCCTTCTTCAAGAGATGAGTGAACGACTGACACTTGTCGACTAATTAAGCAATGAATAGTTGGATGGATTGTAACTTACCTTGTAGGCTTCTTAATTGTTTGAGATTGTGTGGGGGAGGCATATCCATAATTTCCTTGACTTTCACTGGATCAACTTCTATACCTCTACAGGAAACAATGAAACCCAGTAGTTTTCCTGATGTGACCGCAAAGACACATTTCTTTGGAGTTAGCCTTATCTTATACTGCTCTAAATGTTCAAAGATCTTCTTGAGGACCACAAGATTTTCTTCCCTTGTTCTTGACTTTCCTAATAGATCATCAACATAATCTTCCATTATTATGTGAATGAGATCATGGAAGATAATAGTCATAGCTCACTAGTAGATTTCCCCCACATTTTTGAGACCGAAAGGCATGACATTATAGCATAACGCATCCCATGGTGTAGTGAAAGTTGTTTTATGTTGATCTTCAGGTGCAATTTTGATCTGATTGTATTCGAAGAATTCATCCATAATGGAAATCATCTCATGTCTCGTAGTGAGGTCAACCAACATGTCGATGTTTGGCAAAGGAAAATCATCTTTGGGGTAGGCCTTGTTGAGGTCACGAAAATCTATACATACTCTGATAGCGTCGTTTGGCTTGGCTACTGGCACTATGTTTGAGATCCATTTCGAATAGTCAATGGACCTTATGAATCTGGCCTCCAATAGCTTCTCCAGTTCTTTCTTAACTAGTAGAGCTACTTGGGGGTGCATCTTTTGAAGCTTTTGCTTGATAGGTTTGGCATTAGGACGTACATCCAGGTGATGTACCACTAAAGCAGGATCAAGGCTTGGCATGTTTGAATATGTCCATGCAAAATTGATTATGCCTTCTTTGAGAAGCTTGGAGATGGTAGAACATTCTTCCTCTAACAGTGCTTTGGCTAGATAAGTAATTTTAGGATCCTCTTCAGTTCCCAAATTTATCTCTTGAGTTTCCTCTATTAGGATGGATGATCATTTAGAGAGATGAGTTCCTACAAGGGGAAGATGAACATCCCCATCTTCTAGTGCCTCATTGAGGTTTTCTCCATTAGTTGCACCCTTTATTTTTACTTTTTCTAGGTCAAGAAGCGCCTTGGGGAGGTTTTTGCTAGGTCTTTTTTGATTTTTCTTCTTTTTACTTTTGTAGTTTGGGTGTTCATATTCCCCCAATCCCATAAGATGTACATATTGATCCATTGTAGGAAAGGTGTCAATGGGGGTGCTACCATGTAGGTCCTAGTCTATAAGATTAGGATGTTTAAGGGATAGGTTAATCGTGTAGATGTGTAAGCAGTCGAACATGGAAGATAGGTCAGTGTGATCCACATCATCGTATGCCTGTATGATGGATTCCTCCTCTAGTATATCTTCAAGGAGACTGTTCCTCTGACTGACGTTATTAGAGGCACTAGATGATGCTATAGGTCCCTTTTGTTTTGTGTCATGGCACAAGCCTAAGTTTCTTGGTCTTATAGAAGCCTCGATATGATGTTTCCTTCCTTGCTCTTCGGTGCTAAGGCCTCCCCCCTAATAATTGTATTTCTCTACAAACTTAGAGGGCCAAGGATAGTTCTCTTGGAAATATTCTTTCAAAGGAGGAGAGGGGTCTAGTTCCTCACGATACACCCATTGACTGATGTCATCTTTGGGTGTGTCTTTCCTTAATCCCAGAGAGTGAGAGGTGTTGGTTCCCACATTCAGAACATTAAAGGTGATGGTCTTCAATTCTTCCTTCAATACAAAATGAGAAGGTTGGTCGTATGTGTGGTGAGGGTGGCATGGTTGCCACATTCAAAGCTGTACGCATTTTGTACTCACCACAACCCTTGCCAATGATCTGGACCTTGGTAATGGTGGAATCAGATGTGGATGATGGAGTGGATGAAGTGGTGGCTAGTGTGATGGTAGATGATTGGGATGATGATGTTTGTGGTGGTCCCATTTCCACTCCAGGAAAATAGTGGGAATGAGGAAAATAAGCTTCTAATGCACGACAATATTCAAATGGTTGGGGATCCACATGTATGGTAACTTCTACCCCATTGAATGGGAATTTTAGGCATTGATGATATGTGGATGGAGCAGCTTGCATGGTGTGAATCCATGGATGACCAAGGAGGAGGTTATAGGGGAGTTCTAGATCAAGGACATGACAAGTAGTGTATTGCACAACTGGATCAACCTGGATCGAAAGACATATTGTTCCTTCAGAATCACACTCTGCATTATCATATGCCTTCATTGTGATGACCTGATTATTTAAATCAACATGGGTGTATCCTACTTCCTTTATTAATTTCAATGTACAAAGGTTTAGGGAAGAACCATTATCTACCAAGACCCTTTTTATTTTATGTTGATTTATAAGGACCTCTAGATGGAGGGGATGATCATGATTGGAGTCAATGTAGGGCATGTTGTTTTAGGTAAAACCAAGTTGATAGGTGGCGGAGAGGTTCCCTACCAATGCTTGAAATTGTCCAGGGTCTATTTCATTAGGAACTTGGGTATCTCGTAAGGCCTTATTTAGGATTTCTTGGTGTGTGGGAGAAGACTTAAGCAAGTACAAAATGTATATCTGTGCCTAAGTCTTTCCCATATGGTCAGGAATGTTCTATTGAGAATTAACAAGTTGTGGTTGGGTGGATACGAAGGCTCCAGGGACTGTGATGTGGGTTCAACAGATGGTGACAACACATTATGGATCCTTTCCTTTTACATGTATCATAGATACACGTGGTTCCACTTGTTCAATATGCATGACGATACCTTGGTAATTGAATGGCACATTTTTATAATTGATGTTGTTGGTGTTGTTATTCTAATCACTACTATTCCTAGGCCTTGGGTTTGAATTTGACCTATTAGGCCCTTGGTTATGTTTAGGGAAGGCATTATGATATTCTGCAACTGAGCATTGGACGAGGGTGTCATGTTGGCATCCACATGTATGTCACCCCTATCTATAAGATCTTGGATATACATTTTCAGACCTTGACACTTGTTCAATGTATGCCCTTTAATCTTGTGGAACTCACAATATTCATTTTCTTTGAACCAATTTTGTTTGGGCTTGGATTCGTTGAGTGGCTTGGTCACATGATATGTGATTAGGTAATTAGCTTGTAGAAGCCTATTAAACACGACACTTAGGGGTTCTCCTAATGGAATGAATTGTCATTTGTTGCCCCCTTGATTGTTTTGATTGGATTGTTGGGATGGACGAGGTGCCCCTTGAGGCACTGATATGACATTAGGCATTGGGTGCTGATGAAGTGGATATTTTTGCTTCTGGGAAGCATTGGCTACTTGTACATGTTTAGCATTAGTGACACCATCATTGACATCATTTTTATTTTTGCTCTAGTAACGAGGCTTGTCTCTGAATGATTTCTCTCTATCAGAGTTAAATATTTTGACTAGCCCTTTGGAAATGAGGACTCTATCAAGAATAGGACTTTTTTCCATGATTTCAACGAAGGTTGTGACACAGTGGAGCCTGAAGTTGTGGGCCATGTTTGGATGGGAGTTTTTGATGGACAGGGTGACCATGTCCTTTTCCCAAGTAGTAGGTATTTCATGCAGCTGGATAGGGCTAGCCATCTTTGAAGATAGCTTGCAAAGGTTTCTCCCTCCCGCTGCTTTTCCTTCAAGAGGTATAGTGTATCGATATCCTTCTCCATATTGAAGGAGAAGTGGGAGACAAAATCTTCTAAAAGCTGGGCAAAGAACTTGATAGATCCTTTCTTGAGACCCATAAACCAATAAAGAGCTATTCCATGTAAATTCCTAGGGAACAATCTCATGAGGTAATTGTCATTATGCATGACTTCTTGACAGTGGGCATAGAACTCTTGAAGGTGAGCCTTGGGGTTTTTGGTTCCTTTATATTTATCAAATTTCAGCATTCCAAAATGTTTTGGGAAGGTAACCAATGAAACAAAAGGATCAAAAGGGTGGGGAAAAATGTCCTCAAACTTGAACAATTATTTTTCGGTCCCTGCTTGTAAGTCCTTTAACGTAGCTTTGACTTCTTCCAGATCTTTATTGATACATGCTGTGGGAGTCAAATTGGATGAACTAGGCTGATTTATGGAGGATACTGTTGATATGATGAGGATGGTGCTAAAGTAGCTAGATCATAAGCAGGTTGAGGTGTGTATGGAGGTGTTTGTTGGTATTGATTGGTGTAAGTGGATTATGGATTGACGTATGGTGGATATGATGGATTTTGATGGTAAGAGGTGGAAGCTGCTTGTTGGTATGATGGCTGCTATTGATAGTACAAAGAAGATGGAGTGCCCTGTTGGTATTGTGTAGCAACTTGATATTACGATGATGTGGAAGTCCCTTGCTAGTAAGGTGGTGGTTGCTGATAGTAAGAGGTGGATTGAGCACCCTATTGATAAGGTGGTTGTTGCTGCGTATAGGATGTGGATGACGCACCTTATTGGTATGAAGGTTGTTGTTGAGCTTAGTATGGATTGGACTGGTAATTGTAAGCAATGTTGGGTTGTTTTGTGATGTATGGAGGTTGTTGTGGATTAGACTGTTGTTGGTATGGGTTTGTGTGTGATTGCAGAGGATTATTGTAAGGAGGCGGTTGAGTTCGCAGGGGTTCTGAGCGGTCACATGAATGTTTTGATTAGGATTGGATGCAACAACATAAGTGGTGTATGTTCTAGATGGGTGGTAAAGATATTGTGTGAGAGGATTTCGTTGCGTTTGCATGGGAATGTGTGTATGATGGGGTGGTTGTTGCTACTATGGGGGCTGCTGATAAAGTGGGAAAAATGGGATATGTTGCTGTTGTGGGACCGCTGTAGAAGCATTATGGGGTGGTTGCAGTGGCCGCGATGCAGTTTGTGTGATTTTATGTGGGGGTTGTGTAGGAGCGGTAGTGTGTTGTTGAGGAATTGAAATGTTTTGTTGTGGAACAGTGATGTTCTGTTGCGGGATTGTGAAGTTCTGTTGTGGAGCTTGTTGATAAGGTGGTTGAGATAAAATAGTAGCAACATGTTGTGGCGGTGCTTGTGAGGGGATAGCAGTGTGGTGCAGTGGTGCTTTCATCACATTGGATTGATGTAGATTGACGGGAGGTTGCTGAAACACAGGGATATTACCTTGAGGTGGTGGTAGTAGATTATTAGCAGGTGTAGGTCCTAGGGGTGGCATCAATGCAAGAAGTGGAGTGCCCCCAATATTGATAGGTGGTTGACCAAGATGTTGAGGTGGAAGTGGTAGAGCAGGTGGAATATTCTACAACATGCCATAGGCATAGGGATCATTAGGATCAGGTGGTGTTGTAGAGGCAGTGGATGGGAGGCGAGGATAAGTGGTGACTTGGTGTATTACGACATTTATGAACTCAGGATGATACCAATTCTTGATAGGTGGACCTTTGGGAATATACAAATTTCTTGGAACATTTTGCAAAATCTACGGGTCTTGAGGTGCAGGAAGAGTCTGGGCGACGATATATTATGACATATTAAAGTCAGGTGGTGGTTTGACTCCTTTCATGATCAGAGTAGCGAGAATATTATCCCCACGCTTGTTGAGGAGATGATCCATCATCTGAACATTAGTTGGATTGCTTAGGTATTCATCAACAATAACTTCAGGCTGATTGACCATGTTTTCATCTCAAGGAAGTGAGGTGTTTTAGACGTTAGTATTGGATTATGACAATGCACCGTTATTGGGATCTTGAGGGATATTTGCACCGTTGTTGGGATCTTGTGGGATGTTTATAGTGTTGTTGGGATCCCGAGGGATATTCAGGTGGGAACCTTGGGCATGAAAGTGCAAAACTACTATGTGAGCTAAGATGTGGTTAAACTCTAAGATGCAATGCATAGATGACCTAAATGATGATTAAAGGATTGATTGGATATGATAATTGATCAATTGATTGGATGATTAGGTAAGGATAAGATTATATTAGATTGATAGATTGGATGATTGGATAAGGAATAGATTGGATTAGATTGGATATTGTTGATTGGTGAAATGATTGATAAGTTTGGATGATTGGATAAGATTGGATGATAGAAGGGATTCTAAACCAAGTTCAAAGATCACCCTAGGTGACTTAAGGTGTTGAATGATCAAATTAAGGATAGGTAGATGATTGTGGCACCAAATCCAACTTGAGATGGAAGTGGATTGATAGGGCCGACTGATGATGACTGACTTAGGATGGATGGCGATCCTAAGCAGACGTTGTAGGATGATGATCGATTTCAGACACCTAGGTCAATTCAGACAATGACTTCAAATGAAGTTTAGAGGATTTGGATTGAGAAAATGATGAGGGGTATGTAACCTATAGATGTTTTATGATATACCTATATGATTCAGGTGATGTAGATGCAAATTATGGGTGAACGAAAGAAGTAGAATGACTGGATAAAGATCAGACTCGTCTAACCAAGGTGCAGGATTACCCAGCTAGGGGGAAAGGTCATCCAACTGAAGGTCAGGTTTGCCTATCTGAAGGTCAGGTTCGCCTATCTGAAGGTCAAGTTCACCTATCTGAAGGTCAAGTTCGCCCAACTAGAGGTCAGGTTTTCCAAGCTGGAGGTTAGGTTCACCTAACAAGAGGTCAAGTTCACCTATCTGGAGGTTAGGTTCATCCAACTAGAGGTTAGGTTTTCCTATTTGGAGGTCAAGTTCACCCAACTAGATGTCAGGTTTGCCTATCTGGAGGTCAGGTTCGTTTATTTGGAGGTTAGGTTTTCCTATTTGGAGGTCAGGTTTTCTAAAGTTAACTTTCAGACTTGTTTAAATTAGAAAAGAGAATGAAACTAACTATTGAAATTGGTAAACAAATGCTCAGAACGGGGAGACAGAGGTTAGGAACGGGAAACAAATGCTTGGAATGGGAAAATGGGCATTCAGAATGGGGAAATAGGTGTTCAGGATGGGTAAACGAATGCTCATAACTGGAAACGGATGCTTGGAATGGGAAAATAGATGTTTGGAAAGGGGAAACAGAGGCTCGAAATGAGAAAACAGATGTTCGGAATGAGGAAACGGGTGTTTGGAATGGGTAAACGGATGGTCCGAATGAGGAAATAGATGGCAAAACTGGTTGTTTAAGATGTAAATTCATCTGAATTGGGGTAGGGTCACCTAACTTAGGGTAGGTTCACCCAACTTGGGGTAGGTTCGCCCCTCTTTAGGGAAGGTTCATCCCTATTCAGGGCAGGTTCGCCTGTTTGGTGAAAAGATAGACAATTCTGAGAGAAACATGCTGAGAAATGACTGAGACAAAGGGTAGGTTCACCCCTGTTCAGGGTAGGTTTTCCCTTGTTAAGGGAAAGTTCACTTGTTTGGTGAAAAGATAGAAAATTATGATAGTAACAGGCTAAGAAATGACTGAGACAAAGGGCAGGTTCACCCCTGTTCAGGGTAGGTTCACTTCCGTGCAGAAAAAATTGAACTTGACTTAGGTGAAAATAGCTATGGCAAAGGACCAAAATCACAACAAACAACAAGTAGAAGGTAAGCCTGACCTAACTCAACAAAAATTCACTGGTTTCACACAAAAAGATAGATTAAACATCACAATCCTAAGATTAGTATGAAGGGTATGGACAACACAGTCCTCTAACTGGGTTGAACAAGGAAACTAGGGAGTCCTTAATATATACTTCGTACGTGAGGCACAACCGTGAACACCAGCCCATCACAAACGTGAGTCAAGAACCCCAATGAGATACTTAAGGCTTGGACCAACTCTTCATGTCTATCTAGGTATCACCCTAGCTTCGACACTCCGCCAGACACAACGTGATTGGATTGGGGTACAACTTTGAATCTTCCCCCTTTGTATATCCCGTTGGTACGTGTGGTTGGGATCGTCCCTTGGGGTGATGAAATGCCCAAGCAGTTCCAGCTAAAAAGAGAACACTAACCATTTTTGGCTACTCGCAAGGCTCACACGAAGCGCAAGGGGAAAGCGTGAATGGGATAGTGCCCCTTGGGTGACACAAAAAAATTTCAAACACAACAAACAATATGTTGACTCCCCCTAGTTAAACTATGTGCCTAATATGAAAATAAAAAGTAAACAAACAAACTAATAACTAGGCCCCTTCATCCTGCAACAAATACGTTAGAATTTTTATCCTTGGGTCTTCAACAAGTGTGAAACAAGCTGCACAAAATATTAGTAAAAACTAGCACAATCACCAACAAGACGAGTTATGGGGTCAATATTAATCAAAACAACATAAAATAGACCCTGGAAATGAATTTTCAAGCACTGTTTTACCTCGTAGAAGCCTTTGTTCAGGGAAGGTTCGCCCTTGTCAGGGCAGGTTCACCCCTCTGTAGGGAAGGTTCGCCCCTGTGTAGAAAACAAAGAAGAAACTTGGATTCTCTTGCTTAGAGGGGGACTCTGCAGGGCAGGCCCACCTCTGTTTAAGTCGAGGTCGCCTGTCTTGGGGTAGGTTTTCCTATCCTTGGGTAGGTTCACCCTTGTTTAGGGCAGGATCGCCCCTGTTAGGGGCAGGTTCATCTCTGTGTGACCTGAACTTGCAAAATATCAAAAACAACAAATGTAAAAGCAAAAGGACCTATTTGTGGGTCCCACCGGGTGTGCTAGAAATGTGATCAGTATTTTTTACCTATCCTAAGTGATTCAAAACAAAATGCAAAAAGAAGAAAACAACACTAAAACACCTCAAGATAGGGCTACGTTAACTCAAACAAAATAAAGATAAAAACAAGATTTTATACCTTGTAAGAGTTGCTCCCTGGTTGGCCCTTTGATAGTTGATGTTTTGCATGCTCCTTGATGGAAAAATGTGATGAAAATGGATGCAAAATATTTTAAATGAGATGAGGAATGCAATGAGCTATGTGGGTAGTTGGATGGATGAATGCAAGTGCAAAAGATGAAAGCTTCAAAACATGCAACAATGGAGGTTTGTGAGTGCAAGAATGCAAATGTGAGAACTAGAGCTTGAATGCTTGAATTGAAAAATGTGTGAATTCCTAATGAATGAAAATGAAAGAAAATATTTTCATTTTAAGGGAGATTTCTCTAGAGAATTGAACAGTTGAGATTTTTCCAACATGGGCAAGATGAAGGGTTGTGGTTAGTTGAGGACTCACAAGCCCTCAGATCTTGCCATGTGGAGGATGAAGTGTCACAAAGAAAAATGAATTGGAAAAGGGACATGTGAGGTGGAGGTTCTTGCGAGTACCTTGGGATAAGGAGAAGATTTCCTCAAAAAGGAACTTCTTGTTCCCATATGGGAGGAAAGTGGCATATGAGGAATTTTAGTATTCCTCAAAAATCTCCACGAGGAAGAGAGAAGTGGTTGGGGAAATAAATGTGAATTTTAAATTCACATGATTGGAAGGGATAAGGTGGCTGGGAGAATAAATGTGAATGCTAAATTCACATGAGAAGCACCTTGTGGATAAGACAAGGTTCTTATGAAGGAAACTGAAAAGTACCTTGTGGATAAGACAAGGTTCTTATAATGGAAGGTTCTTGACCCCATGTGACTGATGTGACAAGTGAAGAGTTCTAGAACTCCTAACAACTTACATGGGAAAGAGGAGAGTCTTGGAGGGATAAATGTGAATTTTAAATTCACATGGGGAGGAGGGTCTAGGCTAAATGTGGAAATTGTGAAGGTTGACCAAAAGGGTATGGTAAATGTAGCAAAGGGATTATATTAAGGTTGTGCAAATAGGTGATTAAGGAGATTAATGAGGGATTAGAGGCAAGCAGAAAAATATGGAGGATGTGACATTAATCTTGATTAAAGGTGTGCACATCCTAATCATGGATTAATTAGACTAATCCAGATTAGAAGAAGGTTATGGAGGATGTGATAAGGAAAGAGAAAAAGAGGAATTTAAAATTGATTTAAATTCCAAAAGACTAATTGACCAAATTAAATAAATTGATGTATTTATTTAATTTAGAGAAAGGATGAAAGGTAAAGTATTTAATTATAAAACTAAATACTCTAGGAACCTTAGGGAAAGGGGAAACATTAATTAAATAAGTGATTTAATTAATATTGGTGAAATAGACAGATAAGGGAGGCAGATTTGACCATATGGAAGTGGTCAAATTTGGATGTCTGCAGATCCCTCTAAGGAAGAGAAAATTTTGAGACTCTTCATTCAGTGTATGGTGTGGATATTTCTACAGGAAAAATAGAAACTTTGAAATGTAGTCCTCCAAGCTCTCATCTTCCTTCTGCTACATCCTAAAAATGTCATCTCCTCTCATACCATTTCCCCTACAATATTCTTTGTACTACTCAAGAAAATTTGTTTTCATATCATCCCAAGTCTCTACAGTGTTCTTACCTAAGCTCATAAACCATCTTAATGCAACTTCTTTCAAGGTGGTAGGAAACAACTTAAACCTATGGGCGTCAGTTGTATAGTCATAGCTTCTGCAGAGGCTATCAAAATCAAACAAGAAGGTGTTAGGGTCTTTTGTGACAAGCCCATAGAAATTAGGAAGGACTGAAGCAGGGATGTTTTTGTGGTTATCAACTTCATTCTAATGAGCGATGGGGAATGGAAAAGATGGTTGGTTGGGTCTATTTTAGTTTGCATCAACCATGCCTAGTTGATGGAGTTCCAAAGAAAATGGATTTTCAATTAGATTTTGGTCTTTAGAGGAAGTTTCAGAATTGGTCAAATTGGAAAATGCATCAGCAAAAGGATATGCCTCTTCTTCTTCGTCGTCTCTTGGTAATTTTTTAAGCTCAACTAGTTGAAATAGGTCAAGGTCATTAGGAAGGAATCTCCCATAAGCATCTCTTCTCCTTCCTCTATGCATGTGGTATCAACTAAGTATTAACCAACTCACAAAAAGAATTGGTGAAAGAATAGCAGGTCATTACTTTTCTAAATCAAGGGTATGCTAAGAACACACTTCAAAAATACTACATCAAGAAAGAAACTATCAATGACTCCAAAGAACTTCCTAGTTTAACACCATCCCCGACAACAGTGCCAAAATTGTTGGCCTCCTCTAATAGTTTAATAACTAAGCCCTTAGAGGTGTGACTTAGAGATTGAACATTTGCACTAAGTAGCCATCTTACTCATCATGAAGGTGCATTTCATTTTCAACCGAGGGATGTAAACTTGAAATGGGTCAGCACTATATGTGCACTAGGACTCTACTGCAGTCATCCATAAACTAGAAAATAAATATTATTGGAAATAAAATGATGGAAAAAAATCAACTTGAACAATGGGAATGAATCAAAAATTACACTAAGCATTAAAAACTGAACTAGAAACGGATGGCAGAAATAGAAATCCCAACAAACAGACAAGAAATATTCTATTTTCCTTGGCTGTAGGAACAATCACATAGCATAATTCTAGTGGCTGCAGGAACAGAAAACTACTAAAATTGAAACTAATTATTGAACAAAAAATAACTTTTAAACTAAATAGGTGGAATTCTCACCAAGTGGGCCCCTTGAGCGAGTCTTCCTTGAGATAACTCAGATGCAACAAATCAGAATATCATATTATTTCTTGAAAATATAATTACAACATTTCAATAATGTGACTGTATTACTAAAACTAGAAAATACAAGTACAATCTTAGAACATCCAACCTTATGAAAAGGAGCATCTGACCATTATTTATAGAGGGAAAAATTGTAATTAACCCTAAATACCTAGGCAATCGACTCCATCAAAATAGGAGGATGCCATTTATTGAAAGCATAGAAAAGAGAGGGAGGAAGTTATGCATGCACCAAATTTGGTCAGAGCAGACTTTCCCCAATGAGAATCTAGCACAACACATTCCCTAGATTTTTTCAACAAACAAACATGACCATTAAAAGGTAGTCACAATCTTTCATTTGAATTAGGAATTTCCCTCCATTGGAATTTTCCCTTCATTGAGAGTTTTCCCTCCTTTGACCTCTTAATGAACACCTTTTTTATTATCTTGGCAACTGACTAGCTGGCACAAGTTTCTTCCACTTTTCAAGCTTCGTTGACATCAACATCTTAGTGTAAACCTACATAATGACATTAGCATGCACAAACAATTGCACATCCACAATTACCTTAACGTAACATTCATTCGACCACATGTAAAATTAACATAGATAATTCACATAGTATGTTAATGTCATTAAAAGTCACAAGGATAAACTTGTTCCCAGGGTTTATGGTTTTAAGGAAATAACATGGAAAATGTAAACAACCAAGTGCCAAAGTGTATGGTATCAACAAAAAATATATAATAAACCCTATCAAAATTGAGCCATTAATTAGACTCATCACCTACCACATACGATACTCATTTAACCTAACTACCTCATTGGCAAAAAAAATCAGCCAATGAGTTTCCTTTACGGAAAATGTGAGATATGTGGGTCTCTTCACAAGAACTCAACATGATTATAATATCTTTAATTAATTGATCCACATTCCAACTAGGCTAATGAGTGTCACAAAGATAATTGATGATATTTAAAGAATCTCCTTTGACCCATATTTTGGAGTAACCTTTGTCCACAGTATATTTTATGTTTATAAATGCAGCCTCCGCCTCAGTACAATGATTTGTCTGATTTTCCAATGGGAGTTCCACCACACCTAAGAGTCTTCCATCTTCATTCCTCAACACCCCCTCACATCCTGCAAGCCTAGCGTTACCCTTCGCTGCCCTGTCAAAATTAACTTTAACCCACCCTGAGGGAGGTGGTTTCCAATTAGTACTCAATATAGCATTTAAATTTGACTTAGGATTCATAGCAGGAACAGATGTGACCTTCTAGTTAGAAATCACCAAGAGGTCATACCCATCCAGACACGTAGTAGGGGCACAGCGAGATGACTCAAAATCAATAATAGCGAAATTCTCTAGAATTTCCCAACGAATCTTGAAGAAAAGACTACAAAATTTTAGCTTAGAGTCACAAAAGATTATGTTGTTTTTTTCTTTCCATAAACCCCACACAATATGTGGGGCCATAATATCCCAAAGCCATTGGAGAATAGGGGAGGTGGAGGGGCACTTCCACTGGTCAAATATTTTATCAAGGGAATCTGGGAAGACCCAATCCAAATTCCAAAGACCAAGAAATTTACTCCAAAGAAGAGAGGAAAAATCAGACCCAAGAAAGATATGGAAAGCACTCTCAGCATCAACTTCACAAAGAGCACATCTATTAGGAATAGAAAATCCCCTTTTATAGATATTTTCCTGCGTTAAGACTTTTCCTTGCATAAGCGTCTAGAAGAAGACATTCACCTTGGGAATCAATTTCTTATTCCATAAAGTCCCACAGAAAAGAAGAGAATCAGGCTTTTCCAGTGAATTAACAATGGTAGAAGCCACCAAGAAATTACCATTAGCACACGGAGCCCAAACAACCCTATCCAGCCTAGGGAATATGGGGATACAAATATTGCACAAGAAGTCCATTAGAACCTTCAATGACGGATCCCAATCTTGGAAGTTTTTCCACTCCCCATTATGAAAATAATCAACCACCCTAATGCCAAAGAAGCGTTTGCATAAAGGAACAATGGGAGGAGCCCAAGGAAGATTGATTAAAGGTTTAAAGTCACAACAAGCATCCTCCCAAAAGAGAATTTTGGTACCATCACCCAATAGCCATCTAACACCATTAGCAATCAAATCCCTGCATGGAACAATATTCCTCCAAAAGCAAGAACCAGAAGGAACATCATTAGAGGTCAACAAATTCCAAGATCTCCCAAATCCATACTAACACTTGTTACTAGCCAGGGAAGCCCATCTCACTTCCCCATTAAGGAGTACGCCTCCAAACATTCTTCTACAAGAGAGCCTTATTGAAACCTTTTAAATTTATGATGCCAAGCCCACCCCATTTCTTTGGTTTACAAACCAAATCCCAAGCCACAAGAGGAATTCTAGCTTTGGTTTCAACACCTGACCACAAAAATATTCTCATTATTTGTTCCATTTTCTCTTCAAGTTTTACAGGAATAGACTCATTGCATACAAAGGAAAATTTTGAAGAGTAGAAGAGATGAGATGCATCTTCCCCGCCTGACTGAAAAGTGCCCCTTTCCAACCCTCCAAATTTCTATAGAATTTATCCAATAGACCCAACCAGAAGGACTCCAGTATCTTAGAGATACATAAAGGAAGCCCCCCAAGTAAATAGAGGGGAGCTCACCCCTATTGCATGATAAAATATTGGAAAGCTTTAACTATAGAGATTTTGGAGTGTTAAGGAAAAAAAATTGACTCTTGCGAAGGTTAATCCATTGAACAAACGTATTCTTGTAAGCCTCAACCAAACCCTTCACAGATCTAGCTTTAGAAAGAGGATTCAACCATTAGAATAGTTTCATCAACAAATTATTGATGGGTAATAGGATCACCTCTAGAAGAAGGATAAAGGCCCTTCAATGACCCAGTTGATAAAGCCTTGTGAATATTTCTACCAAGAGCCTCCACCATCAAGATGAGAAGCAACAGAGAGATTGGATCTCCCTGTCTTAGACCATGCAAGCTCAAGAAAAAAAGGGGAAGGAGAACCATTCACCAGTACATCAAAACATAGAGTAGAGAAGAGTTGATCAACAAGTTGAAGAAACTTCCAACAAAAACCATAGTGATCTAGCACCTCCAACATAATTCTCCAACTTACCCTATCATAAGCTTTAAGAAACTTCTCTTTTTGTTAGTTGGGGGGTTTCCTATGGTTCTCTTGAAGCTCCTAAAGCCTGCACAACCAAAGGATGGTATTTTTTCCTTTTCTTATGGAACATTGGATTTCTCCTAGGTCCTACAGCTTGTGTCTTCTATTGAGGTGAAGAATTCTCCCATTGAGGTGGATTTCCTTCTTGTATAGGTGGAGGTGGTTGCTATGGACATGGCGGGAAACCCTCTATTGGTTTTCCTATTGAGGTGGAGGCTAAGGTTTATAGAGATTTATGGCTTTGGTGGAAAGGGTATCCATATCATCCTCTCCAATAGAGGGGATCTTTTTCCTTTTGAATTGGAATTTGGGTTATCCTACTAGGTTGTAAGGTGTTTCAAGGGGGTTCTTGCTTCCCTGCCTTTTTCCTTTGGTGTTTTCGTTTGGGTTGTGATCCTAAATGTTTATCAACCCTAAATATGCAAAAAAAACAATAATGCAATGAAATAAAACACAAAGGGACACCTCAAGATTAGCCTAAGAAATTTTTAACACAAAGATATAAGATGAAAAAAAATTGAAAAAGATTATACCTTCTCTTTGTAGCTAAAACTCCTTGGTTGGCCCTTGATTTTGAGTACTTGTGTGCTCCTTGGATGGCTATTGATATGACTAAATGCAAGATTGATTATATGGTGGGATGCAAATGCAAAATGGCTAAAATGGCTTGGCTAAGTAAGAGAAGATGATTTGTGAGTTAAGTGTTCAAAATGACAAAGTGCTGAAAATTCCTTAGAAGAGGGGGTATTTATAGGTAAATTTGAATTCTCTAGAGAATTCCATGGTTGATATTGAGCCACCAAGATCAAGATGTAGGGCTATGGTGACTTGAGGACTCACAAGCCCTCACATCTTGACATGTGGAATGTGAGATGACCAAGGATAAGATGATGTGGAAGTGAGGTGGAAGGGATGTACATGATGTGGAGGAAGGAAAAGTACCCTGGGGGGTGAGAAGATTTTCTCAAAAAAGAACTTCTTGTCCCCAAGTGAGGATGAAAGTGACATTTGAGGAATTTTGGAATTCCTCAAAAATCTCCATGGGAAAAGAGAAAGTGGTTGGAGAAATAAATGTGAATTAAAAATTCACAAGCTTGGAAGAATCTAATGGATAAGAGAGGGTCTCCAAAAAGGTGGGAGTTGGTCACATGTGGATGAGGTGACAAGTCCCATGTTCTAGAAGTCTTGGAAGGATAAAATGTGAATTAAAAATTCACATGGAGAGGAGAGAGACCTAGGATGAATAAATGTGAATTAAAAATTCATATGGGAAATAGGATCAATGCCAAGAAAGGAAAATGAGAAGGTTGACTAAAAAGGGGGGCTAAAAGTGGCTAATGACTTTGATTAAGGTTGTGCAAATACCTGATTAGGGTAATTAATGAGAGATTAGAAGCAAGTGGCAAATGTAAGAGGATGTGACATTAATCCGTGATTAAGAGGATGCACATCTTAATCATGAATTAATTAAATTAAGCCTGATTAGAACGAGATTATGGAGGATGTGACAATGAGAGAGAAAAAGAAGGAATTTTAAATTGATTTTATTCAAAAAGATTAGATGACTAAATTAAATAAATTGATGTAATTATTTAATTTAGAGAAGGAAAGGATGTAAGGTAAAATATTTAATTGTTAAATTAAATACTTTAAGAACCTTAGGCGGGAAGAGTAATATTAATTTAATAAATTAATATTGACGAAATAGATGAATAAAGAGGTAAATTTGATTGTATGGGAGCGATCAAATTTGGATGTCTACATTTTTCCCCTCTTCGAAATATTGTTAGAATAACAGTGTTTTGAAGAGAAATAAAACGTCGATGATAAAGGAAGTGATAGGGCTTGATGCCCCAACATGAAAGAGGTTGAATGAGTTGCCCAAGCAGAGGGAAAAAGGAGGGAGATTCCCTAGTGACTGCCATGAAGGGATGGAGGGAAAATGGTAGGGTATCCCCCCTCGAGAGGGCGGTTAGGGAAGAAAAGGGGCCCTAGAAAAGTTCTCAATAGAAATAAATGGAAGACACCATTGGAAAGAGCTTGAAAAACTAAGTAACTTTGACTTTTGAACGAAGTCAATTGAATCCACGGTTTGCAAATGGCGGCCCCGGGAAAGTAGGTAATTAGTTGGAGGAGAAAAAAGTTAAATAAAAGGTAAAATACCTTTAATTTTAAAAGAGGGAAAGGGTTAAAAGGTAATTTTAGAAATTAACTTGGCACATTGTCACTATAGCGGTTGAGAGAAGAGGAGAGGAGAGGAAGAGGAGAAAGAGCAACGATGCTGCAGGATTACGACTCTGATATCATTCACTGGGCAGATGAGGTGCGAAGATTCGACACCCACTACATGGTGCCTCGCTAGGTTAGTAACAAAACTCCTCTTGTGTATTTTAAACATTGAGAGCATGTTTTTGAATGTTTAGAGACAATGTAAAATAAGGGTTTTTCTGCGGGATAGAATATAAAAATGGGTAGATTGAGTTTCTTGCAGATGGGTAGGGAAAAGATGACATTTTAGAGGGGGGAGCTGGTACGGTCCCGGGAGGGGTGAATCCACCCCGGACCAGGGCAGGTCCATCTCGCGGTGGGGTGCATCCATCCCAGCTTGGGGCAAAGTTGCCTGGGCTCGGGGTGCATCCACCCTGGCTTAGGGAGAAGTCGCCTCGGCTCGAGGTGCATCCGCCCTGCCTTGTGGTGAAGTCACCCCGACATTAGGGCGCAAAAACCTTGGGGTGGAGGTGTATCTGCCTTGGCTTGGGGCAGAGTCGCCCCAGCTCGGGGCGCATCCGCACCGCCTTGGGCAGAGTCGCCCCAGCTTGGGGCGCATTCGCCCCACCTTGGGCAGAGTCGCCTCGAATCTAGGGCGCAGACGCCTTGGGGCTGGGGCGCATCCACCCTGGAGCAGGGGCCACCGTCACCCCGGATCGGGGCAGAGTCATAGCCACCTTAGCTCAGCGCGGTTTCTCCTTGGCGCTGGGGTGCACTCGCCCTTGCTCGAGGAAAATCTGCCCGGGCGCTTGGGCGCACCTGCCCCGGCTTGGGGCGGATCCACCCTGGCACTGGGGCGCACCTGCCTCGGCTCAGGTCGCTGGGGGCGGATCCACCCCAACATGGGGATGTATCCACCCCAACACAAGGGCGCATCCGCCCTGGCATGGGGGCAGGTCAGCCCTAGCGCAGGGGTGCATCCATCTCGTCGTGGGGGCATGTCTACCTCGGGTCTGGGTGCATTCGCCCTGGTGCAGGAGTGTATCTTCCTGGGCTAGGAAGACAGGTTTTCCCTGACTAGGGAAAAGCAGGGGGAAGAAGAGAGAAAAAAATGAAGGAAAAGAGGAAAACGAGGGATGTCCTAGGGTCAGGAATAAGGTGTACTAACAATTGGGTAATATGGATGCAGAGTTTCGAGCAATTACAGACACATGAGTGATGGTCAAAGGTACTGATAGCAACCATAGCGGCCATGACTGGAGTAGATCATGCAACATTGTATCATGGAGGGTTATTGCACTTTTTATAGGTTTCGGTGATGAGGGTACATCGAGCGATGCTGAAAGAATTGATAAAGAGATGGAGTTCAGAGACATTGACGTTTCATCTTCTGATGGGGGAGATGATGGTGACGTTGGAGGATGTATGGCGCATCTTGAAGCTGCCGATAGTAGGGCTGTTAGTGAGTGATGTGGTATTGAGAGGGCCGGAGTTAGATCTTACCATTTTAGTGTTATTTGGAGATGAGGATCTTCCCATACAGAGTGGGCAGTTGGACCTATACAGATGTTTGCCAGTGAGGGTACCACCCCTACCATTACTTCTGTGTGGACTGATTAGTGGGATATTTTTATCGGATCGTAGCAGGTGGTTTTGTAGTCTACGATACATGGAGGTGATTTGACATATTGTTGAGTGGCGCGAGGGACAGATCTCATGGGGTACTTGTGTATTAGCGTAGTTATATAGGGATATGCATGTGATCTGCTACCGGAGGTTAGTGAGTTTGACATACACGACCCTACTATAGGTGTGGGCATGGGAGCACATTATGGTGATGAGACCCATAGTGGTTAGGGAGGGAGAGGAGGATGATAGGGAGCCTATGGCCTAGGGGTATGGGGAGGTGAGGGGTTGGGTTTTGTGGTACGAGATGTAGGGGGATATGGATGGGTGGAGCAGAGCGATAGATGGCCTGTAGGAGAGAGACATATTGTGGTGTCTGTATATGTATCGGTAGTTTGGGCTAATACAGGATATTTCAGAGCCGCCTGTCAGGTATCGTAGACTTACCAGAGAGTGACCATGGGGACCTATTTTGAGACAAAGGGATGCTAAAGTGTCGTGGGTAGTGACAATGTAGGTGCCCTACCCAAGGAGAGCTATTGGGGTGGAGGATGTAGGAGTGATGATACGATATGATTGGTGGTGCTGCAACCACTGATGGGAGTGGATTACACCGACAGTGCCTATTGTAGGAGTCGTAGGATTCGAATCAAAGGATGAGCACCAGGGGGCGAGGGAGGGTGGAGATAGGAGGAGATAGGCACAGAGGGGAGGGGAGGTGAGGGCGGTAGGATAGCAGGAGGATGCAAAGGGTGTTGGTTAGCAGAGCAGAGGATAGGATGAGGTTGAGGCGATAGGATAGCTAGAGAGGAGGAGGAGGAGGAGGATGAGACAATGGAGGAGGGCTAGGGTGGAGGTGGATGTAGCAGAACCCATCGGTGGGAGAGATGCAGTACGACAGGATGGTGGGATAGGTCTAGATCCAGATGCAGTAGGACATGATGATCCAGAGGTGGAAATGATACGTGTGGTGGAGGGTGGAGTTGTTTAGCAGACAGGCATAGGAGGTAGGGTACAGCGGAGGAGAGTGTTGGTGCAAGCTGAGCAGGAGGAGATGGGAGGGGGTGTATAGTAGGATGGAGCCCAGGAGGAGATTGAGGCCAGGGGTCAGTCAGAGAGGATGGCGAGTAGGAGACAATAGAGGAGGGTCTAGAGCGTGGCAGAGCAAGGGCCTTCCGTGGTAGAGATAGGGGGAGCGAGGATGAGGAGGAGCCGGCGGGGGAAGTGAGGGCTGTAGGAGAGCCAATGAGACTAATGAGAGTGGGGAGACATGGTCAACCATAGAGAGTTTGGGTCCACCCCACTATGGAGGACCACGAGACTCAACAGGAACAAGAGTGCAGGGGGCGATGATGCTATGGAGATAGATGGAGATGTTCCAGATATGGATATTTTGGATGCAGAGCCATTGGTGGTGGTTCCTTGTGTGGCATTAGAGGATCCTATTGCTCAGCTGAGAGATGCTGTGAAGAGGCTTCAGATTACAGATTAAAGGTTGAGGATAGCTGAGGCGAAGGGGATCAGACTCAGGGTTGAGCTATTGAGGGTGCCGACAGTAGGTCAGAGAGATTATAGATTTATGGTTGACCTCCTATCCACATAGGTAGAGGTGATGGCGAGGTAGAGAGATGGACTGTAGGCCAACATACAGGGGGTACGAGATGAGTTGGCTACTTTTAGTTGGGACCGTGACAGACTACAAGCAGAGGTTGTTATATCACAAGCTAGGGGGGAGCCAGAGGGGATGACAGATCAGGGGTCGGCAGGCATTGGTCAGTAGATGGATGATCTCCGATGGGAGCGAGATGAGCTACATGATAGAGTGCATTGTTTAGAGTAGACAGTCAGAGATATGGGGTTGATGCAAGAGAGAGAGGGCAAGGTGAGGGAGCAGGCCCGTATTATGTAGGAAGAGAGAGATGTAGTGTAGGAATAGGTGCAGGCTATGGAGGTAGAGAGGGATGTGGTGCAGGCGTGAGTTTAGGTTTTGTAGAGTGAGAGAGAGTTGGCAGAGGCACAGATATAGTCTCTTTAGAGGAGGAGAGAGGAGGTAGTTTCAAAGGTATCGTCATTGCATAGAGAGTGAGATGCATCAAGTTTGAGAGTACATGAGCTACAGAGGGACAGGGATGTAGTGGTGGCTTAGTCATAGGCCGCACAGAGGGAGAGGGATACTGTAGAGATGTGGATGCAGATGCTGCAGGGAGAGTGGGACGCAACAGTGGCTTAGTTGCAGTCAATATAGGTTGGTGATGTGATAGGGAGGGGTAGATATAAAGGGGTTATAGGAGAAGAGGGATGCAACAGTGGCTAGGGCAGTGGTTGCTGAGGAGATGTTAGATCAGGTTCAAGCAGAGATGACGCAGTTACGACTATCCCAGGAGGCATGGGAGTAGGAGAGAAGAGTGATCACTAGAGATTGGGATAGGTATCGTTAGGAGTTGAATTTCTCTCAGGTCCAGGTTGCTGAACGAGAGGAGAATGCGAGGGAGGTAGTATTTTGGATGGCTGTGTATTATCATGTAGTTCCAGACCTAGCACAATGGATGTTCCAGTATGTTCGGTAGACACAATAGATGTCAGCGCCATCCTAGACACTGGGGACACGGACCCGAGGTTTTAGTGAGTCACAGGTTGTTTCGCAAGGTAGGACATCATTACCTGATTCACCTCAGTGATCAGATGTGGGTAGCTCATTCAACAGATGATAGACTACTGAGTTTTTGATAGGTGCAGGGTGGATGGATAGGTCAGAGTGACAATGGTTATTTTTAGAGCCTTATATTGACATTTCATCTTATGATTTTGTATATGATGGGCATATATTTTGATGCTATCGATAGACATTATTCTGTGATGGACTTTTGGATTATGATATGTATATGGTATACATATTGGCCCTTATTGACACCATGCTCATGCGGTGGGCGGATGACTTGATACATGCATATGTTTTATTTATGATGGCTTATGTGGATGTTTGTGTATGGATGCTTATTTGATTTGTTGAAATGTATGTATATGTTTATGCATGCAGGATGTGATATATTATGAATCTAACACTTTGTGATGTAGGCGGCGATGTATGTGTGATTCTAACACGTTGTGATGTAGGTGGTGATGTATGTATGAATAGTAGAATGAACCTAATATGTGTGGATGATAATGTATGTGTAATGGAGTTAAAGTTGTAATGAATTAATAATGCGAATAGTAAATCATGAAAGGTAATAACACATGGTCATAAGCGTCAATAAGGACTGACATGATAAAAAAGGTGGGAAGATGTATATGTAGTGACTGTGGAAAACGGGTGTAATTTGGCACCTGTCAATAACTTTTAGTATCCTAAGAAGAATGGGAGAGAGCGGGGTAAAGTATTTGCACAACCAAAATCATAGGGTAAATGCAATGCAACAGTTGATGAAATGCAATCCTAATATGATTTTCCATCTTCGAAGCATTGATTTTTGCTATAGCATAAGACACCAAGTGCCAGGGTATAGGAAACCAAGGCGAGTTAGCATATAATGCATGAAACAAACACACAAACAAGAAGGCTATCCCAACACCCCAAAGTAGTGAAAAATTTGGTCGAGCCAGGCATTGGGATAACCACAAGCACAAAGGGATGTCCCAACGTAACACAAGATCACATGGATCTTGGTGGGTACTACGTGGGACAATCCAATAGATAGCAACAATAAAAGATCAAGATATGCCCCTATGTGAATTATCCAAAACACACCATAACATGATAGATTATGGCGATCTTAACTAATTGTAATAAGGAGCTCAAATGATAAACAAAAACCAAAAGTATCAAAAGATCGCAATAAAATTTCAAACATCCTTTGCCATAGGATCAAGGAGATGGATGGGAATGATGAGGTCTATTAGGAAGGATGCATCCTATTGAGACCGATGATGGATACTAAACTGAAAGATTGATATGACACGGGATACACAGAACTGATTGGATTTGTTGATACTAGCAGATCTCATTTGTTAATAACCAGCTAGATAAGGGCATAGCTTGATGACACAATACAAGAGAGACAAGTCACAAGACAGAAGACTGACACATCCTACAGACCTAGGGGCTCGGGGGACGATCAAATATTAGCCTTGCCTACGTGAAAGTGAAAAGCCCTCGTAGTTCTTTCAAAAGACTATGGATAAAGTAGAAATAAGACAATGGTAACCGATGACAAATGACGCAAGACATGACACAAAAATCCCCTGGGGGAGGATCAAATGATCAAACTTTCCTACGTGAAAGCATAGGGGCAATGTAGTTCGGAAAAGATGAATGATAAATGACCACAGATAAAATCGAAAAGGGACTGATGGAGAAAAGTGATGGAGGACCAACTAGTTTGGTCAAAAGGCCCCAGGGACAAATCAAATGATTAGCCTTGCCTACGTGAAAGCGTAGGGGCAACGTAGTTCAACTAAAACTAAAAAGACCGACAAGACAAGATGGAAACTAGGGGAGACTGACACGATGGATGATTGCTAAAATGACATAAGCTCATATTGGGATAAAAGCTCAGGATGACAGATAGCTAATTGTGGATCGTCCAATGCTCAACCAAGATATATACCAAGCGGCCGAGGATGGGATGGGTGAGGATGACAGGGCGGATGAAAGCATAAAATAACTAGGATGAAACGTAGATAATGATTAATCTCTCTACAAATGGCGCCTGTGAACAGGTTTTCACCATCCGTACTTATCCAAGGCACCACCAAAGGTGGTTTTCACCATAGGACAAATTTATTTCTCTTTATTATTTTTTTGATTTTCTTGATTTCTTGATTTTTTGATTTTTTTTTACAAGTAGGGTTACCAAGTGGACTTAGGTGTAAAACCTCTTCAGATGCATGATATTGATAGGCTCTTCTAGGGGTTCTCCTTCAAGGGTAGCAAGTTTGTATGCCCCAAATCCATATTTAGCAGTTATGATATAAGGGCCTAACCAATTTGCTTCAAATTTTTATTTCTTATCGCGGTCCTGCTGTGTATGCTGGTTCTGTTTAAGGACAAGTTCACCAATCTGGAATTGTCAAGGATGAACCTTCTTGTTGTAGTTATGCTTGAGGTGGTTTTGGTAGGCTTGTAGATGATCATAGGCTTTGATTCATCTTTCATCAAGTAACTCCAGCTGTGCAAGCCGTGCGACATGAGCATCCTCCTCGCTGATAAGGTTCTTCAAAGAAACCCTTAGTGACGTGAGCTCAACTTCAATTGGAAAGATGGCTTCGACACCATACACTAAAGAATAAGGAGTGGCACATTTAGGGGTACAGATGGAGGTGCGATATGCCCAGAGGGTAGGATGACTATGGAGGTGCCAATCTCAACTAGTGTTATTGACAACCTTTTTGAGGATGTGGATAAGGGTCTTGTTGGTTGCTTCTGCCTGGCCATTACCTTGGGGTTAATAAGGCATTGACCAACGATGCTGGATATGAAAGGTGTCACAGAGATGTTTCATGGCTTGGTTTTTAAAAGGTTTTCTATTATCGGATAGGATGGTGGATGGAATACCATATCTGCAAATAATATGGTAAAGGATGAATTTTGAAATTTGAGTACCAGTGATTTGTGAGAGTGGCATTGCTTCCACCCATTTGGTGAAGTATTTAGTGGCGGTAATTATGAATGTATGGCCGCCAGAAGAGGATGGGTAAATCTTTCCAATCAAGTCAAAACTCCATTGAGAGAAGGGCCATGGTGCTAGTAGGGGCTGAAGGTCTTGTGCCGGAGCATGAATCAAGTCTACATGTTGTTGGTAGGGAAGGCATTTCTTCACAAATTCACAAGCATCATGTTCTAATGTAGGCCAATAATATCCAGCTCGGAGAATCCTTTTGGCCAAAGCCATACCATTTGAATGGGCCTCGCAAACACCACCATGTACCTTCATTAGTGCATTATGGGCTTCGGTCTCATTCAGACATCTAAGGAGGGTTCCATCATACCTGCGACGATAAAGCGTATCACCAACGATAATGTATCAGGCTGAACGTTGAATAAAGGATTTTTGTTGGTTTCGTGTGAGGTCTAGAGGTAGAATATTATCATGCAGATAAGCATATATGTCTTGATACCATGGGGAAGCAAGACCTACAATGTCACACACCATGTCAATCTCAGGGATATCATATGCTAGGATTAAAATTTTTTCCACAAGGAACTCGCATTCTGTCTGATCTTTAGGCATGTCAATCAGGGAGCCAATAGTAGCCATTGCATCAGTTGTTTTTTTTTGTACCCTCAGAATTTGGTCAAATTGTATGAAGATGAAATATTTCTTGAATTCATCCACCATGTGTTTACAGGGAAACAACTTATCATCTTTTGTTAGGAATTCATCATTAACTTGCTTAATGACCAACAATGAATCACCAAAGACTCTCAAGTGAGTTATGTGCCATTGCTTTGCAATTCAGAGGTCTATGAGGAGGGCTTCGTACTCAACTATGTTGTTAGTACATGGGAATGCTATCCTAAACAATTTTGGAACATAGTCACCTTGAGGGGTAACCAACAAAATTTATGTGCCTGATCCATTATGAGTATATGAGCCATCAAAATACAATATCCAAGCAGGTGCTTCTGTAACTGTGAAAACTTCTTCATCTGGAAATTCAGTGAGTAGAGGGTAAACATCTGCTAGGGGTGCCTCGGCCAACTAATCAGCTATGACTTGTCCGTTTATGGCTTTTTGATCCATGTACTCTATGTCAAATTCACTTAGGAGCATGATCCACTTAGCCATACGACCAGTTAAAGTGGTTCTGGATAATAGATACTTTAGTGGATCAATTTTTGCTATTAATTTGACCAGATGGCTGAGCATGTAATGTCAGAGTTTATGTGTACTGAAGACCACTGCAAGACAAGATTTCTCCATGGGTGAATAGTTTAATTCATAGTTGACCAGTGTTCAACTGATGTAGTAGATTGCTCTTTCTTTTGATGATTCATCATGTTGAGCCAATAATGCCCCCAGTGTGACTGAAGTGGCGAAGATGTAAAGTAGGAGGGGTTTCCCTAGAATTGGTGGCATTAAGGTTGTTGGATGAGCCAAGTATTCCTTGATCTTATCAAAACCTATCTGACATTGTTGGTTCCATCTGAATGTAGTATTTTTTTAGAAGATGGGTGAATGACTGACACTTATTTGCAAGCTGGGTTATGAACTGGCGGATGGATTGCAACTTTCCCTGGAGACTTCTTAATTATTTCAGATTGTGCGGGGGTGGCATATCTAAAATAGCTTTCACCTTGGTGGGATCAACCTCAATGCCTCTTCGAGAGACTATGAAACCCAACAATTTCCCTAATGTAATACCAAAGACACACTTTTTTGGATTTAGTCGTAGCTTGTAATGCTCTAACCGCTCAAAGATCTTTTTTAGGATGGCAGGGTGCTCAGCTCTAGTTTTGGATTTTCCTAGCAAGTCGTCAACATAATCTTCCATTATAATATGGATGAGGTCATGGAAGATGATAGTCATTTCCCTCTGATATGTGACCCCCACATTCTTGAGACCAAAGGGCATAACATTTTAGCAAAAAGTACCCCAAGGTGTTGTAAAAGTGGTCTTGTGTTGGTCTTCAGATGCAATTTATATCTGATTATAACCAGAGAAACCATCCATAAGGGATAACATCTCATTTCTTGCAGTAAGGTCGACCAACTTGTCAATATTGGGCAGCGAGAAGTCGTCTTTTAGATAGGCTTTGTTAAGATCCTGTAAGTCTGTGCAAATATGAATGTCTTCATTTGGCTTGGCAACAGGTACTATGTTGGAGATCCAATCAAAGTAGTCAATGGGTCTGATAAAATTGGTGTCCAGTAGTTTCTCCAATTCCTTCTTGACTAATAATGCTACCTATGGATGCATTTTTCAAAGTTTCTGTTTGACAGGCTTGGCATCTGGGCGAACATCTAGATGATGAACTACTAAAGTAGGGTCTAAACCTGGCATGTCTGAGTATGACCAAGTGAAGTTAATGATACCATCTTGGAGTAGTTGAACAATGACTGAATATTCTTGCTCTGATAGAGATTTGGCCACATAGGTGATCTTAGGGTTTTTTGCAGTACCCAGATTAACTTCTTGAGTTTCTCCAATTAGGATGGATGACCGTGTGGATAATTGAGTTCCCACAAGGGGAAGATGAAAATATCCATCCTCTAGCACCTCTTTAAGGTTTTCACTATCAAATTGGTCATTTATTTTTACTTTTTCCAGGTTAGGAAGTGCCTTGGGGAGGTTTTCACTAGATGACCGTTTTTTATTTTTCTTGTTTTTATTTTTGTGACTGGAGCATTCATCCTCCCCCAATCCCATGAGGTTGACGTATGTATTCAAGGAGACATTGATAGGTGCGTTGTCACGTAGGTCCCAATCAATAAATTCAGGATGGCGAAGGGATAGGCTAATGGTACAGACATATGTAAGGAAAGCAGAGGTGCATAAATGCTTTCCTAATGTCAAATCCACAGGGAAGAATGCAATGCAGGGCTTTTAATTTTCAAATTACAATCTAATTAAGACACACATGAAATATTTTTAGAAATAGAACAAATACACAAAGACAACTAAACAACAGATTTACGTGGGAAACCCTTTCGGGAAAAAACCCACCACACCAAGCTGAATCTCTTTGTATTATAGTAACAACAATTACATACAATCAAAAATACAACTCTCTGGTATTTCACAGTAGTTTCACTATTCAATCACTTTCATAGAAAAATTCTCTCAACAACTAGAAAAACTCATTTTAGAATTCTTATCACATTCTAATTTTATCCTCTTATTGATCTTTATCCGCCAATGCTCCATCGAAGAAAGTTTCCATGCCTTTTTAGATTTTTCTTTGCATGCAGTTTTTCTCCAGCGCTGCAACTGATGCAAAAATCCAACCGTCATCCATTTGAAATCCACTTCCTCTGATTGGTTCAACGAGATGTCACATAGGATGGTCACACAGTCAAATGGGGTCAAACTTTGTTGGCATATCAGTGAGACACTAACAGTGTCTCCCTGATGCCACAAAGTTTCTCTATCAATATCGCCAAGAGTCCCAACAGTTAGCAAGTCGTCATAACGAAAGCCACAAGTCATACCGAAACCATCGAAGTCCATTTCGTTCATATCGGCAAGAGTTTCCCTTATCGGCGAGATTCATATCGAATGCACACAAGTCACAACGATCAGACATTCCATCAGCAAGACATACCGATCTTCGCCAAGACCTCTCACCAAACCTTCATGTTACATCGATGAGCATTTGTTGTCGGAAAGACCTTCAAACTTCACTGTGACCTTTCATCGAGTTCCATCATGTCTTACCAAGTTGGCGAGACTTATCCAAGTCGTCGAGACCTTTCATCGAGCATCACCAAGTTATCTCGAAGACTGTCGGCGTGAAACTTCATTCTCACCAAGACTTTCCACCGACCACTTTGTGTTACATCGAAGTCATACTATTATCGAAAAGACTCATGTCTTTCGTCGTGACCTTTCTCTGAGAGCCCCATGTCTTACTGAAGACACCATGTGAATACTCCCATCGGCATGACCTAGCTTCATCGCTGAGACATCTCCCCACGACCTTTATGTTACCCTAATTGCTAATACTATCGGTGAGACATTTCAAGTCGGTGAGACCACATACCAACAATAAACCCTTCGGCCAAGTCTCCTCGACGCCCGATAAGAACACACTGTCGCCCGAAGTTTTTCATTTTCCAAAAGGTCACAACGATAGACTTGTCGGCCAGACATCAACCCTGTCATAGCGATATGAACATTTCAAGAGCTTCAGAATAGTTAGTCAGCCAGACATCCATGATGTCACACCGACTTAGCCTTCAAGGAGTTTTATGTCAGTAAGGATTGAGGCACATATTCCAACAACATATAGGCAGTCAAACATGGATGACAGGTCTGTGTGATCAACATCATCATATGCATGTATGATGGATTCTTCCTCAGGTATGTCTTCCAAGGGACCATCGTCCACAATAACAATATTGGAGGTATTGGATGATGTTGCGGAGCCTATCTACTTTTTTTCAAATCCAAGGCCTATATTTCATGGAATCTTTGATACATCAATAGGTTGCAACTGTTCCTACTCTTCCTTACCTAGGCCCCCGCCTTGGTAGTTATACTTTTCTGCGAACTTAGCTGACCAAGGGTATACTTCCTAAAAATATTCCTTTAGAGGAGGATCTGGTTGGGGTTCTTCATGGTATACCCACTGACTGATATCTTCTTCTGGTGCATCTTCCTTTATACTAGGAGACCGGAAAGTGGTGGTGGGGATGTTTTTAACATTGAAGGTGATGGTCTTGTCCTCTTTTGGAGTAGCCTACGAAGGTTGGTCATACATGTGTGGTGACGGTGGCATGGTTGCCACATTTAGGGCTGTATGCATTTCATATTCACCACACCCCTTGTCAATGATCTGGACTTTGGTAACAGAGGAATTGGTGGTAGGAGATGGCGTGGCCATCGTGGTGGATGATGGATTGGAGGATGATGACTGAGATGCCCCCATTTCAACCCCAGGATAATAATGTAAATGGGGAAATGATGCTTCTAGAGCGTGGTAGTATTCAAATGGTTGTGGGTTGGCATAAATGGTGATCTCTTGTCCATTAACCAGGAATTTTAGGCATTGATGGTATGTGGAGGGGACAGATTGCATGACATGGAGCCATGGGTGGCCGAGGAGGAGACTATATGGTAATTCCAAATCAAGGACATGTCAAGTAGTATACTGAACTACAGGACCAACCTAAATAGGAAGACTGATAATCCCTTTAGAATTTCTTTCCACATTATCATAAGCTTTGATCGTGATGATTTGATTACTCAAATCCGCTTGAGTATACCCTACCTATTTTATGAATTTCAGAGTACATAGATTGAGGGTAGAGCCATTATCTACCAAGAACCTTTTTATTTTATGATGGGCAACCAGGACTTCGATGTGTAAGGGACAATTGTGATTGGCATCAATATTTGGCATGTCATTCTAGCTGAAGTGTAACTAGTAAAATAAAGTCAAGTGTCCTACTAAAGCTTGGAACCGTGTGGGATAGATGTCATTAGGCACATGAGTTTCTTGTAAAGCTCTGTTGAGTATTTCCTGATGTACGGGAGAAGACTTAAGTAGATCCAAGATTGAAATATGAGCAGGGGTCTTTTCTAAGTGACCAAGAATGTTATATTGAGAGTTTACATGATTTGATTAGCCGGATGTGGAGGCTGTAGGGACAGTAATGTGGGACCGTTGGGTAGCAACAACACATTGAGGATCTTTAGCCTTAACATGTATCATAGACACACAGGGTTCTACCTGTTCAATATAATGGACAATTCCATCATAATTGAGGGGTACATTTTCATAGCTTATATTATTTGTGTTGTTGTCTTGGGGATTGTTGTTGGAGGTGCTTCCACCTTGATTATGGTTAGGAAAATAATTTTGGTATATCTATAATTGAGCATTGGATGATGAAGCTTGATCGTTGTCGACTTTGATATCTCCTCGATTGATAAGATCTTGGACATAGTTTTTGAGACCTTGACACTTATTCAAAGTGTGCCCTTTAATTTTATGGAATTCACAATATTCATTTTCCCTAAACCAGGCAGGTTTGGGCTTGGATTCATCAAGTGGTTTGGTGACAGGGTACATGATCGAATAGTTGACTTGTAACAACTTATTGAAGATGATGCTTAAGGGTTCTCCTAATTGAGTATATTGGTGTTTTCCATTCCCTTGACTGTTCTGGTTCGACTATTGAGGAGGACGAGATGCCCCCTATGGCACGGAAATGGCATTAGGTACATATGGTTGTTGCCTCTGAGATGTATTAGTCACCTGGACATGTTTAGTGTCAGTGACACCATCATTCACTGCATTTTTGTTCTTGTTCCAAAAGCATGACTTATCCATAGAAGAGAAAATCAGAAAAAGCATGAGCTTTGCAAAAGATGTGCAAAATATTATTATTCGGGAATTATTAATTACAAGATATGATTTGCTTTATAAAAGAAAAGATGCATAACCCTAATCTTATCTTGAGCAACACAATAGCTCAACAAGATAAGGATGAGAATAATTAACCTAGGAATTAAATAATTACCTAAGTAAAGTTATGCAAGTGCAATTAAATATTAATTACACTAACACCACCCCATAAGTGCAACTTAGGGAGACTAACAAAGCATGCACCTAAAACTAAGATGAATGCAAGAAAGCATGAATGGGTCCAGACAACAATGCCTAATCAGGTACCCAAGTACAAATGCAATAATGAGGTAGAGAAGGAAAACCTAGTGGGAAAAAACCCCCTACAATGAGATGACTGCTGCAAAGAAGCACTGGAAGAACACTATGGAGTAACATTGGAACCGCAATCCGACAAGCAAGGAAAGATACTTTTGTCTACTACTAAAACCAAATGAGAATCACTGATTGACTCAAGGAATCATGATAAAAGAATAGAAGACCCGATGCCACAAAACACTAGAAAAATCACAAACTCGAACAACCCTGGAATCTGTGAAGCAACAGTAGATGAAATGATGACAGAATCTGGAAACTGTGTATCTCGATGCTGATGCCAAACTATCACTAAAAACTCTTCCATGGGAACAAGTACCATAAAGACTCTGGAACATTAACCATAAAAATATGGCCCTCAAACTGAGATGGATCCAATGCGGATCATTAACCATAGGCTCTCAATCTAAAGTGTGATCCGATGTGGATCTGATATATGTCAAGTAAGAGCAAGAATGTGGCCAAAAGAAACTAAGAAACCAGATAACCCATGTGAGTTTCCATCAAAACAAGATGAAGATCAAAGTGCATTCACACTCTAACCAGATTATTATGCAAGAAACCCCCCTGATGGAACTTTATATCAGTTCATTTATTACAATAACCCAATGATTGTAAAAGGAGAGAATGCTAATGTGCATAAACATAAAATAAGATGATGTGGTACTGAAATGAAGTACAAATATTCAATTTTCACCTTTCCAACTGCCAAAACATCCAAGTAATCTCCAAAACACCCATCGAAACAAATCTAGAATAACGATAAACTTGGGATAGATACTGAAAAAAGTTCATGGACAACAAAATAGAGCTCCTCAATACCTTTCCAACGCCGCAAAGAAGATGAAAATCAGAGATTGTGGCAAAAAGTTATGAGCTCGGAAGCCATAAATAAACATCTGACTTCAAACAGAAAAAAATCAGCTAAACAGAAAAATACTGAAAAATAAACTACACCACAAGAAAGTGCTTAAAACCAACTTTTCGGCGATATCTTGTTTGCCCGATTTTGATACCGTATGCCCAAGTTATGCCAAAAAGAAAAAAAGTGCTCCTTTAGGGAAAATCAAGGCTAGGAGGGGGCAAAGAGGACCATACAGATGATGACGTCATGCTGACATCAGCACTTCATGATATTAAATTTGACAGCCATCTGGCCATCACAGAAAAAAACCCCCTGCAAAAAACTTGACAGTCGTCGAAGGAACATACTGATTCACGAAATATTCCATAAGAATCTGCGGAGGGAATATTCCCTCAGTACTGTTGCCGCCGAATGAAGTGGACCCACCAGATTTTGAGGGAGTCATCAAAAAGCCCAGAGAACGCCGCCGATGGTCTGAAAAGCAACGCCGAGAGCACGAAAACACCAGCCGGTTGATGGGAGCTACCGCCAGTGAAAGAAGAAGTTGTCGATCGATGAATGAAGACCACAGTCAGCTTACAAACGCTGACGTACGCGGGGCCCACCCAGGGTATGGGTCCTTGTTGCAGCAGGGTACCTCGTACCCTGCCCAAATTTTTGCAGGTTAAGTAAATGTGCCCTCTAAAAATAAATTGCCCAAGCCTTTGAAAAAAAAATTAATATATATTTTTTGACAAGGTAAAAAATATTTTAAAAAAAACCTGTATATATATTTTTTTATCAATGGAAAAAAATTGAAAACCAGATAATAGCCCCTATACCTACGTGCATGCAAAATGAGGCACTCAGATTTGTACGGATCTGCGTGCCTCTAAATTTTTTTCCTTTTGTTGCAACTGCTCGGATTTGAGCAAAACGACATGCGATCTTAGGGTTTTGGGGCGCTGCGAACATGATAGGGACGTCCATTTTGCTCTATAATGCACCAAAAAAATGCTCAAGGTTAGATCCCTCGAGGAATCCCGATTTTGCAATGATTTTCTCAAAAATCTGAGAAGGGGCTGCAAATCAAGGCTTTGATACCATGTTAGAAACCAAGATCTGAAATGCAAACCAAAAAAACCTTCCACATAAGAGAAAAAACAAAAAAGCAGAGAGATTGCATAAAGATGTGCTAAATATTATTATTCAGGAATACTCAATTACAAGATATGATTTTCTTTATAAAAGCAAAGATGCATAACCATAATCTTATCTTGAGCAACAAGATAGCTCAACAAGATAAGGATGACAACTAATTAACCTAGGAATTAAATAATTACCTAAGTAAAGTTATGCAAGTGTAATTAAATATTAATTACACTAACATCTTTGTCATGGTTGTGTATCTTGATATTCCCTTTGGCAATAAGGGCGCGTTCAAGGATGGGTCCTTCTTCCACTATTTCAGTGAAGGTGGTAACACAGTGCAACCTGAAATTATGAGCCATGTCAGGATGTGAGTTCTCCACAAAGAGGGTGACCATGTCTTTCTCTTTGAGAGGGGTTTTCATTCAGCTTGCTAGTGCTTGCCACCTTTGAAGGTAGCTAGCAAAGGTTTCACCTTCACGTTGCTTCTCCTTAAGAAGGTCCAAAGTATCAGTGTCTTTTTCCAAATTGAAGAAGTAAGAAACAATTTTTTCTGAAAGATCCGTAAAGGATTTTATGGACCCTCGTTCTAGACCCATGAACCATTCTAATGCATTTGTTGTTAGGCTCTATGGGAACAAATGCAAGAGGTAGTTGTCATTGTGCATAGCTTCCTGACATTGGGAGTAAAACTCTTGCAAGTGGGCCTTAGGATCTTTGTTTCCCTTGTATCTATCAAACTTTGGTATCTCAAAGTGCTTCGGGAAGGGAATTAGTGAGATGGATGGATCGAACGAATAGGGACATATATCTTCAAATTTAAAGGATTTTTTACCAGTCCCCACTTAGAGATCTTTCAAAGAAACTTTGATTTCCAATAGATATGCATTGACTGGTTGTGCAATCAAGGTAGGTGGGTTGGATGGATAGGGATGGTAGGATGATTGTGGATCTTATTGAGATAATGTTTGAAGATAGATGTAAGGATTTTGATAATGAGAGGATGGTGTTCCCTGTTGATGTGTTGGGGATGTTTGTTGGTAAGAAGGTTTTTATTGTGAGGTATAGTACGGATTTTTTTGATAAGAATGTACGATCGAATGTTGAGGAGCTTGAACGTGATATTGCGGATTGGTTTGTTGGTATTGGAGGTATTGTTGCGACTGTTGGGAGGCCACATAGGGTGGTTTCTATTGGAACTATTAATGGTTATGATAGTAATAATGTTGAGGAGGTTGTTGGTGTGATGTCGACTGTTGCGTGGGCTGAGATGGGATGTTGTGTTGTGGTTGAGCTTGCGGATGTAAAATGGATGCAAGGAACGGGGATATGGTCTGGGCGAGTGGCTAGGATGGATTGCCTTGCAATTGGTGTGGTGGTTGTTGTGAAGAAATCAAAGGATTATGCTATAGTTGTTGTTGATGAGGCGGTTGAGATAATGTAGAGGTGTTTTGCAAAGGAGATTGGTGGGTACCAACAGGAACATTTGGTTGGGATGTACCTTGTGGAGGTAATTGAGGTGGTAGGTTAGATTGGGGAGGCTGTTGAGATGTGTATGGAAGCAGTGGTAGATTTGTGGCCCTAAAAGGTGGAGGCAATGCAGTAAAAGGGTTGCCCCCGGTGTTGACTGGAGGTTGACTCGAATGGGTTGGTGCTATTAGCATTAATGGTGAAGGTTGTGGAACATTTTTCAGCATACCATAGGTGAAAGGATTATTGGGATTAGACACTTGAGGATCCCCCATGACTAAGATTGTGGTGTGTGGGGGATGGTTAATATGATAAAGAATAGTGTTGCCAAATTCAATTTGATTCCAACCCTCTACTGGAGGAACATTGGAGATGTATGAACCATCTAGTGCGTTTTGTGAACCTTGGGGTCTGTTAGATGTGGAACCACTATATTTGGATAAGTTGACACCTGATGGAGGTTTGACACCTTTTTCAATTAGGTGGGCCAAAATTTCTTCCCCATGTTTTTTGAATAGGCGGTCAGTCATTTACACATTGGCGGGATTACTGAAATGTTCCTCAAGTGTGAGTTCGGTTTGATTAGCCATACTCTCTTCACCATGTGGTGAGTTGTTTTGATTTTCGGTGTTGGAGTGTGATGAAGTGACGTTATGAGGATCTTGGGGGATGGTCACTCCATTGTTAGGATCTTGAGAGACATTTGTACCATTAATAGGATTTGCACTATTATTAGGATCTTGAGACATGCTCACTTGAGAATTTTGACCTTGTTGTTGTGCCATTTGCTTCTTGGCTTGTGACCTAGTTTGAACGGGCATGCAGATGGGGTATGGGAAGATTACAAAGATGTCCTTGATGAAGATTGGTTTGATTTGATGAAGATTGATCGATTGGATAAAGGGTGTGGGTGGACTTAATTGGGATTTTATTGGATGATTGAATTCAACTATATTGGATTCTGATGGGTTAAGATTGGATTTTGATTGGATTTTGATGAAATCAGATTTTGATCGGAGGATGTTAGACTTTTGATTGGATGGGATTGTTGAGATAGATCAGATTGGATTGATTGGATAATTGGATAAGTGTGATTGGTTTGATTGGATGATTAGATGATCGGGTATAATAGATTGAGTGATTGGATGGGTGTGATTGGATTAAAATTAAATGATTGAAGATGTAAGGGATCCTAAACCTAGTCAGAAAATCACCCTTAGTGACCTAGAGCATTGATTGATCAAGTGGATGATCACGACACCGAATCCACCTCAAGATAGAAATGGATTAATTTGGGCCAAGGATGATAACTTACGACACCGAATTTACCTCAAGATGGAAGTGAATTGATTTGGGTCAAAGTTGATGATTGATGTGAATGATAACAATCAAATTCAAGCGCTAAGGTCAATTTGGGTAACAACTTTTAACATGAGGTTAAGGTGATTTGATGATGAGTGGTGTTTATGTGATATGGATTAGGTGATGCAAATGGTAATATTTTTGTGAATCAAGTTATGGGCTTTCCAAATGAGTTACTGGAAAATTCAAAACGAGTGGGCAGATTGAGAGAATAAATGTATGGATGCTTGGGATGACTAATGGAGACTTAGGATGATTAAACAGAAGTTTTAGAGGCTAAACAGAGGTTTGGAATGATAAAATGGAGGTTTAGAATGATCAAACGGTGGTTTCAAAGGTTTAGAATGACAAAACAAAGGTTTGGAATGATTAAACGATGGTTTAGAGGCTAAACGGAGCTAAACGGGGTGATTTTGACCATTCAAGAGGGAAAATTTGCCCCACTGTAGTAAAAAAGAGGGAAAATTCACCCCACTATAGTGAACAGGAGGGAAAATTTGCCCCTCTGCAGTGAATGGGAGGGAAAAATTTCCCCACTACAGTAAACAGGAGGGAAAATTCACCCCTCTGCAATGAACAGGGACTTGGTTTTGATGAAAATGCCTATGGCAAGGACTTAAAATGACAACAATAAGGCCAATTTGTCAAAAAAATTATTGGTTTCTCACAAAAAAACACTTTCAAACAAGCACAATCCTACGATTAGTATTAATGGTATGGCCAATAAAGGTCTTAATCTAGGATGCACAAGGTGTCTAGGGAGTCCTCGATATACTCTCGGTACGTGAGGCACAACTGTGAACACTAGCCCATCACAAGCATGAGTCAGGAACCCTAGCGAGATACTAAAGGGCCCAGACCAACTCTTCACATCTATCTAGGTATCACCCTAGCTTCAACGCTCCACCAATTACGACGTGACTGGATTGAGGTACAACTTTCGCTCTCCCCCCTTTGTATACCCCGCTGGTACGTGTGGTTGGAATCGTCCCTTGGGGTGATGAAATCCTCAAGCAGGTCCCACTAGAAAGAAGACACCAATCATTTTCAACTACTCCCCAGACTCACATGCAGTGCAAGGGGAAATTGAAAAAAAACTAATGACTAGACGTATTCTTGTAAGCCACAATCAACCCCTTCACAGATCTGACTTCCGACAGAGGGTTCACCTGTTAGAATAGTTTCATCAACAAATTGTTGATGGGTAATAGGATCACCTCTAGAAGGAGAAAGGCCCTTCAATGACCCAGTTGATAAATCCTTGTGAATATTTCTACCAAGAGCCTCCACCATCAAGATGAGAAGCAACAGAGAGATTGGATCTCCTTGTCTTAGACCATGCAAGCTCAAGAAAAAAAGGGGAAGGAGAACCATTCACCAGTACAACAAAACATAGAGTAGAGAAGAGTTGATCAACAAGTTGAAGAAACTTCCAACAAAAACCATAGTGATCCAGTACCTCCAACAAAATTCTCCAATTTACCCTATCATAAGCTTTAAGAAACTTCTCTTATTGTTGGGGTGTTTCCTATGGTTCTCTTGAAGCTCCTAAAGCTTGCACAGCCAAAGGATGGTATTGTTTCCTTTTCTTATGGAACATTGGATTTCTCCTAGGTCCTATAGCTTGTGTCTTCTATTGAGGTGAAGAATTCTCCCATTGAGGTGGATTTCCTTCTTGTATAGGTGGAGGTGGTTGCTATGGACATGGCGGGAAACCCTCTTTTTTGGTATCCTCTATTGGTTTTCCTATTGAGGCGGAGGCTAAGGTTGCTAGAGATTTATGGCTTTGATGGAAAGGGTATCCATATCATCCTCTCCAATAGAGGGGATCCTTTTCCTTTTGAGTTGGAATTTGGGTTATCCTGCTGGGTTGTAAGGTGTTTCAAGGGGGTTCTTGCTTCCCTGCCTTTTTCCTTTGGTGTTTTCATTTGGGTTTTGATCCTAAATGTTTATCAACCCTAAATATGAAAAAACAAAAATTATACAATGAAAGAAAACACAAAGGGACACCTCAAGATTAGCCTAAGAAATTGTTAACACAAAGAGATAAGATGAAAAAAGATTGAAAAAGATTATACCTTCTCTTTGCAGCTGAAACTCCTTGGTTGGTCCTTGATTTTGAGTACTTGTGTGCTCTTTGGATGGCTATTGATATGACTAAATGCAAGATTGATTATATGGTGGGATGCAAATGCAAAATGGCTAAAATGGCTTGGCTAAGTAAGAGAAGATGATTTGTGAGTTAAGTGTTCAAAATGACAACATTTATGTGCAAAATGACTAAGTGTTGAAAATGCCTTAGAGGAGGGGGTATTTATAGGGAAATTTGAATTCTCTAGAGAATTCAATGGTTGAGATTGATCCACCAAGATCAAGATGTAGGGCTATGGTGAGTTGAGGACTCACAAGCCCTCACATCTTGAAATGTGGAATGTGAGATGGCCAAGTATAAAATGATGTGGAAGTGAGGTGGAAGGGAGGTACATGATATGGAGGAAGTACAAGTACCTTGGGGGGTGAGAAGATTTCCTCAAAAAGGAACTTCTTGTCCCCAAGTGAGGATGAAAGTGACATTTGAGGAATTTTGGAATTCCTCAAAAATCTCCATGGGAAAAGAGAAAGTGGGTGGATAAATAAATGGGAATTAAAAATTCACAAGCTTGGAAGAATCTAATGGATAAGAGAGGGTCTCTAAAAAGGCTGGAGTTGGTCACATGTGTATGAGGTGACAAGTCCCATGTTCTAGAAGTCTTGGAAGGATAAAATGTGAATTAAAAATTCACATGGGGAGGAGAGAGACCTAGGATGAATAAATGTGAATTAAAAATTCATATGGGAAATATGATCAATGCCAAGAAAGGAAAATGAGAAGGTTGACTAAAAAGGGGGGCTAAAAGTGGCTAATGACTTTGATTAAGGTTGTGCAAATACCCGATTAAGGTAATTAATGAGAGATTAGAAGCAAGTGGCAAATGTAAGAGGATGTGACATTAATCCCTGATTAAGAGGATGCACGTCTTAATCATGAATTAATTAAATTAATCCTGATTAGAAAGGGATTATGGAGGATGTGACAAGGAGAGAGAAAAAAGAGGAATTTTAAATTGATTTTATTCAAAAAGATTAGATGAATAAATTAAATAAATTGATGTATTTATTTAATTAAAAGAAGGAAAGGATGTAAGGTAAATCATTTAATTGGTAAATTAAATACTTTAAGAACCTTAGGCAGGAAGTGTAATATTAATTAAATAAATTACTATTGACGGAATCGATGAATAAAGAGGTAAATTTGATTGTATGGGAGCGATCAAATTTGGATGTCTACATGGGTGATGTGGATTTTCTACATCATTTTATTTGTTTTGGGTGATGAGAGGGTTCATCATCATCATCATCATGTTTGTTGTTTTTATTGGCTCAATTATGGTTGTTTTGAGTGGTTGATTGCTATAGTCTGGTTGTTGTAGGCTATCTTATTGCTTGACTGATTCAAGCAGTGCTTCTATTGTTTGGGTTCAAGGTCCTTGTTAAAACCTAGTTGATAAGGGTTTGAGGTTCCCTTCAAAACCCCTTTAGTGCAACATGGATTTTTTGGCTTTTCTTTTGATGGTTGTGTTGTTAGAATTTTGTTAGGTTTTTGTTGTTAGGCTATTGTTAGTTTGAGTTGCATCTATTTGCAATAGGGTTTTGGGTCCCATAAAAACCTATCTGATTAAGGGTTTCAGGTCCCTTCAAAACCTGTTTTTAGGGGTTTCAAGTTCCCCCTAAACTTGTTTTTCCCCATTAATCAAAACATATGAGCAAAACATTGAGCCATCATGATGGTTCCTTTTACTAAGCTCCATACTGTGATGCAACAGATTTTTGGTAGACAAAAAAAAATCTAGGAAAATAATCTTGAGAAGATTTTATCACAAAAATTTTGGTTCAAAAGGAGTAGGAGGATAGGGGTGCCCAAAGGTTTCTATGTCTTAGGAAAGTTTTCCAAAAAATTCAAAAGCTAACTACGTGTGATTCTGTTGAAGGGTTGTGGGTCTGGTTGTAGATAGATTTTATGGTGAATGTTTTCCAAAATTTGCTTAATTTATGCGAGTGAAAGTGTGTAACAATATGTGAACAATTGAAACATATGAAAAATAGGTTCACCAAAATGTGGAATTGATAACAAAGGGGGTATGAAGGACCTATTTCTCACTATTTCATTAGGAAATGAGATCCCCATAGAGAATTGATTAACAATCCATAGGTGAATCAATTCAAGGTGAGAATTTTTTAGATTTCCTTATGACTGAAAGATGGGGGTCAAGGTCAAACAAAACTTTGGGGAGAAAAACTAAAAATACAAAATCAACTCCAAAATACAATCTAACACTTCAAACCACAATATTAAACTCAATATTTGTAGAAACATAAAATAGATTGTAGATTTGTGAAGGGAAAAAACATGTGTACTAGTCACTACTCATTTTCCTATGGGTGAATGGGTCCAAGTGCAGGGGTTTCAATAATATTTTGAGAGCATCTGGTGCAAATCTGTAGCCTCTGATTTATCCAGGTTTCAGTGTTAGAAAGTTAGAAATCAGATCTGTGGGCTAGATTTCATGATTTGACAACTTTGACAACTTTGTAAATCTTGCACTTCAAAAGGTCTTCAATCCTTCTTCAAACTAAATCATAAATCACACACATAAGAGAGAAAAATGTTTGTTTTTTGGTGAATGGGGATTTTCCTTGGTCAAATTATGTTTTGGTAATCAAGCTTTGTATTCAAATAATGCATGAAAGAGGTAATGAAGAATGAACAAATCTATGTTACCACTCAAAAAACCCTTGAATGAAACCTTGATTATGGAGATCTTAGGAGACTTGAAACTTGCATGAAATAGTTGAATTGAATGTAGATCTTGATACTTGAATAATGCTTTGAATGCTTGAACTTGATCTTGAAACCTACATCACAATGTTAGCACCAAAAATATGCATGATACAAGAAGACTTTGACATGACATGGATAGATCTTGATTGTTGCAATAAAAATCTAATATATCTGCTCTTGATTGCTCTTGAAATGCTAGTGAAAATGCTCTTAAAAATCTAGGTGAAACTTAGTGAAATAACTTTGTATTTATAGGAATGTATCCTTAATTTCCTAAAATTCAAATATCACAAGCCGACTTTGAATTATGGATTTAGAGATGTTAAAATACCACAAAAATAATAAGTTAAATTTATGTCCTAAGTTCTAGGGAGGACCCATTCGCCCATGGGAGAATGGGTCCCAAGTCCCTATACTTGGAACACACATTGCTCAATATAAAGTGTTATGTTTAGGCATTAATTATTGTCAGGTTTCCCCTTCATAAAATGTAATTAATTAGGCTTGTAAATGAATTAAAGGGATAATTAAGGCCCAATTAATCTCAAATTAATTAAGAGGGCCCAAATAAGTGTGTAAATGTAAAGGGGTACATTTAACAACACTAAATTAAGGCATTATTAAGTATATTTTAACTAAGAGGGACCAAACAAGTGAGAAAATGTAAAAGGGTTACATTTTTCTACACTACATTTAGCCCCCACTTTAATGAGAGGATGACCTTGCGTCAAACTCACACTAAAGTAGATAATCAAGAGAGGTCATATTGTACAATCATTGGAAGGATAAGACGACAAAGATCAAGGAGGATGATCATGTGCCCAATATCTAAGATCTTATGGAAAAACCAACAAAGGCACAAGGAGAAACATGCCTATGTTAAACATATATATGTAGAAATGACAAGATACTCAATCATACAATTTCAAAGACTCAAAGAAAGAAAGAAAAGGAGAAAAAAAAAAGGGTGGATCAAGCCTCAACTATCCAATGCGATGTGGATCACACCTCAGTTGTTTGTCTAGAATTTTTACAAGTGGAACTCCTTGTCCACTATGCAAACAACAATGCATGCTCACATGGGCTAGTGAAATATGTTGTCCACTAGGTGAACCCCCAAGGATGGAAAATGAGAGAATCTTATTAGGCTCCCATACCATACCAAAGTTATACCTTCGATAACTTTAATAAGGCACCACACAATATGAAATTCGAGCTCCATAAGGGTTAGAAAGCCACAATTTGCTAAATACTTATGAAAAAAATGAAAATAAGATAAGAAACTTTGAGCTTCATAAGGTTAGAAAGTTGCATTATGCTAAAAACTTATGAAAAAAATGCTAATATGATAAAACATTTTCAAAGGGATTTTTTTTAGTAAATGTAAGGTCTCCTCTTGGGGAGCGTCATGCCTAATGTCTCTAAGAGAGGAAAAGTCTAGGATAAATGATTCACAACTTAGGGAAGGAAACACGTAGCATCACCACTAAGAGGAAATTTTTATGCCAAGAAAGGTCACACTCTTGGAAGAAATCAAACCCAATGACACCACCAAAAATAAGACACATCACAAGAAGTAAGAAGACTGTACAATGAAACATAAGATATAGTCCAAGATCTCCAAAATGATAATGCCAATGTATGCCCCCACTTTAAAGAAATTTCTAACACCATGTTGTGAGAAATTACTTTAAACTAGCAATTGATAAATGCTAACAATAAAGAAGACATGAGAGATTATTTGGAAAGCCCTATGCCAAGTCATATGTTTCCAAATGAAGCTACGTCATGAAAGAGGGGTTTCCCCCAAAATGAAATCCCAAACACATAAGGGATCCACAGATTCAAGGTTAGCATATGTATTTGATACAATGATATTATAGAGCTCAGAAATGTCATCATTCCCTAAATAACTCATGGAAATTGAAGAATGACACATATAGAGTGAAAAAAAAGAAGGATTTTGAGTCAACATGGAAGATACCTAAATTTTTTGATGCCTTATGTTATCCCCAAAAGGAAAACACAAGACAAGAGAAAAGATAAATGCTTATGACATATAGAAGAATGAAGGTACAAATGGAGGAATAAACATGAAGACATATCAAACAAAATAGTACGGTGGATCACATTACGTACATGCAATCACATAAAGAACATGAAAGAGAAAATAAAGACAAGACTAGTAAAGCAGATGCAAGTCAACCTATAGTAGGTCATCTGCATCCAAATCTTGTTCATCATATGCAAAAGGAAGAAAACTAGCCAAAGGGACAACATCAAGTGTCCAAATAGGACAAGGATATCTAACTCCTTGCCCCTACTAAGTGTAGGAAAAGGGTGAGCTGAGATAAGTGGTGAGAATGAGCTCCTTGCAAGATATAAAATGATTTGCAATGAATGCAAAACATGTAGTAGTGAGTATGCTATGATCCTACAACTATCACATGGCAAGGAGAAAAATGCATGCATTGTATTCAAGTTGGTTTCTTTTCAATTTTTCTTAATAGTTCTTGTAAATCATGACAATCATTGGTATGATGTCCAAATATTCTATGATATGCACAATATGGTCCATTTTGATCACCTTGATTTTTTGTTAATTTTTCAGGTTTCAGTGGTAGCTTGATTAATATTGTTGACATATGGCTTATAGTGTTGTCATTGATGGCAACCAAAGTCATTATCTCGGTCCGCAGATCAAAATTTGTTCATACCGGCAAACAGAGTGAAGAACAGTGCATTACCGGAAGTAAGAATGAAGAACTGGGTATCCAACTAGTATGTTGATCGGTATGCTTCACTGGATTATCATTTTGCATTGTGGATCTCAGGGAAGTCTGTAAGGCATCTATATTATCTTGTTGTCAAGTTTTGTGGTGTCACATTAATCCATGTATGAGTTATGAGATCTAGTAAAATGGTTTATTTATTTATTTATTCATGTTGGCTGACTCAGTGCATGTGGTGTGTCACGAATGTATAAGGAATAAATATTTAATTGTTTCTATGTTCAATAAATTTTGTTTTTGGTCCCAGCTATGTCTTAGCTGACTTTGGTGGATGTGCATCATATCTCAAATGCGAATAGAGCCAACAGTTGGAAAACATTGTTGTCTTGCTACAAGCCGACTTGATGTACTTAAATCTTTGTAGCGGATATATATTTGAGTTCGAGTAATTAATTTTGGATGTGTGTAAGGATGAATGTGTAGAAGTGTGTAAATGCGAGTGAAGAGCAAAGCAGATGTATAGGAAAATATCAGAAGATTAGTTGATCAAATTTTTGCTTGTATAGAAGAGGTTTTGTGAAGCAAATTAAGACAGAGCAGGACATAAGTGCAGAATTGGACAAAAGGTCCAGAATCTGATCAATGTGTTTAATTGGAATTGTAATCTGGAATTTGTATATGCTATCTTCTCATTTCAACCTTTTGTTGTAATCCAAACATTTTTTAAGGAAGTGAGCCTTCCTTCTTTTCAGCAATGAGCTCTAAGTAGTGTGCCTGAATGCATGTGCATTCTTTTTCTCCATACTTTTAATAGAGTATAAATTGTGGATTGACCTCCACTGTGGTTTTTCCCCTAACAGGTTTCCACGTAAAAATCTTGGTGTTATAGTGTTTTTATTGTTTCCTTCATGTGCTTGCATCTTTACTTTTGATGAAATGTTGTAAATGGTTTAAGATTTGGAATAAAATCTAGATATCGTTGAACCCTGATTCACCCCCCCTCTCAGTGTTCCTTGAGTCCAACAATTGGTATCAGAGCATTGGTTCCTCTACAAAATTTTAACAGCTTGAGGTGGATCTTGGAATGCAATGGACTCTGGTGGTCTCCAACAACAACTTTTGGTGGCACTTGATGATCTTGATCAGTCTAAAGCAAAAGTCATGGAATTGAAAGAAAATATTGGAGATGCTGAAAAATTCATTCAATCATTGAAGGATAAAATCAATGAGTCAAGAGAAAAGAGGAAGGAACTATGTGATCAGTTGAAGTAGAAAGAAAGTAAATGCTTGGAAGATGTTCACCTGAATCAGACCTTAAAAGAAATAACTAAAGAATGTGAAAAGTGTGCTAGAGATAATGCTACTCTAAAGCTTGAGATGAAATCTATGGCGGTGAAGATAACTAAGGAGAGTGAAGAAAGGAAGAAGAATGAAGAGAATCTGGCTTAGTCCTTGAAAGAAAAATCTAAAGAATGCAATAGAGTTAATAGTGAACTCATTCAGCTAGAGATTGAACTGTAACAATCCAAAAGTAATGAACAAGAACTTGAAACACAAATAGTTATTCTCAAAGATGAACTCACTACTGCAAATGAATACAAGGAGAAGTTTAGGATCAATTATGCTAAGCTTGATGAGCTGACTAAAGGCCAGAAGGATGCAAATGACAAAATAGGTCTTGGATATGAGAAGGGAGAAAGCTTCGGATCTGAACATAATGATTCCAGACAAAGAAATCAGATGAACAAAAGCAAAAGGTATCTTGCAAAACAACCTAATGCTTAGAAGTTTAATGGTCACTGATTTTCCTACAATAGATTTGGTCATATGGCTTCTTAGTGTAGAGGTAAAATTAAATCATTCGAACCATCATTCTCAGGTCAATGCTTTAATTGTGATAAGTTTGGTCACAAGTCAAGTGAATGCAAAAATATGATAGACAACTTTCATAGAAATGTCAGATGCTATGCATGCAATAAATTTGGGCATATTGCTAATCAATGCAAATCAAAAGAAAATCAATGGAATGAATGGTCTAGATAGAGAAATACCTTGTGTTATAATTGCAACAAATTTGGTCACATTGCAAGATTTTGTAGCAACAAAAACATGGATAGAAAAGGTCCAGTATACAAAGGTAGAATTTCATAGAAAGAATATGATAAAGGAAAAGAAAAAGTAACCATGGAAGAGATAAGAGATCAGATGAAGAAAACATGGGTAAGGAAGAATGAATCTGATGAAGAAAATAATCCTACACCGGAAGTAGGTTCCAGTAATTCCTTCGGAAATTGATCTTAGGCCATCAACCTAGGGGAATTTTTCAAGAAAAATCCTTTAACCCCCTTTCAAGAGTTGGCACCAGAATGCATGTAATTGTCAGTAGTTGTTCCAGTGGTTTACAAGTATATCAGTGGTCACTTGTGTAGAAATTTGTGAAGTGGAAGGTCCGCAGAAGAATTTTTCCCTTACTGTCTGAGAAAGCAGAGTACCTGGAACACCTAGGGAAAAACATTTAATGTGGAAAAAAGGTTAGGTTGTTCGAAGTTATAAAAGGGTATTTGGAACCCTCATTTGTCATCGTGCATTGAAGGAGAATAGAAGGAGAACCCTTGCAGTAGAATTTTGAAGGATTCAAGTCAATTCGGCAGTGAACTTATCATGTATTTCAATTATTTGTTGAAATATCACTCAACTTGGTGTTCGGTAGAAACCTATTCGGCATGAAAACAAAAATGTTGCAAATCAAATGAATGGTAAATTTGGATGAATATAGCAGTGAGAAGATTAGGGATGTGAAAAACTTGCTACCGGCTCATGAATTGAAATGGCTTGAAGGAGTGAAACATAGAAGTTTGGACATTTGGAGTGAATTTCCATATTTTGATAACGTGGAAGTCGTTACGTTTATCTTGAACAGACTAAATGATGGCATTCTAACTCTGGATAAACCCTATCCCATTTCAAAAGAGGTGATCAAGAATCTAACTGGTTTGTGCAATGTTGGGGATATTCCAAAAAAGAAGTCGATTCAAAACAAAGAGGTTGAAACCCTAATCAGAGTAATTGGAGATCGAAGGGCTTTGATAATTGTGACAATCAAAGATCTGATAACAAGGTACATTGCACATGGGATCTCATACAAATTTTTTTTCAGAAATAGGGAAGGCACAACCTTGGCAGGTGCAATTTACATCTCTCACAAAATGATAATGGAGGATGAAGATTTTGATCTGTGGTTTGCTAAAGGATCAATTGATGGAAAATGTGCAATTGACAAAGGAGGCAGATTACCCCTTCAGGTTTGGTACATTGGTCATATGTCTTGTGATGTATTTTCTGAATTGCTTGCCTCAGGTCAGTAATGTTGTATGGAAAAAGGATGTACCAATTTGCAAACAAATTTTTGTACATTCTAATGCTTTGGGAAACTGTAAGCAAGAATATGAAAATTTCTTTAAGGAATTGCTAGGGAAGTTTGGAGAAATTAGCATTTCTATCCTGGTTAAAGCACTTGAAGTTGGATCTTCTTTTGGTGCGATGGAGAGGAAGAAGAGAATGGCTCTAGAGATTGTTGAGTACACTCCTCCGACACACAAAAAACATAAAGTTGAAGGAAAAGGTAAAGAGCAAGAGATTATGGATATACCAAATGAGGAATCTGATGAGTACACTCCCAAAGATGAACCGGAATCAGTTGAACCAGATATAGTAATAGTAGAAGGAAGTGAAGAAGAAGGTATTTTATTCAAAGAAAAGATACTGTAGATTGTTTAGGAGAAAGATGTGATGCAAAATATTGTTGGCATATGGTCTAAGAGACCCTCATATGAGCAAGACCTGATTGAAAGTACTCTAAGTACTTACTTTGTTCACAAGCACATCAATTTCGAGAGCTTGCATAATGTGTTTCCTAAAGAGATGATCGAATGCATAAAGGATGGCATCGTCTTTGAGTCTTAGGATAAGAAAGAGGAAGAGATAATTTTACATCTAAAGGAGCAGTTCAGGCTATCTCTTATCAAGCTAAAGAGGTGGATGAATGTGTTGAGAAAATGCATAAACACAACAAATAATATCTTCAACTATTGTCTACATTGGTCTCATGCAGTTGGGAATTACAAAGGTAAGTTGGAGCAGATTGAAACTAAACTGAACAAAATTGGTCAGGATTACATGTTTCAGGATCAGGGTGGTGCAGTCAAGAAGAGGATTCAAGAGTTGCAATATGAGCACACAAAAGTTCTGCTCACCAAAAATAACCTTGTGGACACTTTCTGGAAAGTGAAGGACTTAATTGAATGCAGGTTGAAGCAGTCAATTGAAGTTCTAAGGAAAGGAGAGAAATTAGAAGAGGCAATTACAATACCAAAATATATCATCCAAATTATCAACCGAACATCAGAAAACAACATCTTGATCATAATAATTGGGATTGCAGTGGAAGCATGGAAGAAATTTCTTCCGGAAATGAAAAATAAGTACAAGTTAATTTTTTGATTCAAGCAGCAGTTGTATGTTCTCACATTTTGATCCAATTTTTGAATGGGGGAGAGAGATAATTTTTGAGAGTGGAGTGATAAATATGTTTTTCATTGATGTCAAAAGGGGAGAGAGAGCAGTGAAAAATTCCTTATCACTCTTAGGGGGAGTTGTGTTTTGAAATTTTTGAAAATTTGAATTTGGCAGCATAATCTTATTGGTTTTGACACTTAGTCATTTTTCACTAAGTTTTGGCATCAATGCCAAAGGGGGAGATTGTTGGCATATGGATTCTAGTTTTATCATTGATGGAAACCAAAGTCATTATCCCAGTCCGCAGATCAAAATGTGTTCATACTGGCAGAAAGAGTGAAGAACATTGCATTACCAGAAGTAAGAATGAAGAACAGGGTATTCGGCTAGTATGTTGATTTATATGCTTCACCAGATTATCATTTTGTGTTGTGGATCTCAAGGAAGCCTATAACACATCTATATTATCTTGTTTTCAAGTTTTGTGGTGTCGCATTAATCTGTGTATGAGTTATGAAATCCGATAATATGGTTTTTCTATTTATTTGTTCATATTGGCTGACTCAGTGCATGTGATGTGTTGCAGATGTATAAGGAATAAATGTTTAATTGTTTCTATGTTCGAGAAATTTTGTTTTGGGTCCCAGCTATGTCTTAGCTAACTTTGGTGGATGTGCATCATATCTCAAATGGAAATAGAACCGACAGTTGGAAAACATTTTTGTCTTGCTACAAGCTGACTTGATGTACGTAACTCTTTGTAGCGGATATATATTTGAGTTTGAGTAATTCATTTTGGATGTGTGTGTAAGGATGAATGTGTAAATGTGAGCAAAGAGCAGAGTAGATGTATAGGAAAATATCAGAAGATCAGTTGAGCAAATTTTTTCTTGTGCAGAAGAGGTTTTTGTGAAGCGAATTAAGGTAGAGCAGAAAAAAAGTGAAGAATTGGAAAAAAGGTCCATAATCTGATCAATGTGCTTAATTGGAAATATAATCTGGCATTTGTACATGCTATCTTCTCAGTTCAACCTTTTGTTGTAATCCAAACATTTTGTAAGGTAGTTAGCCTTCATTCTTTTGAGCAATGAGCTCTAGGCAGTGTGCCTGAATGCATGTGTATTCTTTTTCTCCATACTTTTAACAGAGTATAAATTGTGGATTGACCTCCACCGTGGTTTTTCCCCTAACAGGGTTTCCACTTAAAAAATCTTGGTGTTATATTGTTTTGATTGTTTCCTTCATGTGCTTGCATCTTTACTTTTGATGAAATGTTGCAAATGGTTTAAGATCTGGAATAAAATCTAGATATTGCTGAACACTAATTCACCCCCCCTCTTAGTGTTTCTTGAGTCAAACAAATACCCAATGTAAAAGAGTGTAAAAATAATTCTCAATCTTTGGATATCTTTAATAGGCCATCTAAGTATGCAAGAGGATCATGCTTCTTTTATTTCTTGGACTTGTAATGCTTATGCACTTTATTTTTTGGTTTGATAATTGATTAACTACAAGATGAAAGATGAATAGGATTTCCATGTTGGTCATCAATTTCATCTTTTAACATCAACTCATTTCCTTTACAAGGGAGGAATGTGTTAGGAGATATAGGGTTATCAATGATTGTCTCTTGTTTTGTCACATTTCTTCCATAAGTGAAAGGGGTATTCAAGGATGATTGAAGGTGGAAAAAAGTAATGTTAATAAATGTATCTATGATTTCATCCTCTTGAGATAAGATGTCTTCAAAAGAGTCACAAATAGAATTCTCATGACATTAAATGTTTGGTTCTTCTAAGACTACAACACTTTCATCGCAAGGGAGAGAAGTATTGGGAGAATAATCTTTATGATTGTCAAGATTATTCATTGTTGTTTTCTCTTGCATTAAAACATTGTCACAAGTGGGATGTGAATGGAAAATAGGAAATGTGGTGTTAGGAGGTGTGTTAATGGTTTCATCCTCTTGCATTAAGAGACTCTCATAGCTAGGATAATTGCTGGAAGAATAACCACCTTTGAAATTTTTCTTAGAATACTTGTAAAGGAAGAATGCAAACATTTTGTAATTTTCAAATTAAAACAAGATAATGTTTTGATTATGCTATGCAAAAACCTAAAAAAATGATGTCTTTTAGATGCAATTTTGAACTCAAATAATGCACCAAATTTGAGAAATTATGCTTAATATGAATAATTTCAGATAATAGAAATTCTGGAAACTGAAACAACAAATTGAATACAGAAACATAGAAGGAAGAATCAATAATTTTAATGCTCAGAAATTCAGGAAAAGCCCTGATTCGGTACTCATTCACCCATGGGCGAATGGGTCTCACTTCAGGACTTTTTAAAAATTAATTTTCAAGTTTATGAGATGATTTCTATGGTTTTCAAATTCTGGTTTCAAACACTAAGTTACAGTTTCAAATTTCTGTAAAATGAGGTCTAAACGCAAGTGCAAAATAGTGCTAAATGACAAGCAAAAAGACCTAATTTGATATGCAATTTTGATTCAATTTTCTATTTTAAGCGATTGATTATGTAATGTTATGTAAGCATTATGCAAAATGACTGAGATTTTTGAATTTTCCAAATTTTAAAGAATGTAAAAATGAAAACCTAAAACCCTAAATGAGATGGAAACTAATGCAAGTGAACAACCCTAGATAAGATGTAAATCAATGTACTACAATGCAAATGAATGTAAAACCTAGTTCTAGGGCTGAAAATGGACTCCAAATCAGCAAGTTATGATGCTCAAACATCAAGTTCACCAGAATGAAACATCAAAAAGTAGGTTCACCAAAATGTGGAATTGATAAAAAATGAGGTATGATGGACCTATTTCTCACTATTTCATTAGGAAATGAGATCCCCATAAATAATTTATTAATAACCCTGAGGTGAATCAACTCAAGGTGAGAATCTTCATATTTCCTTATGACTGAAGGATGGGGATCAAGGTCAAACAAAACTTTGGGGAGAAGAACTAAAAATATCAAATCAACTCCAAAATGTAATCTAACACTCGAAATGACAATACTAAACTCAATATTTGTAGAACTAGAAAACAAATTGAAGATCTGAGAAGGGCATAAACAATCACCAAAAGTGCTTTCTAGACGCTAATTTGAGACTCATTTTTCCATGGGAAAATGGGTCCAAGTGTAGGGGCTTCAACAATCTTGTAAATATTGCACTTTGAAAGGTCTTAAATCCTTCTTTAACCTAAATTTTAAATCATATAAACGAGAGAGAAAAGTGTTTTTTTTTGGGTGAATGGGTGTTTGCCTTGGTCAAACCCCATTTTGGTAATCAAATCTTATATTGAAATAATGATTGAAAGAGGGAATGAAGAATGAACAAAGGTATCTTACCACTCAAAAAACCCTTGACTGAAACCTTGAGAATGGAGATCTTAGGAGACTTGCAACTTGCATGAAATGGTTGAGTTGAATTTGTAGACTTGATAATTGAATAATGCTTCAAATTATTGAACTTGATCTTGAAACTTACATCTCAATGTTAGCTCCAAAAACATGCATGATGGAAGAATACTTTGACATGATGGATAGATCTTGATTATTGCAATAAAACTCTGATATATCTGATCTTGAATGCTCTTGATTGCTCTTGAAATTCTCATAAAGTTCTCCAAAAATGCTACTGAAAATGCTCTTAAAAATCTTGGTGAAGCTTAGTGAAATAACCTTGTATTTATAGGTATATATTCTTAATTTCCCAAAATTCAATATCACAATCTGGCATTGAATTATGGATTTAGATATGTTAAAATACTGCCAAAAAAATAATTTAAATTTAGGTCCTAAGGTCTAGGGAGGACCCATTCTCCCATGGGAGAATGGGTCCTAGGTCCCTATACTTGGAACACACATTGCTCAATGTAAAGTGTTATGTTTAGAAATTAATTATTGTTGGGTTTCCCCTTCAAAAAATGTAATTAATAAGGCTTGTAAATGAATTAAAGGTATAATTAAGGCCTAATTAAGCTCAAATTAATTAAGAGGGCCCAAATAAGTGTGTAAATGTAAAGGGGTACATTTAACACTAAATTAAGGTATTATTTAGTCTATTTTAACTAGGAGGGCCCAAACAAGTGAGACAATGTAAAATGGTTACATTTTTCTACACTACAACAATAAATAACAATTTTGAATGCAATTTTCTAGTCTCAAATGCACAAATTGACTGATTATTAGATGCCTAAATATGAGAATGACGATTTTTATGCAATTTTAAAACAAAACAATTTATTTATTTTTACTTTTTTTTACTTTTTGTATTTCGTGGGGGTTGTGTGTATATATGATAATTTATTTTGTTAATCCTTTGAGTTATATTTTACTATGATTATTTCTTTTATGATTTATAGTTTCCTTATGTGGTTTTAAATTATGGTTATTGTTTAAAAATTACCCTAGGTGATAGACTTATAGGTTAGGGCTTATTTTATCTTATAAAACCCCTTTAATAAAGTTTAGAACCCAATCTATTTACCCACTTTAGAGAAGTGGCGAAAATTAGAGTTGGTTGGGTAGTTATGTGGTTAAGGATAGGTAGTTTCTTTTTCTCCTTCTATATATTCTTTCTCCTTGAGGCTTTTTGCTTTTTGTTTGTTCTTGTCTCTTGGATGTTTTCTCATTTGGGTGAGGAAAATTCTTGGTGGAGAAAGAGAAAGGGTAGAGGAAGGAAGAATGAAAGAAAGGGGCTTGGAGAAGGAGAGGCTTCCACATTTTGGATAGCAAATCTCTTGATAAAGTCTACCCTTTTGTTAAATCTTCTTTTAAAGTGTAAAGGAATGTTTTGAAATGTTAAGTTTTGGTTTGAAATCTATTTGAAATTCAATGTTGGTTCCTTTTGTGATATTTGTTGTAATTGTGTGTTGGGGTTAGTCTTAAGTATGAGTTCCACCTTTGTTTAAGTTGAATAACCATTATGAGCTTAAGGTGAAGAAATGAAAATGTGTGACTACAACTTGTAATGTGAAAGGTTTAGAAATGTGAATATTATGTGGTGTTTATATATTGGGGAATCTATGTGAAAATTATTTTTGTTTATTTAGAAAAGCTATGTGGCCCTAGCTTGAGGGTGGGTTGTGCATCAACCATATGGTTGGGTGGAGATCCCATTGGCATATGCAAGTTGTATTTCTTGTTGGCTTCCCTTTTTCAGGTCTTTGGTCTAAGATGGGAGTTTATGTTGGGAAACACATAATTTATGACTCTCTCTCAAAAAAAGGGGTCATATATTGGCTATAGATTGTTTGGAAATTCAAGAAACTACATGGATGATATGTATATAGAGTTTTCTTTGTAAATAGATAACACTTTACTTGCTAATAGGTTGAAAGCTAAAGGGATAAATGTGTTATTAATTTACTATTTGATTTTACGCATTGGGATTAGAAAATATCTTCTATACTTTGCATGTGATGTATGAATGATATAACATTTTATGAATACACGAATGAGAATAAAAGGTACTTAGAGAATAAACCTAGATTAATCAATTAGAGAAAAGTGAGTTAATTGGTTGAAAAGTATTCACTTTACATAAGCAAGCAAGAAAAATCAAAGAAACTATGTGGTTTAGTGTAATAAAAATTATATGAAGAAAGGAAAAATTAAAACCTTGTTTATGCTTACAAAATAAATCACTTGTTTTTCATATATTCATGCAAATTAAACAATTTAAATTTAATAGAAACCAATTATTTTGTGAAATGTAGTAAACTTATATTTATATTTAATTATTTATTTATTAATATATTCATATATATATTTGAGTGAATTGTAATAAGATAAATTTAAATAAAAGAGGGTAAAAACTTTATTAATCAATCAAAAGCAGTACAAATCATAAAGTAGGAAAATACCCAAAGAGTCCAAGGAACAACTAACAAGAAATCAAGAAGCATTCATGCAACATCTCATATCCTTCATAACCCATCCCTCCAAATCCTAGGCAAGATCCTCTGGTAAACTATCCCAATCATCCACCAACCAAGTCCCATTCTTCTCAAAAACCCATCAGCCACCTTATTTCATTCCTGAGGGATATGAGAGAAGGTGATAGAATCTAGTAAATCTCCAAGATTGGTGATTTTCTTAGCAACCACCACAAGCTACCAACTAACATCATTAAACTGTTGTCTATTTATCAAGTCAACCACCACCTGAGAATCTAACTCACAAATAATCCTTTTCCAGCTGAGGGCATATGCCCTCTTCAAAGCCAAAAGAATTGCCAAGGCCTCCATAAGGCTATTCGAGTGATTCCCCCTATACTCCAAAAAGAAGAATACAACCACCCTTGAGCTATCTTTTCCCACCCCACCTATGCCCACATGCCCTGGATTGCCCCTTGTATACCCATCAATGTTGATTTTCAAGACTCCAGAGGGAGGAAGCATCCAATGCCCTCCCTTGAATACCTTCCCTCAAGAACACCTACTCCGCCCAACCTTGGGCCTTCCAAAACCACCAACAAAAATCCCCAGATTACAAATCACTCCAGCATCTCTAGGATCCACTAGGACTGAAAAATCACATTTAGCATGTAAAGTCTCCTGCAAAGCCCCCAAAATGCAAACCCAAACTTGACCCACCAACAACTTCTTATCCAGAAAGATCTTGCAGTTACACTCCAACCAAATGTACCAAATAATCAAACTAGGACCAATAGGCCACACTATGTGAAGAAACGAAGTCTTCGCCAGAGTGGGCCCAATGTTCCACCAAAAATCATCAAGAGATGAAGGATTCCTGCACTACAAATTTCAGGCCCCCCACCAAAAATTCCAAATAGTCCTAGCAAAGGGGCACTGAAATAAAAGATGAGAAACAATCTCAACCTCTTTAAAACATAGGAAGCATAATGAGGGACCTTGGAAGCCCCGCTTACATAGATTATCCCAAGTCAAACACTTGCCATACACCACCAACCAAGAAAATAAATTGTATTTTTTCCAAGAGAATTTATTCCAAATATTCTTCCACCAAGGAACCTTAGCATTACCTGAGGCCTTTCTATCCAAGACACAATATCCTAAAGCAACAGTGTACTTCCCCTTAGGATCTAGACCTCAAGCCAGCACATCCTGCTCTGGAAGAGAAAAATAGACTCTATCAACCAAAATGGAGGCCAACTCCCTCCTATCCTCCAAAGAGCCTCCAAGAGGCCACTCTTGCATGCCCTTCCACTGGTAAACAAAAGTCTACCCCAAAGCTTGAGGGGCTTTGAAATCCACCACTCTACTCCAACCAACCTGAACAAAAATCCTACATAAATCCCCCAAGTGAGGATGCAAGGAAAGGATGGGCGGGAAGCCATCCCATGAGTCATTCCAAAAAAGAGCATCAAAACCTTTGTTGCAAATCCAAAACAAGCCTTGTTTAACCAGCGTGGCTCCCCTCTTGAGAGTATCTCAGATCATAGAGCCTTTCCCTGAAAGAAAAAATTGAGGAACCTCTGCACCATCCACCTCCCTAAGGTACTTGAAGGTAAGGATCCTAGCTCAAGATTGATGTTGGTGTGAATGCCATCTCCAGTATAGCTTAGAAGCCAAATCTTGTCCATTCCAATCTGCCCCGCACAAACCCAGACCACCATCCTGCTTTGGACGACAAACAACTTCCCACTTAATTAATCTCCACTTCCTCGAAAGGAGAGTACTAGACCAAAGAAACTACCTATAGAGCCTCTCAAACTCTTTGATGAAGCTTGAGGGAGCAGTCAAAACAAAGCACCTATAAATAGGTAGGGCCTGCACCACATACTTCAGCAGAGTGACTCTACCGGCCGTAGATAGCCACCTATAGGTCCAATGACAAACCAACCCTCAAAATTTATCAATCACATACAAGGAAGTGGGTGAACATCTAGAGGGATACCAAGATAGATAGAGGGAAGCTTCCCTACTTGAAACCTTAAGATCCTGGCAATACACTGCTAGATAAGCATGGGGGTATTAAAGAAATAAATGCAAGACTTACTTTCATTAATGCTTTGATCGAGCGAACATCTAGAGGGATACCAAGATAGATAAAGGGAATCTTCCCCACCAGGGATACCAAGATAGATAAAGGGAAGCATGTGGGTATTAATGAGAAAAATTCCAGGGAAGCGAGCGAACATCCAGAGGGATACCAAGATAGATAAAGGGAAGCTTCCCCACTTGAAACCTTAAGATCCTGGCAATAAGTTGTTGGATAAGCATGGGGGTATTAAAGAAATAAATACAAGACTTACTTTCATTAATGCCTTGATTGGAGGCAGCCAAGTAACAATCCATGGTCTGCTGAAAAGCAACTGCTTCAACCACCTTAGCAGCACCCATCAAAGCCAAATCGTCTACAAATTGAAGATGGGTTTGAGGAGGGAGAGAATTGCGCCATTTCCGTCCTTGAATGTGCCCATCCATAACCTATGACTTAATGAACCTTCCCAAGCCTTCAACCATCAAGATGAACAAATATGGTGATAAAGGATCCCCCTACTGAAGACCTCTAGAAGCACCAAACATATCAGAGGACTCCCCATTTATAATAACATAAAAGGAGGGCATTGTCACATAGCTCATGACCCAATCAATCCACTCACTACTGAACCCAAAGGCTCCTAGAATTTTGCTCAGAAAACCCCTATAATAAGATAAATTTATATATACATTTGCATATATATTTATTTGTAATTCAATAATATTATATATATTAAATACATATATTATTGCATATATATGAATTAATTTAAATATAAATAACATTTAATGGTAATATTATTTCAAGTAAAAAAAATATAAAAAAAGGGAGCCAACCCCATGCCGACATGGGTTGACCATGGGATGGAAACCCATGGGGGGCACAGTCCCCATGGGTGGGGGATCCCCCCCAACAAAGCTTATAGCCTGCAACATATAAAAAAAATTAAATGCAACTTTTTCAATTCAATACGGTAATAAAATAGCGACTGCATAACTTATTTCATTTCAGATTTATTTCTTTGGAATATATTAGTTAATTCATTAATATATATATATATATATCTGTATTTAAAATTTCAATGGAATATTTGTAAACATCTATTAAACTCTTCAACCTACACATATGAATCTACAATAATTATCTAGGAATAAATTGATTTCATTGTAAATAATCAATCGATTGAAAGTGAATGGTAATGGATTGAAATTATTTTCAAATAGGAATACAAATGGAATCCTCGGGAAAATATCAACTTATAAAGAAAATCAACAATAAACTCTTTAACAACCTGCAAAAAATGAATATATCTAAATAGAATGTCAAACCAAATTAAATTGAAACGTAAATAGAACTAAAAAGAGAGAATCAACTTTTAAAGAATTACAAGTTATTTTTTTAGTTAGAAGTTGTACTCTTAGTTAATTAGTCTTTGGTGAAATAAGTTATTGATTTGTTTTTCTTTTAAATCTTAAAAAGTATTACAATTTCAAATTTACTCTAGAGTTTCAATAAACTCCTTAATTTCATTATATATATACTTTGGAATTTTTAATGTTGAATGTGAAAATTGAAACAAAAAAAGGACCGGGTGCTTCAAATTAAGAGAAGTTAGGTTTCCTTAACTCAACCCTCCTCTTAAAAAAAAAAAAAACCAAGATAAAATAGAAGTTAAGTTAAACTTATTTTGAAATTGGTTATAAATGATTTTAATCAAACGAAAATGGATGTATAAAAATCAATTGATCAAATAAACTTTAGACTTAGTACATCTATTTAAATAATGCTTTAAATAACAAAATGGAATTTGAGGAAATAAGAATATTTTGGTTATTGATATTATCTATTGACTTATATTATGAACCTAACTATTAGAACTGAATCAAATTTAGATGCATTATATTTACTAGTACATTTATGTTTCTTAAATTTAATATCTTTGGTAGACGTAAAGATTAAAACATATAGAATTTAATTATTCAATTGTCGAGTACAACATGAATATAAATTTTATTGTGATATACTAGGCACATCATAAAATTCCTTGCACATTGACTTAGTGATAGAGCCTTAGTTTGGTTTTAAAGTTGGAATGTAGAAGGTTTTCAAGAATGTATTTCAACCTTGTGAAACATAGAAAAAAATGAGGTTCACCAAAATGAATTGATCAAGGGGGTATGATGCACCTATTTCTCTTATTTCATTCAAAATATGTGTTATAGAGGATAGATATTCTTTTTCAGACCTCAATAAAGGACTCATTCGCCCTATGGTGAATGGGTCCCGGCCAAGGCTCCTAGAAATTGCTTTCTAGGTTCTCTTATCCCAGGTCACCAACACTCCTAAATTCCAGTTGTTCACTGTCAGAAAGTCGGAAATAAAAGGCATGTATATCAATTCCATGATTTTGACAACTTTTCTTGCAACTTTGACAACTTTGCAACTTTCTTCAAATTTTTCTCCAAATGATCTTCAACCTAAAATCTACAATCACACATCAAAGAGAGAAAAATGTTGTTTGTTACGGAATAGGAGCTTGCCTTGGCCAAACCCCGTTTTGGTAATTAAACCTTGAAATGAATAAAAGCATGAAAGGTATGATGAATGAAAAAATTGCAATACCACAACTCACCAATACCTATTTGAACCTTGGATAATAAATATGCAATCTATCATGAAGTGGCCTTCATGAATGTAGATCTTGATCATGAAACTTGATGTGAAACAATGTCCTTGAATGCTTGATTAGATCTTGAACACTACATCACCATATTAGCTCAAACAACATGCATGATGCAATACATCCTTGACATGATAATGGAATCTTGATTGCTGCGATAATCTTCTATAATCTGCCCTTGAATGCCTTGAAAATGTTCTTGAAATTCTCTTTATAATGCTCACTTTAATGCTCTAGGTTCTCATGAAAATTTTCTCTAGGTGAAACATAATGAAATGACCTCTTATTTATACATATGCTAGCATTAATTCCCAAAATTCAAATATCACAAGCCGACATTGAATTATGGATTTCAAATCATTAAAATACTGCTAAAAACATATTTCAAAGAGGGGTCCTAGGTCTAAGTAAGGACATATTTTCCATAGGGTGAATGAGTCCTAGGCCACTTACCTAGGACACACATCAAGGAAAACTTTAAGAAACCCCCCCCCTCGGCGAAGGTGTAAAATCCTGGCGAATCTTGTATACTTCCTGATAAAATATTAATATTACTGGCAATTTTTTTCAGTTTTCATGAAAAAAAAAAGTCCATTGGTGAATATTTTCTAATCGCTACAAGTTTGTGGAAAATCCTGGAAAAATGCATTTTTTTTAAAACCACTAAACTTTTTCCATTGGGGATTAAAATCTATTTTCAAACCAATAAAATATTTCGATTGGCAAATTAAACCTATTTTCAAATGATTAAGAAAAACACATTTGCAAATTAAACATAATATGAAACTAATAAAAAATGCATTGGCGAAGTGTTAGTGAAAATTTTCCTAACCTTAGTTGTAAGTCTTTCTTGGTCATCTTTGTAGTCGGTGGGTTGGAGGTTTTGAAAACCTCGAAACTTTAGACTTTGGTTCTAAGGTTCCAAGTTTCAACGACCACGCGACATTATGGACCATGACCGTTCGTTGAATTTTCGATGGATGGCTGTAGTTGCATTCCGGAAGTATATCTCTTAAGCACTAGAATTGTGAATTGAAACCTATGGAATTACACTAGAACCGTTAGATTTCCAGAAATGAATGGTTGAGATTTTATTAATTATTTAGGTTTTTCGTAATCCTGCTCTTGTTCACCATTTAATATTTCCTAAGTCAAACCAAAATATTTTATGACAAAGCCTTAAATCTTAACTTTTTAATCCTGAGGGTCGAGTCTCGTCAGCCTAGCGATGGCCCCATTTTAAATTATGCATGTGCATAAAGATTTTTTTTAAAAGAGGGACCGTTCGATGAATTTTCGATGAACGGTTGTAGTTGCATTCCAGAAGTATATCTCTCAAGCACTAGAATTATGAATTGAAAGTTGTGGAATTACACTAGAACTGTTAGATTTCCAAAAATCAATGGTTGAGATTTTATTAATTATTTAGGTTTGTCGTTCATCCTACTCTTGTTTACCGTTTAATATTTCCTAAGTCAGACCAAAATATTTTATGAAAAAGCCTTAAATATTATCTCTTTAATCCCGAGGGTCGAGTATCATCAACCTAGCAATGTCCCCATTTTAAATTATGCACGTGCATAAAGTTTATTTTAAAAGAGGGACCGTTCGATGAATTTTCGATGGACAACTATAGATGCATTCCAAAAGTAAATACTTGAAGCACTAGACTTGCGAACTGAAACCTCTGGAATAACACTAGAACCGTTAGATTTTTAGAAATCGATGGTTGAGACATTTAATTCTCTTTTTTCAATGCATCGAAGTACTCTACCTTTCATTTATTCTATTGAAATTCTCAATTTGGCTATGGTACTGGGCGGCGGCGTGGATTAATACCATATGAATAGCCAGAAAAAAACATTGGAGAATTAAACATTGTTTAGTAAGCGAAGGAGGTGTGGAAGTTTCCATAGAAAGTGAACTAGAGAAACAATGGAGGCCAGTTTCACCTTGACATCGTGGAGGAAGCTATACCCTTTCATTGGCAAAGTGTCTGTGAAGTGGCTGTGGGGTCTATTTCTCTTCAAGGATGTGCAAGTGGTGCAAGTAGTTCAATTTATTTTGGGTAATGGCTTTGAAAAATTAAAGCACAGATACAGGACCAAAATGGATATTTATTCGTTGGTTATGGCTTTGGGTCTAGACTTAGGAGAACCGGTGGATGTAGTGAGGAAAGCCATGAAAACTCTGGTTCACAAATATTTTTTAGAGGATATGGAAGGCATTCTAGAATGATCGATACCAGGAGTGGGGCTTGTTAAGGTTGAAGGAATGGATGGTGGAGGCTCGGACCTCACAGATTTAAATCATCTCTTTATCAGGTGGCCAAAAGGATGCACCAAAGATCTGTGGCGAGAAGGTGCAGAGCGCGGGTGGCAAGCACTCAAAATTTGTGTCGAGCTAATGGAGGTCGAGGAGGTCATAGAGAATCTCAAAGACATCGGTAGAGGAAAGATGCGTGAAAAGAAGGGTCTGCATTCGAGGAAGGAGATGAAGACGGGTAATTCATTGAAGGCGTCTGAGTCTAGTACAAGTTTTTTAAAAAAGTTAGATTACTATACTTAATCTTGTCTGTGATTTTATTTTTTGGGGGTTATGCCTGGATTTCAGGTGGGTAGATTAGAGATAATTTGATATGTTGGAAATGGAAACTGTGCTGGTTAATCAGCTTTTTTGGTAGTTGATGGTCCGATGGATGAACATAAATATAAAGCATATTTTATAGCATTAGTTTAAAATTGGAATATTTTTGGAAGTTGATGGATGAAGATAAATCTAAAGTATATAATAGCATTTTGTTTACAGTGATTCTCAGCTTTTATTTTTTTCAAGATAATACAACATTTGGTAACTTGGTTTTATTGGTGAGCATGTTGAAATTTTATTTTCCTTTTACAAATAAGTTATGTTTTTAGATAGATGAATTTAAGGATTAAACTATAAAAAAAATTCAACAACATTTATTTTATAACATTTATTTAATATGTATGATTAATAATATCAATAATATTTTTATATAAAAGATTTTATATAAAAAAATATAAATTAAATATTTTTTTATAGTTAATTTTTTTCATAAAACGTAAAGTGACAAGCATTTAAATGAATAAAAACATCACAAAATTTTCATATGACAGATAGGGGTGGCCGTCAAATTCCAGGCCTTGCCAAGAGATAATAATTTTTCAAACTCCACATGTACCGATCTTAATTAACCATTGATCCTCCAGTCATGTCCACTTGCTTAAATCTTCCTGCGATCTTCACTTCATAAATGCACTGTCCTTGCCACCTTTCCTATCTTAATTCACCAAAGTTGAGGTTTTGGTGCTTTTCCTAACCTTATTTGCAATTCTTTCATGGTCATCTATGTAGCCGGTGGGTCAGAAGTTTAGACAACTTCGAAACTATAAACTTTGGTCCTAAGGTTCTAAGTTTTAGCGACCACACGACATTATGGACCACTACCATTCGATGAATTTTTGATGGACAGCTATAGTTGCTATAGCTTTAATGAAACAGGATTTGTAATGATTTCATATCGTTTGAGTGGCACTGGTAGTGCTGACTGGAGTCTAGTGATTTTGGCAGCTTGTCAGATTGAGGTACAATTTGCATGTAGCCAGACGCCAATCAAATTAAACATTTTAATTTTTAATTGTACATGTAATTCTTAATATACATGAATTGACTAAGTTGGTTTTTTGGTTTACGTGAATTAGGCTGGTAGTGGCACTAGTGGCCCATAATTTATTAAATAGGGTAGGTAATAGTTATAGTAATAATGTGACATTGTAATTCAGTTGTAATAAAATAAATGGTTATAAATTTATAGTAAAGAGTTATTCAAATTAGTTTTTTTTCCTTTGAGAAATTAAGTATTAAGTGCATGCAAAGGTGGAGTAAGTAGCCATTTATCATATTCCATTTGCAAAATTTGAAGTAGTGGTAGAAAATCCTAGAAAGGTGAGTTGTGGGCAAGGAGTAAAATGGAAACGCCACTCACATTGGACACGGAGAAGCAACTACAGGCCTTCAAAGGGGAAATAACTGATAAGCGACTACAGGGGCTGATAAATTCGACCCATCCACTCATTCTCTGGGCAACCAAGTAGGTGGTTGGGCCAGAATTTTTGAAGGCTCATCACAGAGCCAAAACAGATATGGAGATTCTGACAATGTTCTTAGCAGTCCTTTTGCATATGGGAGTCTTGAAAGAGATAAGCAAAAAATTGACCCAAATGGTCTTTGTGCACGCATTGTTGGGTGACATTGATGCGATGCTAGATAATGTGGATGAGAATAGGAAAATCCCCATGCCATAGAACTACTACATGATGCGGATGAGAGGGAGAGAGGTAATGAATTTTCCTTTGGTCCAAACCATTGACCCAGAAGGATTTGAAAAATTGTGGGTAGAAAGGGACCGTAGCCTTTTTTTTCTCCTCAGGGCAACAAAGCTGATGACCAATCTCCCGCATGGGTGGGCAATGAGATAAATGAAGGACAAACGTCTCACAAAGGAAATTTTAGCAGGTGATGATGATGATTGGGACCTTGGAGATGGGGAATAATGGCTTGTGAATGATCCCAGGGACCCGGAGGAAAAGGCCAAAAGCCTAGCACACTAGAAATGTGGAGTAGACTGCCCAATGATTGCAAATTGCAAGGTGTACTTGAAATGCATAGAGTCAAAGGATGATGATGATGAAGAGGATAATGATGAATGATAAAGTCTAGTTGGGTATGATTTCAGCTTTTTGTTGTTGAATATAAATAGTAATAGTAATAGGGTAATTGAGTTAGTCCCGAGTCTTGGAGTGCCTGTACTTAAATTCAGGACAATTTTGTAATGAATTATGTAATGCATGAAAATATGGTTGGGCTAGATAATCAGGGAAGGTCACTTGATAGAAAATTCCTTCAAGATGGTTTTTTGAAAAACAGATACTCATGTAATCCTTTTTTGATAATCAATACAGGGTGCTACCCCTAGCAGTGTTTTACCTAGCAAAAAATAATAATTGCATGCAGATTTAATAAAGTAAATGGTTGTGCTATTAATTTGACATTGTAATTCCTTTTATTAAGTCCTTTGCAATGTTAAGTGTTACTGTGCTATTAATGGTTGTGCTATTATTATATTAATATGACATTGTAATTCCTTTTATTAAGTCCTTTGCAATTGCAATGTTAAGTGTTACTGTGCTTAGTGCTATTAATGGTTAAAAGTAAAAAAACTTTAAAACACATGTTTAATATTTATATCATAAATTAATCAATGGTTCGATAGAACATTTGATGTATCATTGTAAACTCAACTTCAAGGGAGCAAAGCAAGCTTAGTCGCTAGGCCTCCGAGTTTTATAACCATTTGACATGTCGCATTGTCGCGGAGTTCTAAATTTTCATAACTACCTGATTCCCCAACTTGGTTCACTTTGTTGAGTAACTTAAGTTCATGCATACGTAACCTTTGAGTTACAGTGTGTGGATTTAGTCGAATTCGATGGGTCGAAGGTTTCAAAAACATTGAAACTTCAAGATTTGGTTTTGAGGTTCCAAGTTTCAACGACCACACGACATGATGGACTTATCTTGCCTGACATCTCAGTGAACGCTATGTACAAAATGAACTTGAGTTGTCTTTTCAGGAATTTCTGAAAGCATACAAGTTTAAAGGCTATCTTTTCGAGGTATGAAATTGAATGTCATATTTAAAGCACGTCCTATCAACAATAATGACATACGTGGGTGGCATAGTTTTTCTCAGACATTTAGCTTGCATTCTCATTTTACTCCACATTGATTGCACGTCTTGTCATTTTATATGGCTTGGCCTTGAAGGTGGTGTATTTTTTCTTAGACATTTCCTTTCAAAGGTGCCGTAGTTTGACATCTCATTGAATGCTATGTACAGAATGAACTTGAGTTGTCTTTTCAGGAATTTCCAAAAGCATGCAGGTTTAAAGGCTATCTTTTCGAGGTATGAAATTGAATGTCGCATTTAAAGCACGTCCTATCAACAATAACGACATACGTGGGTGGCCTAGTTTTTCTCAGGAATTCAAGCATACCTGTTGCTGTTATTTCTTTAGGGATTCAAGCATCTCATTAGGCATAGTGAGCTCATGCGGGCTGAAATTGAAAATCGTTGGCTCGGTGTGAGGGATACAAAGCTAGGACTTTTTAAATTGGAAGAATTTTGGGCATGTTTGGACAGTAAAGAAAAATATGCTATAGATGTGAAGGTGTTCGAAAGTGGACTAGCTCAGGCTGGAGGTTTTCCAGAAGCAGTGTTGAGTTTTGACCTAATTGTTGCATGTGCGAGAATGTACATTCTTGAAACTCGGGAAATCAATGCCACAGATGAAACTATTGTAGCTAAAAAATTTCCTGAGGTCGTTTCTCAAGCATTGGGAATTCCAGAGAAGGAATCTGTAAAGGAGATGTCTGTTGTAACAACTAAAGAATATTTCAGGACTAATGAAACCAGGTGTAAAAATTATATGGCCAAAGGGTGGTTAAAATCAGAGAAGAAAGGTAAGTCTCAATTGCCCAATAAACTTAAGAGGACACATTTTAAAGCAGAAATTGTCGATGTTATTGCTTTACTTCATCGTATTGTCAGGAATGCACAAGTTGAACTATTTGAAGATTGGATGTGTCAGTTCATTTTAGCTATTTGTGATGATAATGTGTTTATCGATTGGGCCAAGATAATTTTCTTTCACTTGCATGAGCAATTAGTTAACTTTCAGAAGACTGTTACCTTTCATCTGTGTTCTTGTTTGATATATATCATTGCTAGTCAAAGAGCTTATTGGCTAGGGTTGAAACCACAAGTACCACCAAGTCCTGGCATGCCTGTGTATAAGTGTTATGCACAATTTACCAGGCATGTTGGGATGGGAGAATATTGTCTTGTTAATGATGCCTTTTTAATGGAAGTTGCGAGAAAGTTGGATGAAAACCTTGAAATGCATTTTTCCCCTAAATCAAAATCTCTGGTGTTGAAGTTTGGAAATTTTTATATCCAGTTTGATATTTTTTCTTATTTGAGAATTGGAGGTTATGAGAAGGCTCCACTTAAATTGCCTAAGTACCCTAAGGATTTACTGGTATTTTTAGAGGTTTGTAGACAAATGGCTATAGTAAATATAAAATACATGAATATGGGAAAGCGAGGGTATACCTTCCCATTAATTACTTGTTCTTTCTCTTGCAAAATTAATTAGATGGCTAGGAATGTTGAAAGGATTCTCAAAGAATACAATCTCCAGTACTTGTTTGTAAGAACTAATTTTGACAGCAAGGGCTTTGTGAGAAAAAAATTGTATGCCTCTGGCTGGAATCAACATCAACCTTCAATTAAAATTTTTTGGGAAGATTGTGCTGATGAAAATGAAGTTTTCAGAAGGGACCATATGAGGTTAACCCTTGAGCAGATACAAATTTTTGGTCTCTCTTTCCAAATTCCTAAAAATGTGTTTGAAGATTTGATGGTTCTTGATCCTGAATACGAGAAGTTGCCTGATAAATCACATCCTAGAGTTGACTGGGATAAAGAAGAAGTTTTATATATGAGTAAATGGGTCGAACTAGTACTCAAAAGGACTCGAGATTGGTTGGAGGGAAAATGGCGTAGGGTTGATGGTTATGTTCATGAACTAAAATCGTCGTAGAAAAATGAGCAAGGATCTAACCAAGTAGTCCCTGGATGTACATCATCAGTGAGGATAGTCATCAAGTCTTCTAGTGCCAATTCACAATCTAGGGGTGATGGTGAATAGCTGGAGAAATTAATTAAATAAAAAAAATATGTGAACAAGACAACCCATCCACCCCTGCTCTTAAAAAGAAAAATGTCCAAACAAAACCTATGTCAGAAGATTCAAAGAGAATCTTTAAGCATATTGTTCAAGATAGTACTTTCCCGCCCTTGTCTGAAGAATATTCTCAATCTCCTATAGAAAACATATCAATTATTCCTAGCGAGTCTAGAGAGATTGTTCAAAGTAATAAAGCCCCCAGTCTAATAGAAAACTCTCCAGTATGGTTGAGGAAAGCAGTAGAAAAGAAGAGGAAATACACTCCTATGACATCTACTGGGGCTGGAGTAGATACAGTGACAAAATTACTCCAATCTTCCTTAGGGCCCACGAAATCCTAGAAAATGTCAAGAATTTTGAATGATGTTCTCTCTGGTAATTAGGTGTTAGAAATTGCAGAACCTTTAAAAGATGTAGATGATGATAAGATAACCACAGATGATTATAAAATCATACATGTTGACATGGGTCCCCAGACACTTGAAGGTGATGTATATCACGCCAGTTACTCAGTCAATGCCTTAGCCAAGCGGGTAAAAGAAGAAAGGAAAGAAAGGGTAAAATTGCAATCTCAAATTTTGGATTTTAGAAACTTTATCTCTTCCATTTTTTCTCCCTTTTTGTATACTGAGGCTTCTAGCTCCCAAGAAAGAGTTATTGATGAGTCTATGATGCAGTTGATTAAGAAAAATCTAAATTATTCCAAGGCTGCTAGTGAGTGGATTGAAGAATTGTCTCAGGAAGCTATATTTTTTATTAGAAAATCTGTGATTTCCTACATTGACATTGTTGATAAAAGAAAACGATTAATAGCAAAATTGCAATAGGTTAGAAACGATCAAACCAAGTTGTATGTAGTTTCAGAAAAAATGAAAGAGTTAATTTCCATGGATTGATTGAAGTTGGTAAATGAACAGATTGTTAGTGATCCAAAGGAATTAGATCCTTCATGGCTTAATTCACTTAAATGGAAACTAAACATATATGATGACCTAGTAAAGGAAATCACAGATGTGCTAGAGAAATATTTGGATATGTTAGGAGAAATCAAGGGGAACTTTCATGATCTACAGGTGAAGATAAATGATTTTGATGAGAAAATTTTGGACACAAAAGAAATCTGCTCAAATTTAAGAGAAGTCTTCAACAGAGAAGTAGCACATCCTGCTACGATGACTAAAGAATCTTTCTCAAAGCTTGGGAGGCTAGAGCTTTATCTCAAAAAATTTAAATATGAAGTAGAAAGGAGGTTTGACACACTGAATGAGTCTGAAGTTGCTCTAAAAAAATGGAGAATTGGGCTTCAGATCACATTGATACCAGGCAACAGGGATATTTTTCCAATCATTACTAGGAACAGGGAATATAAAGCCAGAATGAAGATGTAGGAGAATTTTTTGTGACAAGGAGAGAATGAGGAGCCATAAGTTGATGAAGTTGAAGCAGCTGGGAATGATGCATAGTTTATTTTTAGCATTTTCATATACTTTCTTTAAAGTTGGCACTTTTAAGTTAATGCCTTCTTTTAATTTTCGGTACGATTACTTTCAAGAAACCGTTACCAAAGACATTGGCTATGTTTAAATTTTGGATCGACTAATGTGATTAGGCTCTTTTGAGCAAACTTTGATTTAATCATTAGGGAAAACTCTGTTATTTTGGCTATTATCTATTATTTTGATATAGAAGACATTGGTGGAGTTTATGCATGCAGAATCTTTGAGTTATGGTGTATAAATTTATTCTATTTATACTGAATGTTTGCTAGTGTGATATCTTTTATTGGGATGAAAAATGATATAATTTTTCTATATTGTTGTGGTGTTATTATTTGTGAATAAAATTTCTGCAGAGTGCAGTGATATTGGTTTAGTTGCTATCTTTCCTTCAGAAGTTCTATTTCTATTTACATGAGATTGACAGATTTTTGGATAGTTTCATTGTTGTGGAATGTTTATCTGTGAATAAATATTTTATGGTGATGGATGCGTAAGGATTCCTCAGTATAATTTAGGTGATTTGGTAGTTTAAGCTTTTATTGTTTAAGTTGGGTGGACACTGGATGCCTTTACAAGTTATTTATGTTGAACTATTAGCTTCTGTTAGCTTATAACTTATAAGTTATGGATGTTGAACTATTAGCTTTTGTTCAAAGAATGGATTAATAATATTCCTTTCAGTTATTTATCAAAGATTGTGTGAATGGAAATGCAATAGGAATTTATAAGTAGTGTGATAAGTGTTGTTCTTTAAAAATGATGCAGAATCACATATCAAATTCAATACCATGGAATACAATATAAAATTTTTGGCTTTTCCTAACCTTAGTCGCTAGTCCTCAGAGTTTTATAACCTTGTCGTGGAGTTCTAAATTTTCATAACTTACCGATTCTTCAACTTTTTTGATGGTTCACTTTGTTGAGTTACAAGTCTTTCTTGGTCATCTTTCTACTCTGTGGGTCAAAGGTTTCAAAACTTCAGAGTTTGGTTCTAAGGTTCAGTTTGTTGAAGCAAGAATGGAAAAGAGATAAAGAAAACTTATTATTATAACTAATAGCACTATGAAGAAATGATCACTCACCTTTTCTACTCGGTGGGTCATAGGTTTCAAAAACTTTGAAACTTCAAAGTTTGGTTCTAAGGTTCACTTTGTTGAAGCAAGAATGGAAAAGAGATAAAGAAAACTTATTATTATAACTAATAGCACTATGAAGAAATGATCACTCACCTTTTCTACTCGGTGGGTCATAGGTTTCAAAAACTTTGAAACTTCAAAGTTTGGTTCTAAGGTTCACTTTGTTGAAGCAAGAATGGAAAAGAGAAAGAAAACATATTATTATAACTAATAACACTGAAGAAATGATCACTCACCTTTTAAGTCTACGTTTTTGGCTTCGCAGTTTGCTAACTTCCAGTACCGAATGGAGAAGTAGAACCTCAGAACCAAACAAAATGTGTAAGAAATTAAGAATAAATGACACTTTTGATTGTATTTATATCAATCCATGATTCCATATTTGGCGAATTCTGCGGGATTTTTAAATGGTATATTAAATATTTGGTGAATCTCACTTGCTTATACAATGATACATTGTAATTTTCAAAGTGAAATGTGTCCTCAAATGTAATTATTTGTTCATTTTATTGGCGAAATAGGTCCTCATGAGCAACTCTTTATAAATTTTAATTGGCGAAATGGGTCTTCACAAGCAACTATTTTTAAATTTTAATTGGAAAAATGGGTCCTGATACAATGTTGTATTAATAGTATTGGCGAATATGTAGGTGTTTTATTAAATGCTTTCAGGATTCTAGACGAAAATATTAGTCGGTCCAATTGAAACGCGTAGTTTGACAATGGAAAATTTGTTGCTTAAATATGCCTCATAAAAAAACTCATTGGCGAATGGACATGCATTGGACCTATATTTCATAAAATCCGGGCAATTTGGACACCCTATTGGGAGCGAGAATTCACCAATTTTGACTTGGCCGATTCCTAGAATTCGCCAATTGGTGAAGATTCGCCACTAAATTTTTCCCTGATACACATCAAACAATGTTAAACATTATGTAAAAATAGGTTCCTAGGACTAAGTGAGGACCCATTCACCCTATGGAAAATGGGTCCTAATTCACTTACTAGGACAAACATCTTCCAAAATTAAGTGTTGTGTAATGGCATTTATGAATGTCGGGTTTTATCCCTCAAAATTTGGATTTAATTAGTATTGGATTTGAATCAAAGGGGCCAATTAAGGAAAATTAACCTCAATCAATTAATAAAGTCATAGATTAATGTGAAAGTGTAAAGATACACCTTACAACACTAAAACAAGGTACAATTAAGTCCATTTTATTAAAAAGGGCCCTAAACTTAATATGAATATGAAAAACATATTACAACACTAAATTAAGGCAACAATAGGCTCATTTTATTATTAATTATTACCAAATTAAGTGTGAGAAAGGGATACTTTTTCCTACACTACATTTTTCCCCCCACTTTAGTGAGAGTCTGACCCCATGTCAAACTCACACTAAAGTAGACATTCAAGACACTTATGTATGAAACAATGACAAAGATACATAATCATACAACATCAAAGACCAAGAAGAATCAAGCCTAGATTGTCCAACATGATGTGGAACACATTTAAGCTATCAATTTGCGCTCACTCCAAGGTAGTGGAACTTCAAGATGTCCACTAGGTAAGTCTTACAATAAAGTGGCTTAGTGAGAAAGTCATGCCCCTATGTCGGCTCTCACCATACAATGAGAAATTCATGCCTCTATGTCAACTTCTCATCATACTAACCATACCAAAGCTATCCTGATAAATTCAATAAGGTGCCACAAAATTTTAAAAAAACATAAAAAGGGGTGGTAAATGAGAGAATCATATTAGCCTCCCATACCATATCAAAGCTATCCTCCTGGAAACTTCAATAAGGCTCCACAAGCAAGAAAGGTGTGTTATGCTAGGTGGCCTTTTATTTTAGTGTTCGAGCTTCACAAGGTTAGCAAGCTATATTATGCCAAACACTTATGAACATTACACATATATATAGATTTTTGTTCAAAGAGATATTTCTTAGTTTTTGTAAAGTCTTCTTCTTAGGGATCATTGTGCCTAATGTCTCCAAAAGAGGACAAGTCAAGAGTAAAAGTTTTGTAACTTAGGGAATGCAGTGTGTCACATCACCACTAAGAGGAAAGTCGTACGCTAAGAAATATTGCACTCTTGAAGGACATCAAACCCAATGACACCACTAGGAAAAGGACATGTCATAAGAAAAAAGAAAATCGCACCATGAAACATGAGAAATGTCGAAAGATATTATCAGTGTATGCCCCCACTTTAAAGAAATTTATAACACCATTGTTGTGAGAAATTGCTTTAAATCAACCAATGTTTTAATCCTAAGACATGAGAGCTTCCTTGAAAATCACTATGCCAAGTCATATGTTTCCAAGAAAAAGCTATGCCATGGAGAAGGAGGGAGGGGTTTCCCCCAAAAATACATAAAGGATCTACAGATTCGAGGTTAGTATATCTTCGCTACAATATTGTTATAGAGCTCAAAAATGCCATCATTCCCAAAATACTCATAGAACTAGAAGAATGACACAAACAAAGTGAAAAAAAATAAAAATACTTTTGGGTCAACATGGAAGAGACCTAAATGTCTCGACACCTTGAGTCATCTCCAAAAGGAAAACACAAGACAAGTGAAAAGATAAAATGTTTACAACATATAAAAGAATGTAAGTACATATAGAGGAATGAACAAAAAGAGAGAGACATTGAACAAAACATTATGGGAGATCACATTACATACATGCAATCACATAAAGAAACATGAAAAAGAAAACAATGCAAAATACTAGTAAGGCACATGTGAGTCAACCTATAGCAGGTCATCTGCATCCCAATCTTGATTAGTATATGTGGAAGGTAGACAACTAGCCAAAGGGACAACAACAAGTGCCAAAACTAGGACAAGGCTATCTAACCCCTTTCCCCGACTAAGTGCAGGACAAGGATGAGTCATGATAGGTGATGAGAATGAGCTCCATGTGATAAAAAGAGTGATTTTCAATGAATATATAACATGCAATAGTGAGGATGTTATGACCCTACAACTATTGCATGGAAAGGAGCAAAGGGAATGCTTTAATTCAAGGGGGATCCCTAGGGGATCTAAATTTCTTCAATATTCCCTTTAAAACACAACAATTATCAATGTGATGTCCAAAGAATCTATGATAAGCACAATATGGTTTATTTTGATAAGTTTGACATTCAGTTAGATTTTCACGTTTAGGTGGCAATTCAATTAGTTTCCAATGTAAAAGGGCGTAAAAGATATTCTCAGTTTTGGAAATTTATAATAGATCATAGGAAGTTGTAGGAATTTCATACAACTTTTGCAATTGAAGTCTTTGATGTGCATGTAATTTCAGTTTCTTTTTGTTGGGTTTAATTACTATGTTGTCATCAATTTCTTCTTCTAAATGCAAACCCTTTCATTTTTTAGAAAAGGATGTATTAGAAGTAGTAAAGTGATCGGAATTTGTTGTTTATTTTCTCTTATTCATTGGAGATGTATCATAAGGTGGCTGAGGAGGAGGAAAGTTTCATTGAATGATATGGATCAAGGATCACATGAATTCTATCCCTTCTTTATGTTTAAGCATCGTTCATATGTTCTCTATGAGAGGAATGGAATTGCCAACAATAGGTTTGTTTCTCACAAATTTTTGTAAAATATTTAATTCCTCATTTGGCCTCCTTATGTTTTCTACGAGATATTAGCAATATAATGCATATTTTTTGTAGGAATGGAAGTCATAAGAAAAGAGGTATGCATGCTATGATCCATAGGGGGTTGATTATCAACACTATTAGAAAGAGAGTTAGAAAACCCAAGATCCATAGCGAATGGTGTATCACAGGATGGCATGAATCTCAAAATATGTCTCACAAAAGTATTGCTAACAGGGCACCAATTTGTAAAGCTCATACAAGTTTCACAAACTTAGTGTACACATACAAAATGGAAAGAAGGTAAAGTGCAATGCAATGACCTAGAATGCAATGTGTAAATGCAATTTTTAGATTCTAAACAAAGTAGTTTTCTGATTACACAATGCAAAAATTTGAAAATGAAGTCTTGTAAATGCAATTTTCAAATCACATAATCCACTAAATTTATCAAATTAAGCTAAATATGATCAAATTAATGAAACAGAAATTCTACAAACAGTAACAAAAATTTGAAAGCGGCAAACAAAAATGCAAAAGTGAATATTTTAATGCCTAGAAAATCAAAATGTGACCTGATCAGGGACTTCCTCGCCCTAGGGTGAATGGATACTAGATGAGGGTGTTGAATTTTTTTTTACATGTTTTTAAGTGATTTTCAATGGTTTTCAGATTCTAGTTTGTTACAACAAGTTTCAATTTGATTTTCTATAAATGCAATGTTGAAATGCAAGTGCAAAATGTGACAAAATGATAACCTAGAACGCCTAATTTGATATGCAGTTTTGTTTCATTTTTCAAATTCAAGTAAATGATATGTAACATGACTAATATTTTTTTGGTATTTTTTAGATTTAAAGAATGCAAAAATGCAATCCTAAAACCCTAGATGCAATGCAAAGTTGAATGCAAATTAGACACCCTAAATGAGACCTAATTCAATGCAAAGAGATGAAAATGAATGCAAGATCTAAATCTAGGATGAAAGAGGACTCCAAAATCAAATAATGCAATGATCAAACTCAGGTTCAAAAGGTTGGGTTCACCATAATGAAACAAAGAAAAATGATGTTAAATCAAAATAAATTGATCAAGGGGGTATGATGCACCTATTTCTCTAATTTCATTCAAAATATGTGTTATAGAGGATAGATATGAAAAATAAAAAAACTAACTATCAAAATGAATATTTGGAAAGGCTAAAATGTTGTGTACCTATCACAAAAGATTCTTTTTCAGACCTCACTGAGGACTCATTCACCCTATGGTGAATGGGTCCTAGATAAGGCTCCTGGAAAATACTCTCTAGGTTCTCTTTTGCCAAGTTTTCACTCCCATATTCTAGTTGTTCAGTGTCAAAAAGCTAGAAATAAAACTTGTAGATCAATTTATGTGATTTGAAAACTTTTCTTGCAACTTTGACAACTTTACAACTTTCTTCAATTTTTCTCTCCAAATGATCTTCAACCTAAAATCTGCAATCACACATCAAAGAGAGAAAAATGTTGTTTGTTAGGAAATAGGAGCTTGCCTTGGTAAAACTCCATTTTGGTAATTAAACCTTAAAATGAATGAAAAAATGCAATGTCACAACTCACCAATACCTATTTCAACCTTGGATAACAAATTTACAATCTAGCATGAAGTGGCCTTCATGGATGTAGATCTTGATCATGAAACTTGATGTGAAACAATGTCCTTGAATGCTTGATTAGATCTTGAACAGTACATCACCATATTAGCTCAAACAACATACATGATGCAATACATCCTTAAAATGATAATGGAATCTTGATTTATGCAATAATCTTCTATAATCTGCCCCTGAATGCCTTAAAAATTCTCTTGAAATTTTCTTGATAATGCTCACTTGAATGCTATAGATGTTCATGAAAATTTTCTCTAGGTGAAACATAATGAAATGACCCCTTATTTATACATATGTTAGCATTAATTCTTGAAATTCAAATATCACAAGCCGACATTTAATTATGTATGTCAAATCATTAAAATACCACCAAAACCATTTTTCAAAGAGGGGTCCTAGGTCTAAGTGAGGACTCATTCGCCATAGGGCGAATGGGTCCTAGGCCACTTACCTAGGACACACATTAGACAATGTTAAACATTATGCAAAAATAGGGTCCTAGGACTAAGTGAGGACCCATTCGCCTTATGGCGAATGGGTCCTAGGTCACTTACCTAGGACACACATATTCCAAAATTAAGTGTTTTGTAATGGCATTTATGAATGTCAAATTTTATCCCTCAGAATTTGCATTTAATTAGGATTGGTTTGAATTTTTTTTTTTTAATAAAAGGCTTTAAGTAGACTAAATATATTTATATAATAATATAATAGGTTACCAAAACATTGTTCTCGATTGAAAGTATACTTTCAAGCCCATCATATATGCAGTAACAAGAGTTCAAATTGTCAAAACCTAAAGAGTGTCAGCTTGTCTAATACTAAAGACAAATAATTGTATGCTAACTAATGTTGACTATTTACATTAGACACAAAGGTTCAATTTGGAAAAATTCAAAATATCAACTTGTTTGATACAAAAGATAGCTGACTATATGTTGATTCCTGACTATATGCTTATATTTAATAACATATATGCAAGAAGATTTTGTTGTCAAGCATTTCCTACATATGAGCTTTCCACCTTTTCTCCTTTGTGCATAAACTGTTGTGCTAGCGGAGTTAAATGAGAATTTGTTGTAATGTTCATGTCAAGGATTTGTAGGAGTGGCCTGATCTATTGAGCATTCATGTTTCTTTGCTCAGCATGTGATTCTACAGATCCTACCAATACCTTCTATTTTGTAATTTATTTTCTGACACTATCTGCTTGATGACAGTGATGTGTTAGGAGAAATGACAGAGCATGATGTTTTTCTTTGAATTTTCTCTCAATGTCGTCCCCTACTTCAAAATGATGGTGAGCAATTACTTTGTGCAAGTGATTGGGTGAATCATACTCTAGTGATGTTTTCAATGAAATGTATACATTTCTATAGCATGCCTTGTGATGAAGGTAGTTCCTAGGGAATATCCCACCCACATATGCTTCACCTTTCCAAAAATTGTACTTCTATATGCTCTTGATCAGAGCATTATCCTACAAGAACACTTCCTTAATGACTACATTTTCAATTTTTGTCATATCTTGATAGTTTGGATTCAAATCCAACATGTTTGAGACAAAAAATGACACCAAATTTGAAGGAAATATCAATCTTTGAGTTGACGAATGTAAGATGTCATCTCCTATCAAAATTTTCAAGGACTTATACATAGGTAAGCAATTAGTTTTGAAAATGTTTAACAGGTGTTCTCTTTCCAATACTTTGGAGAGCGGAAACTACCATTCTTGTATGGGAAAGGGAGCTCTATTATTTCTTGGCATAAACTCCATGATCTGTTGTGCTGATGAGGATGAAGTGAATGCAATTAAAAATGGAGTTGAGTGCAACAAAAGTTTGATGAAAGAAAAATTCCTCCTGATCAACGTGCAACCCAAAAATTGAACATCTAGCCACACTGCCTTCAACGTGTAACCCATAAATTGAATTGAAGCTTAAAATTGAATAGCAACACTACCTAGAAGATTCCCACAAACACATGCCCAATGAGCTGAAGATGGAACACCAAGATGCTTGAAGGAGTGCAAAAGGTTGAAAACAAGATACCCTCAGGCTAAAATATGTGTATGAGGTTCCTTAACAAAGGAAATACTGAACCCACAACACTAAAAAATTCTAGCAATAGAACCTAATTGAGGTGCAGTATAGGAAAAATTCAAGAAGAATGGAACACAAAGCACGATGTGAATAGAAAAGTACAAAGAATTCTCCTTCTAAACAGATAGCATATCGGCAAGAGAGGCCACCAGGACATAGAAGCCCTTCAACTTTATATTTCAATTGACCACGTACCACCCGCGAGCAGGGGCCAAACAATAAACCATTCTAATCATGATTTTAATTCCTTCTAAACCTACCAATTATCAACCACCTTTGTGGAATGCGAGAAGATTACAAGGTTGTGCACATTAATATAAATGGACCTTAATTTATTTCCAAAAGCACATAAACTAGTTGAGTTTTTCCAAATGTGAGAGCATCCTATCCCGTGCTTAAATTTGCTTGGTTTCATGATGTAAGAGCCATAGTCACTTCCAATTCTGAAATCTTGCATAGAGTCAACACTTGTTAGTGAAAGCACATACCTTTGCTACGGTCGATGAGACATTTTTTTGAATTACTTTGATAAAATTGATCCAGATCATATTTGATCATGTGAGGTATACATCCTTCTTGTTTCCACAGATTTTGTGCATGCCAACTAGTCTTCCATTTTGTAGATTTAACTTGTGTTGTATTGGATAAGCTTGGTTTAGATACAAAATCAAGATTTTGCACAAGTTTAGAGCATGGTAAGGGATAAATAATTGATAGAGAGATCAATGATCTGGTTGTCGTTGTACAAACAGAGATGGTGGCATTTTTTGGAAAAGAAACATGTGTAGAAAACAATACCCAACTGACGTTTCCCCTATTTATTTTAGAGTTATCCCCGTATGTTGCTATCTTTAGCATGTCGCTAAAATATTATAGCAATTAAAAGTCTACAATACTTAAGTGATTATTGAGATAAGAAGATTGCATCATTATAAAGTACTTCCTTTTGCTAAGATTTTTCTTGGTATAGATCAAATGTTTAACATACATGCTTAACATTACCTCCAAGTCACTTGATAATAGCTAATAATTTCCCTTTCAATAGCAATTTTTAATTCTTGTGCCATATCTTGCATATTACTTTTGTAGATCTGCTCATTTTGAATTTGATCGCATCCAACATTTGCAAATTTATCTGCCACAAAGTTACCCTCCCAATACATGTGTTTTATTTGCACAAACCTGAACTTTCCCAACAACTTCCATACCTGTTGCATCATATAACTAATTTTCCAACAATATTTTTTTTCCTTACAATCATTTACAATAATTAACGAATATCCATTAATTTCCAAGTCTTTAAGTTTCAAACCATATGCTAGTTGCAAGCCATGAAGTAAATCTTGTGCTTCTACAACATTATTTGTTCCCTTCGCTAGTTTTATTAACATTTTTGAGATTAGGAGTCCTTTGTGATCTCTTATTAGAATCCCCGCCCTTGACAAACCTAGGTTCCCGTGCGAAGAACCATCCAAATTTAACTTGAAATACCCTTCCATAGATGGAGTCCAATAAATTTTACTTCTATCCATTTTGTGACTTGGATTTTTGTGTAGACTTCCTTTGAATGGAAGAACAATCTTATTCCACTTTTGCATAATCTTTGAGTCCCAATCTGTGAACAAAGATCCAACATGTTTGTTCTTTAGAACATATGCATTTCATATCTCTATTATTGAAGATTCCAATTTCTCCAAAACTTGATCAACCTTCATTCTTTCATTCCTAAAAATCCTTCTATTTTGTTCCCACCAAATGGTCCACAAGACTACAAAAGGAACCACTCTCCATATGCAAGCAAACAATGCAGATTTATACAATACTAGCCAACTTGAGAAAAGATCCCACAAATTCTTTGGTAGTCGAGCATACCAACTTAATTTGTCTTTAATAAATGACCAACAATGAGATGCAAAAGGGAAATGAATAAAAAGGTGATTTATTTCTTCATCCTCATTTTCACATAGGACACATTCAAATTGGGTTGCAATCCCAAGTTTGAAAAGCTTGTCACTTTTCAGAATTCTTCTTTTGATTCATTATTGCCATATAACCCACTTTTATTATGTAGTTTCCAGTTTTTGAAGGATCCCATACCAGCTTATCCTCTCTTCCTGACAAGTATTCAATCCTCTCACCTATATTGCTTGTAAATTCCACTTTATGTCCATGTGGACAATCAATAACAGATACATCTTTCCACTTTACCCTCCCAGTACAATCATCTATGCTGTCAAAATAATCACTTACTTTATCACCCCAACTTGCTCTAAGTTGAAGTTGGATATCATGCAGATTATTAACTAATTTTAAAGGTTCATGGAATCCCCATGAATCTTCCCAATTTTTTTTCTTTAAACCATCATGAATTCCCAAGTAAGGTATGGTATGATTACCTTTATATAGGTAACCAAGAAATTCCACATCGTTGAGCCTTGTGGCGGATTTGAAACTATAAAAATTCTCTCTGGATCCATATTATCTAAGTACTTGGCGTGCATGACTTTGCACCATTTCAATTGTGACTTAGCATACATGTACCACACTAACTTTTCCCCTATTGCCTAGTTTTGAGTTATTAAATTGTGTATTCCTGCACCCCCTTTGGATTTTTCTACACGCAGGTTTTCTAGTGAGATAAGAGAGATCTTCTTTTTGTTGTCAATGTTTCCCTTCCATAAAAAATCCTTGATTATCTTTTCAATTAGCAAGATCATAGATTTTGGTGCTTTTAACACTTCCATAAAGTAATTGGGAATGGTAGAAATGACAGATTCTATCAATAATATTTTGCCTAATAGTGACACCCATCTACCCTTCCAAGATGCTATTCTCTTTTGAATACTTTGGATAATGCTATCCCAATAATATTTTTTGTTTGCCCCTGAAAAAGAATGGAATCCCAAGGTACTTACAAGGTAATTCAGTTGTTTGGAACCTAGAAGATTAACAATTCTCTTTTGTAGACTTGATTTGATATGAAAAGTGTAAATCTTTGATTTTTCAACATTTATTTGTTGACATGAAGCACATGAATATTTATCTAATACATACTTGATATGCTTTGCCTCTTGAATTTGAGCTGCACCAAATAGTAGTGTGTCATCCACAAACAAAGAGTGGGTTACTGAAAAATCAGTAAAAAGAATTGCAATGCCTTTCCACAACTCCTATGAATGAGATTGTTTGATTGTCCTACTAAGGGCTTCACCTAGTATTATGAATAAAAAAGGCGATAGTGGATCAACTTGCCTCACTCCTTGAGTGGAACTGAAGAAGCCTGATGATGTGCCATTAATTATTACTAAAAACTTGGCTCCCCTTAAGCAAGAAAGGACCCATTTACACCATCTATTGGTAAAAGCAAATTTCCTTAATATCTGCATCAAAAAAGACCAGTCCACTTTATCATAAGCTTTCATCATGTCAAGCTTGATGATAAATGAAGGACTTTTGTGCAAGGAGATAGAATGGAAAATTTCATGTGCCACTAGCGCACCCTTTGTTGTCTCCCTGCCTAGGACAAAACCACCTTGCTCTTCTCAGATTAGCTTTGGAATGATGGGTAACAAGCGAAGATAGATTGCTTTGGTAAAAATATTATAAACTATGTTACAAAGAGAAATAGGCTATAATTCTGAGAAAGAATTGGGGTCCTTAACCTTCAGAATTAATGCAATGTGCATTATGTTAAAATGTTTGAGCATGGAACAAGAGGTTTGAGACTCCTCCAACGCCTTGAGACGATCATTTCCTATGAAGTCCCAACATTTTTGGAAGAATAATGTTGTAAATCGACTATCAGGTCTTGGAGCCTTATCTGCCTTGAGTGAGAAAAAAACCACCTTCACTTCATCTAGAATAAAAAGTTTATTGAGTTGTATATTGTCTTGTTCAGTGACTAAAGTGGGGATTGCTTGTAACATGTCCTCTCTATCAACCCCAAACTAATATGTTTGTTATGTTAGTGCAGATAGCAAATTGGAAAAGAACTTAACCCCTTCATTTTGAATGTCCACTTTGACATTGTTTAACCATTTTCCCAATGAACTTTCTTGAATGTGAAACATACATTCTTAGCTTTCTTAATCTGAGATTGGTTTGAATTAAAGGGGCCAATTAAGGAAAATTAACCTCAATCAATTAATAAAGCCCTAGATTAATGTGAAAGTGTAAAGATACACCTTACAACACTAAAACAAGGCACAATTAAGTCCATTTAATTAAAAAGGGCCCTAAACTTAATGTGAATATGAAAAACATATTACAACACTAAATTAAGGCAACATTAGGCTCATTTTATTATTAATTATTCCCAAATTAAGTGTGAAAAAGGGATACTTTTTCCTACACTACACCTTGTTATTTTTGTAACTTTCTCTTCAGTTATTTAAGTAAATTAGTTTTGGGGAAATTTAATTATTTAATTTTGTAGTTAAGAATGTTTTAGTTCTAAATTAAGTTATAGATCAAATTAATAAGTAGAATTTAAGAAGAAATGGAAATGGTTTGATATAAGATTATTTTAATCAGGATATTGAAAAATGATCACAATAGATAACTAATAAAGTACTTTAGTGGTTAAAGGCTTTCGACTTTGGAATTTATTTGTATCACATTTGATGGGTTTAGATAATGGATAGTTTTTCCTTCATCATTTATTCTTTTATCATTTCATTTGCTAAGTTTCACAAACATTTCCAAGACTTCATACATCTTTCATATGCCTTTTATACGCTTTGATAGACCTAAATATGTGTAAATATAAATATGATATATTGATACATGCTTGTGTGGATGTATGAATGTTCAAAGGATTTAGTATGTTTTTATGGTTTAGTTGTGATTGTTAAAGATGTGAATTCCTTAGTATCAAAACTAAAATCTTGCAGCCAAGAATACTATAGCCTACAATAGATGGATTTCTAGTCCGTAGCAAAGTACTATGGACGGTTGCAGGGGAGAGCTAGAAAAATAGTTCCAAAGAGAAGCGAAGGTGGCTATTGAATAGTCAGCCACGAGTCATGGAAAATACACTTTTATCCACCAATAAAGACAAATGGAAGAATTTTGTTCCAAATAGGAGTAACCTATGACATGATAGTTTCTAAGAAACATGTTCTTGTCATGGCGGTTAACTATTAGGGGCAGAGTCCTAGTTTTATTTTCCTTCTTCTATTTCATACTTATGGTTTTTAGTTTCAAATAATTGTCCTCTTCCTATCCTTGAGGGAGAGTGGACATATGCATTAATTTTTTACTTTTAGTCCCTGATGAATAAGACTCCTCCCAAGCCTATTTATTGGGATATGTGGTTAAGGAGAAGATCTAGTGGTAGTAATAGTATGATTATTTTTACCAGTTAATAGTAATTACTTTTGGTTTTTTTGTTATCAAGTTGTAATAGATATGTATTGTTGAATGAAAAATATTTTAGAGATTCTTGTCAGATTGTAAGAAGTTCAATTTTTATGCAATAAAGGAGTTTACTTCGTTGTCATGAATTATTGATCAAGTAGTGCATATTTGATATCTTTTGTGGGTGCAACAACTCAATCAAAGGCCACTCGAGGTATTACAAACCCACCTTATTTTCTATTACTATATTAGATACTACATTATTGAATTTATTTAAGATAAGTTTCCAATTATATGCATGTGAATTTCATGAATGATATTATGTAGCATGAGTTACATTTAGTTAATCTTCGGGGAAGTTAGAGGTCAAAAGTTAGGAGTTATCAAATAGAAGAATTAGTTAGTTGCAAGTTCAGATTTAATAGTTAGTAGTTACAATATTAAGTAGTAAGTACCTACAACATAAGCAACATATTTATGTTAGTTCCCATGTTCAACAACTTCATGATTTATCTCCTTTTCTAGCTTTTACCATTTTCAATACATGTGTGACCACCTTTGTTTCATCGATATAGGGTGTAGTAGGATCTTTGAATGCACATATAGTGCTAGCACTGTCAAAAGCTTATGAGCCTTGGTTGATAATTAAATGAAGCTTTTTGTGAAGGTTTGGTGAACTATCCATTAGGGGCACATCCTTTGAATTATTTGTCTACTTGTAAACACCAAGTTTCTAAGATGTTAGAAATTCTTTACATTTTTGGCACCAGTGGGGATAGTGCTACATTCAAGATTCTCCTATGTCTTTTCAAGCTTTATAGTTTAGTGTTATTATTTTAAAAATTAGGTTAAATAAGGTTTTAGCCATCAACACAAACATTCTTTACTAACAATATGCAGGAACCATTGATCCAAAGAGTCACAATCATTGTATGTGGAGGAAATAAGATGCTTAGGAAAGATTTCTCACTTCAGCACACGAAGCATTATAGGATACTAGTGAACACAATGAACAAAGCAAGGGTATTCCTAAAGAAGAATCATCTCTCACACTAGTACCTACACCAAAAATAGAGGAGACTTCCCACATACACAATAGCATCATGGCTAATGCAACAAATGAGGATCCACCAGAGCATGTTATGTTTGAGTTCTCCATTGCTAACCAATAGATAGCTACTACTTTGAAGAACATACCTCCTTCAACACTACCTATCTTATATGGTTTGGTCATGGAGAATCCAAACACCTTCTTTTTCGAGTTTGAAAATTTATGTATAACTTATTACTATACCATAGATGCACACATGCTCAAATTGTTTCTAACAACATTGAAGGATGTTGCTCTAATATGGGTCATGGGTTTGGGAAGAGATGTTGTTCCCAATTGGAACACATTGAAGGAAAAATTCCTATAAAAATACCAATATTACTATAGAGGAATAGATATAAAGAGGGATGACATCTTTAGGATGTTACAAAATGAAGATGAATCCTTGGAAGACTATGTGGAAAGGTTTCAGCTCTGCCTTAAGAAATCCCACCAAAATAGACTCTCTGATGAATCCCTAAAGTTGATATTCTTGAGAGGAGTTAATGAGGATTCCATGGATGCAATTAACCTCATTAGGGTAGGAGACATATCATAGGCACCATTTGAGGAAATCTACAAGGCATGTAGGAACTATTCAAGGTATTTAACCAAAGGGTTAGAAGAGATAGGACATCTTTGACCATTAATAAATCAACCACTAGAGTCTCAAGGGTGGAGCTAAGCAATCTTCTATCAAATATGAAGGAGGATATCATCAGCCATCTAGCTACACAATTAGAAACCCTTCATATCAAAAATAAATAAGAGGCAGAAGCAACCCTTATAGAATAGTGCCCATATTGTAGAAAAAGAAGGACCAATTGCAAGTGTCAGAAGGTGACAAGTATCACTGAAGATAAGCAAGGGACATTAGAATTTCATGCATTAGAAAGTGAATATGGTCAAGTGTTCTATATAGCTCAATGCAAACCATGGAAACCAAGACAAGGTATGCCTCAATATCCTTTGAGTTATAACATGCCATTTCCTGGTAACAATGCAAATTTTCTTAGTTGGAACCCTCAATCTTAGGCCAATATGCAAAACCAAAAATGGCCAATTCCTCAATCTAGTTGGAATCAACAATTAAAAAAGATGTGGCCACCTCAAAATTATCAAGGACAGTAGCAAAATAAAAATCCCAACTATCAATAGCCAAAAAAACCCTTGCAACCACCCTAACAAGCCATAATTCCAAACCATTTAGTAGTTGTACCAAATCCACCAAGATCACCTCAATTGCCAACACAACCTGCACCTAACCCAAATAATAAGCATGTCCAACAAACTTATGCTAATGACACTATGAGTATGATCATAACCTAAGCTAAACCTACCAGATCCATACTAATTAAACCAAGATTTAGCTAGTTAAGTCAAATTCCCAATGAAATACTTGAAAACATCAAATAAGGAAGCCATTAAACATAAACAAATAAGAAATGAATAATGAAAACCTATTCTAATGACTCAAACATCATCCCATTGGTGGATTGGTGTTGCATTGATGTGGAATGTTAGCCCTTTCCCAACCCCTTAGTTGAAACAAGATTTTAAATGGATTTTGTTGATGAATATTGATGAAAATAGATGTAAACTAAGCTAAAATGGATGCAATATTTAGCTAAAAAATGATGCAAATGGATGAAAGTGAGTATGAAAATGTGCAACATAACTTTGCTAAAATGGAATTGGATCCTTTTCTCATAGAAATGAGGAGTATTTATAAGAGAAATAGTTGAATCAATGGTCAAGATTGATTTGGTCAATCAATGCATGAGAATCAATGAGAGGTGAAGGCATGGATCAAGGATTCTCATCAATGGATGAGAATGCAAGTTGATAAGGATCAAGTATTTAATAAATGGATCTCATTAATTCAAAGAAGCACACTTCCTAAAAATTAGGAAGTTGTTAGAAAGTTTGTTGCAAGATATCCCCATTCAAATGGAGAAATATTCCAAGGGAATATTCCCTTGCAAGTGGGAGTGTGAGGGAAATTAGATATTTAGATAATTAAAACAATATTTTAATTGTGCAAGATGAGTGAAATTAGGATTATCATTGAATAATTAACTTATTTAATAAAAGGTGGTTAAATGACATTTAATTGAATAATTAAGATTATTTAATTAAATGAGAGGACATAAGAAATTTAATTAAATGATTTGCATTACCTAATTAAATAAGATGAAAATTAGTGTGAAAGGGGATGAATTATCCAAATAATATTGACCATTTGATTAATAGATGAAAATGATACATTTAATTAAATAATGAAGATTATTTAATTAAGCGGTTGAAAAGAGGTGATTCAAGACAAAATGATATGTTATTAATCAAATTCAAATGTATAATATCAGTCAAGAAAATTTTAAGTGTCTACATTTTTCCCCTCTTTGAAGTGAGGTACCTGTTATATTGGTTCGAAGACTGACGCTTTTTGGATTAATGTTGTCGCTTAGATAAAAAATAAAAATAAAAATCCTAATTTTTTGAATGCCCCACTATTGCCCCAATAGAAGGAATTAAGATGGTACCCTTCCCCCTCAAGAGATCGGGCAAAAATTTTAATTTGAGTCGAGATCATGAAAAAGGTTCAACATGGTTTTCGGTGCAGAAAGTAGACTCTGGGACATGAAAAAAATCTCAGAGATGTAAAAAATGCCTCAAAATAGGCCACATAGCTCAAAAATTCATAAAAAAGGATTAAAATCCCATTTCCCCCCTTAAATTAGGGAAAAAAACCCTAATTTTTAGGCATAAATAGAGCTTGAGGGATCATTTTCAAATCATTTGCACTCATAGCCTTAGAGAGACTCTACTAATATTGCTCTGAGCACCCAGCACTATGGTTGATTGTGAGCTTCCCCAACACCTCGCGAACAAGGTACAAGATTACCAACGACCAAAAGACACAAAACCCCTAGTACACAAATCAAAGCTTTCCTTTTTTCATGTTTTAATGCATTTAATGCTAGGTCCAATAGGTCAATCAATAGCCTCACTCTATAACAATACTTTTTTCTCGGTCAGCAACACTTTTTCCGAAGTTGTGTCGCTATTGTAGATAGTGTTGCCATTGCTAGGTTAGGTTCAACAACACTATTACAATACTGACTCGCTTTTAAAATGTCATTGTGCTTTTGAAAACAAACATGTTATTTCTTTTTGGTTGGGTGGCACTATTGCCTATTTGGTTATAGTGATATGCACATAATGTCGTCGTGCTTTTAAAAATAGTGGCACCTTTATAGATTAGGGTTATAAACTTACAATTCTATCATTTTCTTGGAAATTTTGATGTGGTATGCTTCATTTGTGCAAGAGATCATTTGTATGATCCAGTCAAGGGAGCATAGACCTAGCATTTTGTCTCATGTTTGCTAGTTGACTGACCATGCAAACTTCTTTCTTAGAGTGATCAGACTAGGATTCATGGCACATATTCTAGAGATCAGGACACACCTAGCTATGATGCCAGTGCTAATTGAGTGGTGGCATAGTGAGACTTCATCCTTCCATATACCTTTTGTAGAGGCTATAGTTACGTTAGAGGACGTTTATCACATCTTGCAAGTGTCAATTCATGATGAGCAAGTCATCTATGATGTATACATCGGGATGGTTGCTACTACTGTTGGTGTGGTGGTGGTGGTCATGGTGGTTCCTGATGTAATGGATGTATTAATGGTGTGTACCCCAACACCTATCCATCTTGTGGCTATTTTATGTCATGACCTAGTTGCTATCCATCATGACCAGGTTGTTTTCCATCATGGGGAGGTTTTTGTTGTCCTCTACCCTGACCTATACCAGGTCTCTATCTCCTCCGCCTTCCTGGAACCTATCTTCTAGCTGGATATGTCAGTCTAATTGGGGCATGCTACACAAACCATGTATCGTAAGCAATTTTAGTACCAACATCACTGGGCCCACCAGTGTATACCCACAGTCATGGGACGAGCTGTCTAAAATTATCAATGCCCACCTGCGGTGGAATCTATGGACCCTAGTCGAACTCTTTGGTTGTCCGTGTGAATAGAGCTCTATACTTGCGACTAGATATGCATCCCAATGTGGTGGATCTTGAATGACAATAGTAATGTCCTAATGCAAAGAATCATTGTAACTATGAATGGGTCAACACCAAATTCATATGTCACAACATGTGATATGGGAGATGAGATATCAATGCAAGTCATCAGACTACATTTCATCCCCAAATGATGATTTCTCACAAGATTTTTTAGTGACATTATTTTTGCAAGCTCCAATAGTAAGTCAATAATTTGATGGGGGAAATGAGGACAAAATTCATCCACATGTTGATTGCTCCCACAAACTTTGCACTTCTTTTTGCATTTTCTAGACATGGTCTAATTTTAAGAAAAAAATCAATGCGAAATGCAATATTGAGCCTCTCAAAATTATTAGTTTTGATTGTAGTCCCCCCCTCTCCCCCCAAATAATGTGCAAAAATATTTTTACAAGTTATGGAGATCGGATGCCAAAATATTCCGTTTATAACTCATGGATATTTTTACAATTTTGTGATAAAATGGCAATCTAGATCTTAGCTTTACATGCAAAATCGAATTCTTTGCGAAATTTTGATAGAAATTAAAAAAAGTTTACAAAATCTTGATAAGTGGGGTAAAATTTATGCCCCATCAAAAAAAATTTAGAGTGTTGACTTTAGAAGATTAAAGACAAAAAACACAACATAAAAGGTTGCAGCTACAATAAAGTTTTACTACCACCAACTAATAAACCATAAAAAAAATTATGTGAGTATTTTTTACCAATTCTGTAGGAAGACATAAGGATGCATGTAGGGTCTTATTCACCAAAGGAGGAGTCATAGATGATAAGGTCAAAAGGAGCCCAAGTCAAACTCTCTTTTGCAACAGTACCCAACATGCCTCCTGCTTTGTGGGAGAGTAGGTTGCTAGGTGTGAGGATAAAAGAGGTCATAGATGTGTTGGGTGCTAGGAACAACAACAAAAAAGGATAGGGTAGTTGTTGATAGACCAAAAATGGGTTTCCAATGTAAACGAAGGCTATGTGCGATATGAGCACAAACTTGGAGAACAAGTTTGAATTGGAGAGTGCTTTAATTTCCCAATGAACAACCTAGAAATTTCTCACTATAAATGTCAACTTTGTGCTTGATTGTGCCAACTTGAAAGATTTTTTTCCAAGAAAAAATTGTATTTCATGGAGGCCATGTGGGCTTGTGGAGCAGTGCAACTTCTTGCAAACACAAAAACTATGAAATGGATAAGATAAATCTTTCAATTGTCAGTTCATAGATCTGTGAAAGGTGTGCAGATTTGGTGGTGTCGAACCTATGGTGTGAGAAGATGAAGACTGGATGGAGTGGCATGTTAAGATCACAACCTTAATAAAAGTAGCAACCACTTACATTATACTGAATCTCTTCTAAATATACTACCCACATGTTGGATTAATCGCCAATGTCTCCCTTTGGATTCAAGACATGGAATAACCACCTCCTGTGGATTCGCTTATCTCTAGCATTTGTATCGAGCGTTAATAGGTCGATCTTTTGCTGCAATGGAAAAAATGTTCCAAAAATAAGATTAAAGTCGAGTTGTGGGCTCAAATCCCCTCGGGTGATGCTAAGGGGGGATTGTTGGACTAATCATCAACATCTCCCTTTGGATTCGGGACATGGACTAACAGCCTGGACCATGAATCTGCTTATCTCTGGCATTTATATCAGGCATTAACAAGTCAATTTTTTGGTACAATGATAAATGTGTTCCAACACCACATACAATAGATGGAACTACCTATGAGGAAGGGGGTTGAAGATAGTAGCTACCGGTATGCCTACGACAATGTGTTTCTCACACATGCTAATCACGATCCCATGTGAATAGTTGACAAGAAAAAAAAAAAGTAAAACACCTTTTAACCCTTGATGATGTGTGTGATCGAAGGCAACGATTAAGCTAGAAAAAATATTGTGGTTGTGGCTAGGGAATTGTGTACCTACATGGGGTCAAGTGAAGCCACCACATAGGTTGTTGGATATAGAGATTCTAAAATACAAGAAGATTAATCAAACTTTAAGATCCATGAAACCCTCGCAGCTAGGAATCTAAGCAAACCAAACACAAACTTTCCAAAAATGGTAACTAGTGATAAAAAGTACTTAGATTGATAAAATGATGTCACAAAACACTGCAATAATACATCAAATAGACCAAAAAAATTGCAAGAAGAAAAAATATACCCTAACAAGTAGATGGGCAGAGGGAAAATTAGGCCTCTACTATTTTATTTTTTTATTTTTAACTTTTTGGTACAACAGGCACAGTGACCTAAAAAAATAAAAATTAAAAAATTACCAAAATTGATAAAATGAAAGGTATTTTTCATTTCCTGAGCTTTTTGGATGTGATGGCATGTCCGTTTGGCTCTATGATGCTCCATTGGTAGGGCTATGTGTGGGAGCCACCTCAATGCAAGAAGGAACATGCTCTCATGGCTTTGATACCATATTGGAGAATGCCAAGATCAAAAAGCTTGAAATAGACTTCCACAAGTAAACAAAATAAGAACAATAGTATGTCTATTAATATAAAATGAAGGTTGTGCATATAAAATGATCAAGCCTTGCATACATAGGCAAGGATGAGGAGGTTTGAAGGTGGGAGTGAACTACAGACTAACCCTCCAAAGATGGAACACTTGTGAGCTCACTTGACAAGTCTGTGAGTAAGTGTCAATAGGTGTCTCAAGTCATGAAGATACATGTATCAATGCTATAAAGTAAGACAAAAGGAAAAGAAACCTAAGTAAACTTAAGCTAGGTGTGAATAGGTCAATCCTAATAAGGTGATTAGCTAAATAGGTAGATAATGACACTATTTACACTAGTTAACATTGGTAACATATCTCTTTGTGCCTCATGTCTTTGGACTTATTTTGGAGTCCCTTGTAGGCCTCCTAGTTCATAATAAGTATCTTATCTATTTGGTTAATGAAACCAAGAAAAATAGAACCCTAGGTCTAATGTGTAAACCTAGGATTCAAGCTTGGGTGCTTTGTGTTATTTTCCTTATGTTTCATTAAGATGGAGATCGCAAAGTGCTTAGATTGACTTTCAACCATAAAGGTGAGCCAATCAAACCTAGATCTACATCTTTTAGGGCCTTGGAATTATTTGGGATTGATTTACTATGATTAACCTAATTAAACTAAGTTACTTACTATGTAAAATGCAATAAACCAACAAACAACAAACTAAAACAGTAACTTGTAGGAAGATTTGGGAAGTGCAGAGGACTATGTACCTACCCAAAAAAGTTGGTTCTGATCACTATAGAGGGATAGAGTCACCTTAGGGAATATGGGTCCTTATATGCCACTTCTACTCTGCTTTTGAGGTCCTATGATGATAGATCTGAGCTTTTGATTCTCAGTTACAAAGTTGTTAATTGGAAGACCGTCAAATAATTTTGTAGGTCAGTTTGTGTGAGTTCACACAATGTAGGGATTTAAATGCACTAATGAAAAAATTGTCTTCAAACTTCTTTCATTCCTCTTCAAACCTAAGATCTACACATTCACAAAGAGAAGAGATGTTTCATTTAGAGGCTTACCTTGGTCAAACCTCGTGAAAGTGTTTCGACTCCCACAATGACAATGTAAATGATAATAGATAGGAAGGAATGATGAAATCACAAAGTGTTGCAACTCACCACCCTTAAATGGCTTCCTTGAAGGATTGATGTCATACACATCACCTCAAGGTCTTGCATCTTTCTTGCTTGATTTTCTTGAATGCTTTGGAGACTTACAAAAGTGTTAGCCTTCACAAAACAATGATAGCATGAACATACACAAACTCACATAGGATTTGACATGATGTTAGGATCTTGAATTAGTACAAAAAATATTTGAAAATGTTGCTCTTGACTTGCTTGATAATGCTTTTGATAATAATTTATAATAAATTCTCCTTGTTGCTAGATAATTTCACTTAGATTTCAAATGATGCAATAAATTTGTATTTATAAGAATCTCTAATTTTCCAAAAATTAAATCCCAAAAGCCAACATTTGTAACTTGAATTTTGAATGTTAAAATTTTGACACCAACATATCCAAAATTGGTCCCCCAAAAAATAGGGAAACCCATACGCCATAAGGCAAATGGGTCCTACCCCTATTTTCCAAGACATTAAGTGTCAGGGGAAAAATATTAATTGGATGTTGTATACACCTAAAAATGGTCAAGACATTTAATTAATTAAATACTAGTTATTTAATTAATATTTCTTCTAATTATAAATAAATTCTTAATTTATTTATACAGTTCATGTCTTCTAACTCTCCAAATCTAAAATCACAATTCCTCTAATTTAATTAAATAAAAAAATTTCTATAATTTTTTTTTATTTAATTAATTTTCACTAACCCCAAATTTGGAATTCCTCACACACATGATTCCCCCATCCATTTGGCATTAAAAAACATGGCGTGTTCCTCACACACTTGATTCTCTCATCCATTTGGCATGTTTCCCTTGGTCAAGGGGACATTCCCCAAGATTCTTCCATCTCAACCATCCATCCCTCATACTTGAATCTGGACCGTCGATCGTTGCCACATCACAAGATGCTTGCAAAATCCTATAAATACAACCCTTTGCTATAGTATTTGGCATCCCACATTTGAGTAGAGTTATCATGCAAGAATAGCTTTGGATCTTTGGAGCATTTGGAGTCTTATAGCATTGTTTAGCATTTTAACAAGTTTGCATTGTAGCATCATGTTAACTTAGAATCATGTTTTGCTTTATAGTTGCATTTTAAATAATGTTTTGCTTTATAGTTGCACCTTAAATCATCATATCAATGGTTATTTGAGCATATGCAGAATCATTTTAACTTCTTATCACAGCAATTACATCACATAAGTTAGCAACATTATCCATATTTGTCAATATCTTCATTATCATTGCATCATGGCTTTCATCACTTAGCTTCAGGTAGGAAATTAGATTTCTTGCATTTTGAATAGCATCATGTTTCTCAAGTAGTCATTTTAACAATCATAGTGCACACCTAAAGTCTGAGATCCAAATGATTTAATAAATCCTTGAGAATAGAGGACAATGGAATGTTTTTAAATATTTCTTTAACTATAGTTTAGAGTAGTTTCTTTGATTCAAATCTTTACTATAATACCATCTCATTGGTGTTTGTGTTGATTTAATAACTCTCCCACATTTCACACACACATAAAATGGTGCCCACTGTGGGGCACAACCCCATGTTTAACAATTTTTTGGAATTTTTTTGTGAATAGGCTAGACATGACGTTTTAGCGTGACTGTGAGTTCTTTCGGCGCATTCGACAAATCTTTCAGTGTATCCGATCTCTATTACGGTGAATATGATATTTCTTTCGACGCATCGAACAACTGTTTTAGCACATACAACGAGTATTTTAGCGTATTTACTCTCTATTTTAGTGCATTCAGTATCTATTATAGTGCATTGAGTTGTTCTTTTAGCGCATTGGATGACTGCTTTAGCGCATTGGTTAAAATTTGCAAAATCTTAAAATATCCTGAGAACTAATTGCTATTTTTTGCTTGCAGGTGGATGATAAGCTGTTCAAAGATAAATATATGCAACTACTAATAAATTTGGTGTAGGGGCTAGAGTTGATTTATTTCCTTTTGGTTAATTTAGGAATCTAGATTAATTAGGAGGGAAAGAACACCATGTCTTCTATGCTTGATAAATGGTAGGCATATCCTCTCCCTTTTACTGGGTGACCAAAAATCCAGACCCATTCATTTTTATTTTATTTTATCCATAAAGAGCCTACCTTGTGGGAAAAAGTACTCACCCAAGGGAATGACCCAACCGGTAACACGCTAAAGCCAAGCGACTTCCAACCAGTATATAAGTGTGGGTACTTGAGGAAAGTTCAAGTATCATGAGGATTGTTCCAACAAGAAGGGAAGCAATGGTCTCTTGCTGAATGGATGATCCCCTACAAACGGAATGCCTATACTAGAACCCTTTGTTATAGCAAGCCAAAATCCTATCTATTTACTGGCGCAAAAGTTCTAACCTTTGAAGTCATCCCACGTTTTTGTGGCTTTTAGTAGAGATGAGAAGTATGCCATGGGAGATTCATGGGTACTGAAGCTTGGCTACCCCAAGAAGTGAGTGTCGTGGAGGGGAGCTAGTGGGTTCAAGCTTCTAATCATCCGCTAAAAGTAGGTGCAGCTAGAGTAAAATCCAAGTGGGAATCCAGTAAATATTGTCCTACACAGCCTTAGGATTCTACATGCTTGATGTGTTTTACCAATGTGTTTTTGAACAAATTTCAAACAAAACATCACACTGGAAGTGAAAACCTTGATTCAGAAAACATCCTTTTAAACAACCAATTCTCTATCTAGAAAATCAAAAAAATCAAACAAACTTGCAAGAAACAGTGACATTTTCCCAATTCAGTGCATTCATTTCTTGTTCTGGCGCATTTACACCATTCTCTGGCACATCCATATGCTTTTATAACACATCCACTATATTTTCCAGCGCATCCATTGCATTTTGTAGCACATTCACCCATTACTGTAGTGTATCCACCCAATACTTTAGCACATTCAACCTATTCTGTAGTGCATCCAACCAATCCTACAGTGCATTCAAGCCTTTTTGTGTTGCATTCAAGCCTTTCTGTAGTGCATCCAAGCTATCTTCCAACACATCTGTGCAATCTTCTAGCACATCCAGGCTCTACTTTAGCACATCCATTAAATGCAAAACCAGAGAGTTAAATTCACCATCTGTTTATTTGTTTGAACTAGAAAATCAAACCATCATGGCTGAGACTGAAGAATACCCCCTTCACAGATCTCATCACACTGAAATAGATGAAGATATGCAAAGGGAAACGACCACAGAAAGATATTTGTTGTCAGACATCTATTCTTATCCATCTGACAAAAATACGGACATGACACCTTCTCCACCAACAACTACATCATCCAAGTTCAATTTCTTTGAATTCTTGAAAAAGTTAAACGAGAAACCCAAATCAAAGTCTTTAAACACAAAGGATTTTGAACAATCTTACCATGTCATGCATCTATCTTCATCTCCCATAAGCTAAAATATACCTCATGATTCTTTCACCCAAGTTAATGATTCCATCCAACCACCTTCTTTTATCATACCTTCTGCATCTAATGATTCATGTCAATCTCTCAGTCCAAACCATGCTAGCATAGACTCCTTTACACATCAAGATCAAAGCATTCTTTCCACTTCATTTGACGATATCAAAATTCCACAAGTTCTTCCAATATTTGACCAAGACCCCATCTCTCAAGAATTCTATGATGATCCCCTCCTTTCACTTTTCATCCACAATGATTCATTTCCATCTCAAGAGAAAACTATTCTTCCATGTACTTCTTCCACCACATCTAATGAATCCATACCATCTCATGATTCCATTGCATCCCAGGAGCATGATAGTTCTTCCATCCTATCTAATGGTGTCCTACCATATGATGATCAAGATATGCTTTCCACAAAATCTCATGATTCCTTTCCTCATCAAGATCAAGATATTCCTTCCATACCACTTCATGATGATTCCATACCTAATAAAGAGCAAGCTACTCCATCTTCTACACCTCGTGATCCTCTTCCAAGTCAAGATCAAAGTACCCCATCATCCCCATGTCAAGAGCCTATCACACCTATTCATTCTATCCATGAACCACACACCTACAAATTGGGATCCTCCACCTTTATCTGATCCGGTTTACTTCCAACACCTATCCTTTCATCCATATCATATCCTCCCCAAAATGGACTTGCATCTTGATTCAAAAACAATACATATCCCATTGGTAAACAAATGTGTTAAAGTATGAAATACAAAGGCAAAGGATTAGGGCTTCATGAGCAAGTATCCTAGAACCCCTTTTTGCTTAAGAAAACCTATATTACCATGGCCTTGGTTATACACCTAAGTTTCCTAGTCCATCAAACCTACCATCTATCTTAGGTCCTCATCCTAATCCACCAAACCTTCCATCTATCCTAGGTCATCATTCTAGTTCATCAAACCTTCCATCTATCCTAGGTCCATATCCTATTCCTCAAGAACAAAAAAGGCACACATCCTTGATACCCTTTTAAAATTCTACCTCCAGCAACTCATCCATGATACTTCCATACCATTCATCTCAATCCACCTCTCCTATTGCTGTTGGAAGCAATTTGGGTGCCAAATGTCAAAAACTTCCATATCAAAATTCACATGTATCAAAGGATCAACATGTCTCCTCGAAGAGACATGCAAAAATAAAAGAAAATTTGATCCAAAATAAAAATCAAAATAAAAAAGGCCACAAAGGCCCATCGAAGCAAAGAGAAAAATTTCCAAGACCGCAAAGGTCCATAAATCAAAAGGAAATTTCAAAAGGCCACAAAGGCCCATCAAAGCAAAAAGAAAAATTCCCAAGACCACAAAGCTGCATAAATCCAAGAGAAATATCTCAAAGGCCACAAAGTCCCACAAAGAAAATATTAAAATAAAAAATCAAGTGGATTCCTAAAAGTCTCATAGAAGCAATAAAATCCAATTTGGCATCCAAATCTACTAATCCAAAAGCTTCCTCCAATCTTCCATCTAAAAACCTATCACCTTCCAAATCCATTTTTCCTCCATCACTCCACCACCCTTCAAGGTGTGTGCCAATGTTGATCTTGCCATCCCTTCCATCTATCCAACAACAAGCTTTCCAATATCCCATCCATTATCCTCCTTTAATCCAAACCTTTGCATAATTTTGTAGCTTCTTTCATCATACCTTTAATAGGCCAACATTTATGAGTCTAATTCCCATTTTCCATAGTTTATTAAAGGGATATTGGGTCATGAAACTTGATGCTTAAGTCCTTCTTCCATCTTCCTATCATGCATATATTATCTTCCACATTTCCACCTTTTATCTTGACAAAGTTAAGGATCTTCTTAAACATCATGTATCTTATCCTATACGCTTTATCCATATCTTTCATCTTATCCATATTCCATCATTCTTATTAGATACATCCTTTCTTCTCATCCTTGGTCTTGATGAGGAATAGGGGGAAAAAATACTTGGCCCTTATGTATGTATCTTATCTAGTTGATCTTGATCATCCCATTCATTATTTTTATCCTTGCTTTCTTCCATTCCATATCTCCTAACTTATCAAAATCCATGTCATCATGGCCCTTTGCAACCTTGAGTTTTATCATGCAAATCATATTTGAGCCTAGTTGTAAAACATTATCCAATCCTCATATATTTTTTCAATCAATCATCAACAATCATCAATCTTATCATCATCATGCCTTATGGAATCAATCATTTATGGCATCTTAATCAATCAACCATTATCATCTTTCGACAAGAGATATGTTGCTTGTGTGACATGTTTTGCAGTGAATCTTTCATTTTGATCTATCATTTATCCATGGTTGCATTATCTCTAGTGTGGGGAATATTGTTCCTTCAATCAGTCATATCATTTCATTCCATCTTATATATCCAACGAAATCCAAAAATTTGAAAAAAAAAAGTGAAAAAAAGATCAAAAATACAAAAAAAAAGTGAAAAATCAAAAAATCAAAAAAATCATAAAATATTAAAAAGTGCAATAAAAACAAGTAGTGAAAACCTGGCAACAAGCGCTATTTGTGATAGGCTAGCTTTTCCATCTATTTGAGCATGTTGACCATTTGCTATTGCCATCATTTTCCCTATCATTAGAAATCCTCATGTACATATCCTGGCATCGCATTCATGTCTCACCCTAGACAGGGGAAAAAATATAGAACTCACTGGGGGCAATAAAATTTGAGCTTAAACCAACAGACAAACAACAATTAGACAACACAACAAACACAATGATCATAGTGTAACACAACATTGAACATCAACAACAACCATGAACACATCAACCATCAATATCAAACAACAAATAGCTAAATCAATCAAATCAAGACAAACCTCAAATGGATGATGTTCCTTCTAAATCATGGCTCTATCACTGTGCCATGATTTTTCAACTCTTGAACTTTTATTTTTGTAATCATATCTCTAGAGCACCTTGTTGATGTATTGAACTAGAGGAGCCAGTAAGGAGTATGATTTTTCTTTGTCTGTTTTCTATGAGTTGATCATTACTACTATGCAAATTGTTGCGGGACATTCTCTACAAAGTATCACTAATGACATTCTAAATTTGCATAGGAAAACGGTTAACTCTTGTCCTGTTTATGCGGGTAATGCTCAGGTCATCTCGGTTTAATTATACCTAGATTCTTGTGTTAACTTGCAACATCAAAAATCATGAAAGTAGTACTCAGGTCATCATGGTCTACAATATGCCATCGATGCTTGCACTCACTTCAACATTTTAAAGGCTCAATGATGATAAAAATCATGACAAATCGGTTGTTACAATGACAACATTTGCATATTAGATCTGCATGGTTAAGTTAGATTGCATCCATGTTAGCCTACATCTGTATCTATGGGATTTCCAAAGCTACACCAAATTTCACAATGATGTTATCTCTCTTATCAATGGATTGAGTACATTTGACATTAACCAAAAACACATCATTTTCATATAATTACACATCAGTTGCATCATTATTCACATTCATCCATCCATGCATCACATCATAATATTTGCATCAGAAAACAAAAAAAGACGTGCATTGTATCACATTTCCATAATCAAAATCATGTCATATAGTTGCATTAAGAAAGTGGTCCACTAAGCTTAAATGAGTGAGTCTCTTCAAATTTCCAAGAGAGTTGGGAAATACGCCAGGTTTTGTGAAGCTTAACTTAACAAATAATCAATGTACTACAACCTTCCCACAACTCTTGGAAGTTGCATAGATTCACTCATTTAAGCTTAAGGCCCTAGAGGTTTTGAAGCCTTGTGAACTCGATTAAGTATAATCATTTGCATCACATAATCACATGCATAATCAACATCATCTCATTCATTATTAATGGATTAAGAAATTGGTCCATTAAGAAGATTGAAAGACATATCCAACAGAGTAAGAACAAAAACATCTCTATTTTAATAGGGGCATAATTGAACTTGATGCATATATAATTGAACTTGATGCATCACTGAAATCATTTATTCCTTTAATAAAATGGATCTCAGATTCACATAAGAAGATTGAAAGACATATCTAGCAAAGTAATATTTCCAAGAAGAAAAAGTTGTTGAAGAACATGACTAGATAATAAAGGATATAATTCCTTTGTTATGAACATCTAAAACCAGTAGTGAATATGAATTTTTTATTACTCAAATATAAGACTGATAAAGGACTAACTGGATATAAACATCATACATCATTTGAATAATCAAATCCATCATCCATCAAGCATATCAAATCTTCAACCACGCATTATCATATTATCATTGCATACATCACAATAAATCATCACATAGGCATCATTGCATAATCATCATGATCATCATCATATAAACATCATAAACACATAGAACTAGGAACCATCATACAATCATACATTCATCCATTCCTTGCATCATTTATTTTCATTAGAAAAGAACAAAAACATAAAATGTGTCACATTTCATTGGTGCAATTGGATCCATCACATACACCATATATACATCAATCAAAAAGAATCATAGAACCATAACACACCATTTGCATCCATAACATATCATATCATCATCATATAGAACATCACATAGCATCATAACATAGAAATCAAATGCATCCATCATGATCATCATGATCATCATCACATATGAGCATCATATAGACACATAGATCATAATCATCGCCACATATCATATAACCTCAAAAGCATGATGTCAAGTGTACAAGTATATCCAAGGGTATAAAGAGATACATATAAAAAAATGGCAGTGTATCATAATGTTTGAAATCAAGAGGTACATCATCAATGTCTCAACTGAATAAAGATTGTATACATGTCCAAAATACATCAAAAAATTAGAAATTAGAGCTATGTCATGCTCCCCCCAGATGATGTTGGCATCACATGACCAATACCTCCCCCACCTGACGGACCTGCACCAGGATCTCTCATATCTCTAGGAAGTGGTTGTGTCACACCCATGCTAATGGTCTGAGACCGAGATCTCCCTAACCAATATTGTGCAAAACTCTCCCACCGCTCAAGAGGAACCACATCATGATACCTAACCCTATAAAACGATGCCTCCTAGATGACACAATGTATCTCCTTAAAGTAGTTTATGGCACCGACAACCACCACAGCTTGTTGTATCCTCTTAACGATACCCTCAGCTTGATCAACCGGTTGTCGTAGAGCATCTCTCTCAGCAGTCACTCTCACAATCTTCCCCTACATCTGTCCCTGTCCTTGTCCCTAAGCGTAGACCTATGCGAGGTTGGCCTATACCTGTTGCACCTGCTATCTAGCAGTATCCCTCTCGGTTGTCAATATAGTGATCTACCCCTGTGCCTATGTGAGAAAAGCCTAAACCTACTCTAGCTAACCCTACAATGTTTGAACGTGTACTTGTAAACCAACAATCTGCATCTGTTGTTGCGGCGAGGGTAGTTGAATCTCCACACGTCACCTCCTGCGAAGCACTCTCTTCTCTCCAACATCAGGACCTGGCCCTCCTCCACCCTCATCTCCTCCCCTATCATCTCCATCATCACCCCCATCATCATCCTCGTCATCTCCATCACCATCCCCGTCATCACTGCTCTCCTCCTCCTCCTCCTCCTCTCTCCTCCACCTCCACCCTTGACCTACCCTCCCCTCCTCTAACAATGGTGTTCGCTCGTCTAAGATGGAAATCTGAGGGAATGGATGCTGGAACATGTAATTATATTGGCGCATCGGTGATCTCTAGGTGCACCTCCCAAATCATGCCTTGTAACCCCTGGAAGTGTTGCACAACTGCATCATAAGACAAAATAGACCCCCAATCTATAGCATCTATCTGTCATCGTGCATAGTGTGCTACACCCTGGGGCATCCCCTGCAGTCTGCCATACTATCTCAATACTCTCAATAGTAGAAACCTCTCAATAATAAATTGAGTACAACCAATCAAGTATATCGACTGACAAAAAAATGACATCTTTGTGTTATCCTCTAGCCACTGCTTGCAATCAACATACGACTACCATACCATAGACTCTAGATCATCCAAGGTCCTCCTTCAATACTCAAGTTTTCCTAGCATAGGCTGAGCAAGTCAACCGGAATACAAGTGTACATATGGCCTCAGGGCAACATGCTATCTATCTCCAATTGGCCGTGAAACTACTATATGGTCTTAGGCCCAGAGTTGAAGCAATGTGACCCCCGCTGATAAACAAGCCCCTCGAAACTAGAGCACCTGGTGCAGATCATGGTACAAATGCGTAAGCATACAACATCCCCACGCATATCTAGTCCCCTGAGCAATCATGCTCTCCATAATCTACCCCCATCCAACTGACAATCCCTTTGACTTACAATCGGGACAAAGGAACCCTCCAATAAATCTAGCAAGAATAGAAGGCAATGTCACATAGCCATCGACCATATCTCTACACAAAATCTCGTAGCCACATATGTGCTCATTCTCAAAAACTCTGCACAGTGCCTCGGTCCCGCCCTGCTCATGAGCATCATATAACACAAGCTCTCCAACCATAGGAATCCACAAAACCCAATATACATCCTTCGGTGTAACTGTGATCTCACTAGTGGGAAATGAAAAGTGTTGTGCTCATTGTGCCACCTCACTGCTAAGGTTGTCAACAAACCCCTATTCACCCTAATCTGGGGCATATCAAGTAGGGATGACAAACCACATCATGCAATGATGCCTCTCTCAGCCTATGTCTGGTGTGGAATCAAATCCCATGTCTTGGGAAAGCGCTCTCTGATTTGTAAACTGGTCAATGACTCCTATCATCACAAAAATTGCAAATCAACCAATCAATCAATCAAACGACATCAATCAACAAATCAATCAATCAAAATCAATCAACCTATCAATCTAATCAGTTATGGTGAGACTTTGATAAAATCTCATGGGCATCAATCAATCCAACCTCACCTATCATGAGGTTCATCAACCAAATCAACCTCGGCTATCATGAGCTTCATCAATCCAACCTCACCTATCATGAGGTTCATCAATCAATCCAACCTCGCCTATCATGAGGTTCATTAACCAAATCAACCTCGCCTATCATGAAGTTCATCAATCAATGTACCTTGCCTATCATGAGGTCGACCAATCAATCAAACTATAATTGATCCTCTCCTATCACAAGGTCAATTATCATCATCCTATCATTGAATCTTGCCTATCATGAGATTGATGGACATCTAATCTATCAACATCATCAATCATCATCAAAACAAAGGCTGACACAATCAAACATCATCAACATCAAGGATTCCAATAAAAAAAATCATCAAACTGGTTTAAATTTCCCCAATGTGCTAAAACAGTGCTTCTATGCACTGAAAGACTCTATGCGCTAGAGAAATTCATCAATGCACTAGAACAGAGGTTCTATGTGTTGAACTACTCTATTCGCCGAAAAATTTCACGGATGTGCCAGTTTAGGGTCCCGATGTGCCAAAAATTCCTATGCGCTAATTCATTTATCCTATGCGCTACATCGACGACCCTATGCGCTAGAACAGACATCCTATGCCCTATTGTGGTCTTCCTATGAGCTAAACTAAGAAAACCGAATCCAAAACATGAAAATGGAGGGAAAAATAAAATGCACAAATCACGAGGCAATTTCAAGGGGTACATACCGGAGGACTGTACGCTGTCGGGCGGTTGTGACGCCTGACCCGCTCGAATCGATGCATGTGGTAAGGGATCACCATTCTGCTCCAAAGTGCTAGGTTGCTCAATCACTCACAAGTTCTCCAAATTGCAAATGCACAAATGAAGTCTCAAATCACCTTTTTAACCTTTTTAAGGTTAATTAAGTGGAATTTTTATGGGGTTGTTTTATTTTATTTTCAAAGGGGCTTAATTGATTATTTCATCACCTGGTGACTTTAACATTATTTTTCGGGAGATAAATTGTTTCTGAAGAATAAAATTTTGAGATCATCATCAAATCATCAAAAAATCAGCAAAATTTTCAAAAATTCCAAAAAATCCGAAACATTCAAAACTTCACCAATTTATCTCCCGAGGGGGCATATATCCGTCATCACCTGAAAATCAACGTTTGGGGCATTGAATTTTTTTTTTTGACATTAGCAACAAATTTTTCTTTGAAGCAACATGTAAACACATTACTTCAAAGAGGGGAAAATGTATACACCTAAAAACGGTCAAGACATTTAATTAATTAAATACTAGTTATTTAATTAATATTTCTTCTACTTATAAATAAATTCTTAATTTATTTATATAGTTCATGTCTTCTAATTCTCCAAATTTAAAATCACAATTCCTCTAATTTAATTAAATAAATAAAAATTCTATAATTTTGTTTTATTTAATTAATTTTCACTAACCCCAAATTTGGAATTCAAGCACATGTATACAACTTTTCATGCCACCTTACCAAGGTCACATGAAATTAAATAATTATATTTTTTAATTAGAATTATCTTCAACAAACTTTCAAACACATGGCTTATTCCTCACACACTTGATTCTCCCATCCATTTGGCATTCAAACACATGGCTTATTCTTCACACACTTGATTCTCCCATCCATTTGGCATGTTGCCCTTGGTCAAGGGGACATTCTCCAAGATTCTTCCATCTCGACTTTCCATCCCTCATGCTTGAATCTAGACCGTCAATCGCTGCCACATCACAAGATGCTTGCAAAATCCTATAAATACAACCCTTTTCTATAGTATTTGGCATCCCACATTTGAGTAGAGTTATCATGCAGGAATGGCTTTGGAACTTTGGAGCATTTGGAGTCTTATAGCATTGTTTAGCATTTTAACAAGTTTGCATTGTAGCATCATGTTAACTTAGAATCACATTTTTCTTTATAGTTGCACGTTAAATCATCATATCAATGGTTATTTGAAGCAAAAGAGAGCGGGGAAGTTGTAGCTGAGGAAGAATCTATGGTCACAACCTATACTATGGGTGGAGTAGAGGCAAGGTGGACTAAGATATCCATGTGGGTGGAGAAGTAGCAACCATCACCTGAGAAGTAGGCAGAGGGGTAGCAGGTGGCAATGTCAGTGGCAGCAGTGGCCACAAGAGTGGAGCTAGCATGTGGAGACTTTGGTTGCTCAGCCTCGTGTTCTTCTCCCTCATGGAGCAGATCCTTCTGGATGGTGGGAATTTCTGTGAAACTGCCTGATGTCTTTGATCTCTTGGAAGGTTCACCTTTTGAGGCCTTCCTTGAGTACACCTTGGGTTTAGGTTGCGCCACCGTCTCTTTTCTTTTCCTTGATCATGTAGTGGGAGGAGATTTTGAAGTTTCCCTCGTTGGGGAAGCAACAGCAAAAGCACTATCAGTCTCACTCCCTGGCTCATCCTCGAGCTCACCATAGGTTAGAGTGACTCCCTATAGCTTCAATTGGGTGATCTGACCATTGATCCATTCCTTGGTTCTTTCCTTGATCGGATTTATCAGAATATCAAGGTCATTGACCTCTTCTTCATTCCAATCAATTAATGGTAGTGGGAGATTGGCAACTATACCGTATCGAGGATCAATCACTGTATTTTCATCCTCCACTATTTGGTCTGGCACAGGGAACAAGTTGACCTTCTTGACAAATTACATCGTCATGCCCATGTAGTGCCACATTTGCACTTCTTTTTTGTCCCTATAGTTGGCCCAAAATTCCTCAATATCATGTGTGTGGGCGTGTTCAATCACAACCATCTTCCTGAGCTTGTTGTATGGATCCATCTGCGGTCGAGCCGTGTATAGCTCCAGGTTATATTCTATGAGTTCTTTATCAGAAAGGTTTGCACACTAGGATGTGTGGAGTTCATACATTCCTTGGCCGAAGGAAAGGGATAGGGAATCCCTGCCTTATGCTTATTGCTTAAGAGAGTGTGCCCTCGATGTAGCTGCCGAGAGAGTTCAAGCAGTATCAACCGGTCATTTGGGTATTAGGGCAGCTTATAAGGTTTCTCTGAGAAACCCTTGGCTAGGATATAGGTAAACTTGGGAAATTGTATGAATAGAAAGCTTAATCAGTGGATGTAAGCATTGACACTATGTGAGACCCTTCTTTCGAAGTCTCCTCCAAGCATAATAATAATGTGGCCTATGAAGGCATCATTAACTCTGTAGTAGTCCTTCTTAAAATTCTTGTATTGGAGCTGAGGGTACCTGTCATGGACCTTAAATTCCCTGCCTGGATTTGTATTTGGTGCTACAAATAATCCCCTGTACTGGGCATGGTCGGCAAGCAAATAAACAAGGTATGATGTCATGTAGAATCGTGAAGTCTTCTTTACTACCAAAAATTTCTCATGTAAGCAATTACTAATCATTCCCGCCCAGTAGAATTTGGTTTTTCCTCGAAGGATCTCTTCCACGAAGTATAGCATCAATTCCTAAAAGAAGGTTGCAGTTGGAAGGCCCATAGCTTTGCTTAGTAAGGTTACCAAGTCATGGTAATCCTCGTAGAAATCACTTCGGAAGAGCTCTTGGGTACTTTATTTGCGTTGCACCTCTTTTCTTTCAGCCAGTATTCATTGATGAGCCTTTTGCACTTGAGGGGGTCCTCATCCCATGTCTCCTTTCCATCTTCCTTGGATGCCTCCTCCATCTCTCCAAAGGTAGGGAAATGAAAAGTCTTCCCTATTGATTTGGTAGACAAATCAGCTAACACATTCCCATCTATGTCTATAATTGTTCTAGAATTTTCTTGATACACCTCCCTGCAAGCCCGAGCTCAAGAGCAATGAGGGCAGGTGGAAAATTATCAGCCTTGGCCAACCAAGTGCTTCTAATATTTTTGGAATTTTCTATTGTAGGATTGATTTGAACCCTTTGCTTGAATTCATCAATATCTATGTGTCCCCGATTTGTGTCTGAGATCTCCCTCCAATCTGTGGTGACTTTGGAGTTAAGGGGCTCCCCTTGGATTTTTATTTCATCTGGTCTTTATCCTCTTTTCCTTAGGGTGCTTTAGTTGGCTTCTTTCCTTTGTCTTTCTCCATGACCACCTCTGAAGGTCCTACACCTGGTTCCATCTATCCTACGAGCGAGAGAGAGCAGTAGACACATTTGAGCATGAAACATAAGGAAAGTTAGCCAAAATCCTGCAAAACAATGTCAGATTAGATAGTTTACCATTTAAAAAAAAACCCTAACATCTCTATAGATTGACATTAACCTTTCACAGGAGGGAGTTACAACAATTCAAGCTCAGGGGTGCAGACTTCCCTGGGCTGGTAGCCATTCTATAGAAGGGACAACAATCAGGACACGGTGGTCCACCTGTCCCAACCCGCATCAAGATTTAGTCATAAGGTGGGGTCCACCAAGGAGGCCAGTCCATTTTGGCACGTGGGTCGAGATCAATTTGAAATTTTGGAGTCAGCAGGCTCATCTTTCAAGTATGTGGGTGCAATAGGTTGCCTGGTTGTTTGAGGGTCTGTCGTTGAAACAACGTTGGCAAGGCGACATTCCATAGGCGAGGTTCTGCCATGTGGGACCCATGGCCTCAAAGGACGGTGGATGCTTCATCATTGAAGTTCAAATCATTCAAAAGGATGTAGTTTTGAAAGGTGCAGACGGACGGTGGGTGACAACCGTTCCAGACAACGAAGGCCAGACAGAAGTTTGGGCAGGGACAAACTTGTAGCATTAGGACTGCAAGGGCTCAAGGCATCATTCTTTTATCATCAGACAGTCCAAAGGAGATGGGGAGGTCAGGTCACATGTAGCAGGATGACAAGAATCATTTTCCATTTGGGAACGGCGGGACCAGGACGGAGTTCCACTAGTGGCCGCCCGTGGGGAACGACCTGTTTAAGGTTCAACACTTAATCATTTTCATCCTTGTATACAAGCGGATACGGCGGGCTCGAGACCCAAAGGGAGGAAGGTCGGTCATCAAGGGTCATTTAGGATGGCGAACTCACCACAGTGGCTCGTGAATAGAAGTCTGTAAGGAGGGACCCAAAAAGAGGTTTACACTTAGTTGTTTAAAATCCTAGAGGAACAGACAACAATGTGGAGGTCGGGACCTAATCGTCGGAAAGGCTTGAGAACCTCGTTGTTAAGGGTGGACATTGTGGTGTCGGAAAAAAGGGAGTGGCACCCCGTAAAGGTTGGCCCAAAAAAAAAGATCGCTTAGATTTGGGCCGAGACAGTGGATAAGGCTATGGAGCCTGATGGGCAAAGGGATGGGTCGCATAAGCTATTTCAAACAGTGAAACCAAGGCAAAATTCTGCAAGCAGAAGTATGCAGGGTTCAATCCACAATGGGTCAAGACTTAAGTTGTTTGGCTTGATGGGCAATGATAGGAGCGAAACCCGACCGTCGGGAGGCCATGATTGAATAGCCATTTGAAATAGCAAGGCTAAAAGGCATTTTGTAGGTGGAAACACGCGTCTGGGGACCCGAGAGGGTTGATGGCTCTCCATTTAAGGTTCATGATTTTTAGCTGAGTTTAGGATGACTGATTATGGGGTGCCCTCCTGCGAGGGAGGACCCGGTGGTGGATTTTTCCATTTCAAGTTTTAACTATTTTCAAAGTAATGGTGACGGTGATGGTTTGGTTGTAGGTCCACAAGGCATGGATGCCCTGGTTCAAGAACGACCAAGATGGGGTTGGGTTCTGCACACGGCCCGTGAAGGATTTTCAACGGATTTTGAAATTCTAAGAGGTGGGTTTTGTCCACCGAGGTCTACTTTACTTAGTTTTAAAGCTTTCTTTTAAAGATTTAACAAATTTTCATGGAATTTGAAGAAAACTTGAAATGGGCACGCAGCGGATGACTAACTTGTTAATCCTAATGGAGATGAGTGAACCAACAACTACCAAAGGCTTCAAAGTGGCAATGGAGCTTAGAGGGCATGAATGCGATGTTTGCAAAGGGCTCTGACTCACTTTTGAACAACTGACAAGTGAAAATCACAGCTCAAGAGGGGCTATTTATAGAAAATGGTGCATTTAATGCACCTCATTAATGCTCATATGGCGGTGTTGAAGGTTGGTGGTTAGTCATTTTAAAAGCGGTCATGGGAAGGACGGAGCCTGCTAGGTGGATGACAGTGAGGAGTTAGACATTTGGAAGGTCAGTAGTGAAAATGGCAATCAGGGCCGCGGGTCCCGCAGCGTGGCAGGACGCCAAACGAAGGTCGTTTGGAACGACCGCGAATTGATGGAAACCCACATGGGGTGGCCTGATTGGGCGGACCCACGCTTTTCCAAGGATGCCAGTTCTAAAGAGTAAAGGAAAATAACTAAGGAAGCTCTGCAAAGGCCCAAAGCCTTAAAAATTTGAGGGTAGAGAAACATGGCCAACTCAAGTTGATTCCCCTAAGAATCATTGACCACTTAGAACACAAAAATAGGGGGCACACAAAATGAGGCAGCGACAAAAGTGACCTAGCAAAGTGAAAAGAAAGAGGGCCCCCATTCCGAATGGGGCGTGTGTGCTATAGGTACAACACATTGTATAGTAGTACAAAACTATGGCCATAGTGAGTGTCATAGCCACCCTGTGCACCTATTAGTTTTCCATACACCAGGCACTTAATTAACCAGAGTTTTCATACTTAGTAGAAGGGTATAGTAGTGTGATAGAGTTAGTTAGGTAGGGGTACACAAAAAAGCTCAGATGGAAACTGAGATGGTTCCCAATGCAACCTTTCGATGAAGGGTAGGACCACTTCTAGTCAGGAAGTGTGTGGGGGACCGCTTAAGTCTAAGGTTGGAGGTAAAGCAGTCGGATGATGTGTTCCCTCTCATCAGTGGCATGTCAATTCTTAGATGACAACAAGAATCAAATGAGGTTCTCTAACCCTTTCCTCTTACAACTCTTTATTTAACTTAGATTTGTATAATTTTGATATTAATGTTATCAGATTGCATGGTGTTCCTGAGAAGATTATCTCAGATAGGGACGCAAGGATAACCTCCAAATTTTGGCAAACTCTTTTCACCTCCCTTGGGACCCAATTAAACATAAGTTTTTCATACCACTCGGAGATAGATGGTCAGATAGAAAGTGTGAATTAGGTTTTAGAAGACCTTTTCAGAGTATATTGTATGGATCAACAATAGAAGTGGGAGGATTACCTTCCACTTGTGGAATTTTCCTATAATAACTCATAGCATTCAATGATCAAGATGGGCCCATTTGAAGCATTGTATGGAAGGTTGTGTTGAACTCCTATAAAATGGGATAAGCTAGAAGATAGGATTATCCTTTGTCCAGAAATTCTTTAAGAAATGAAGGAACAAATTAGGTTGATCAGAAAAATTCTTGCAGAATCCAATGATAGGAAAAAAAGTTACAGTGATGCAAAACAAGTACCTAAACATTTCGTAGTAGGGGAAAAGGTTTTGTTGAGAGTAAAACCACATAAAAGTGTAATTAGATTTGGGAAGTCATCCAAGCTAGCTCCTCGCTATGTTGGATCGTTTGAGGTTCTTGAGGAAATCAATCTAGTTTCCTAGCGAATTCTACCACCAGCACTTGCTAAGATGCATAATGTGTTTCATGTGTCATATCTTAAAAATGATATACCTGGTAATAATCACATGATTGATTGGAATGCACTATAGGTTCAGGATCCAAGAGTGGTCAAAATCAAGCCACTCAGGGTGCTCGAAACATGTAGGCTCTACCTATGTAATAGGGATGTGTTCCAATACAAGGTCCAGGATCAAATGTAGGATGTGTTCTTCTATATAGATATGGTGTGTGAAATTTGTAGTATGAAAACCTCTCATATCTTGGTATTCCCAAGCAAAGGACTCTTTGTGGGAACGCAACATGGCAATAAGGTCTTCTAATTGTGAGGCACTCAAGTTGGGATTTATGTTAAGCATTTTTCTAGGCAAGATTTCCATGGCTTGAGACTGTATAGGGGTATTTACAGCAAACAATTATGAATTAAAGGAATATGGACCAAAAATTTTGGATATAAAAAATGGACTATATATACAAGTATGCAGTAATAATTGATGCAAAGTAATAAAATGCTAAATAGACTGTGAATTACTAACTAGTGGAAAATTTCCAAATGGACAATTATCACTTATACCCGTAAGAAAAAACATTTTCTCTAAAACATTATCAAGCAAATAATAATTTTGTAAGGAATTATTAATAATAGTGTCTTCCAATATATCCTCAAATTCCCAACTTTGATCTATTGTCAAAATAGGTAAAGTTTCTTCTAAATCACTATCGATCTGTAATGGATCCTCTATTTCCAACAATGGTTGTGTAGGAGGGTATAGTGTCAATTGTTTCATTTGCTCCACATTTGAAATCACCATGTTTCCAGACTTGCAATTAATGAAAGCATTAGCAGTGGCTAACCAAGGTCTTCCTAAAATTAAGGGGTAGCCCCATCTTAATCTTTGGTTGCAAAATCATTAAAAAAATTGGATACTCCAAAGACTCAATAGAAATAATGATGTCTTCAATCACACCTCTTGGTTTTATAAGGGAGCGATCAGCCATTTACAAGACCATTGGATTAGGTCTTAGTCCTTGAAGGGCTAGTCTATCCTTAGTCTCATTAGTCATTACACTTATAGTTGCTCCTAGATCCACAAATGTGTTTGGAATGACTACATCACCAATACATACCTTTATCATTGGATCCCTGCATTCACATACTTAGGGATTGAGAACCTACCCAACATCAAACCAGCTAATTTTCCAATGACTCAGATTGTCTTGGGGTAATGTTTCTTCTATTGCTTTCTCCCACATAGTTCCTTACTACTTTGGTGTACATCAGAACATCTCGAATGGCTTATAACAAAGGAATCTTAATGTTAACATTATGTAACTCATTCATAAAATTAAAATCTGATTGAGATGTTTCTGGTGGTTTTGGTTGCTCTTGCAACCTATCAGGAAATCGGGGCCTTGGTTTCTCTTCTTCAATTGGAGAATCCTCTACTTTTGTGATAGTTGTCCCCTAAAGATTCCTTCTTGATCGTAAGGGTACACCATCAATTTCCAATGCATTGACAGGATAAGTCGCATACCCTACCACTTCATTATTATAAACCGGTTGAACCACCTTATTATTCAAATTGGGTGATGGTTGTGTGGTCATAGGCCTAGCTTTCAAAGGTTGAGGCAAAATAGATGGTTTATTAGATGATGATGGAACAAGTGGCAAGAGTTGTTGGTATTGTTGATAAGGATTTATTGCTAACGGTGGTGGATATGGATAAATGACTAATATTGTGGATATGTTGGTGGCAATACTCACCATCCTTTCCATGATTGTGGAGCATGGGGATATTTTTGTGGCCATTAGGGGTATTATGGGGGTTTTTTCCAACTTCCATACCATCTAGGTTGGTTTGGGAAATAATTTTTTTGAAAATGACTTTGAGGTGTTGCTTTGTAATCAGTTGGGGCATTGCTCTTGGTTCCCAAGGTTTTCATTGGGCCATAAAGTAAATAGGCTCATCTGTGTATTCTACCTCATCCATACCTACAGGAAGAGGTTTTAGAACAATGTCCCTACTGGCTTCCTCTAGAGAAGAGATTTTTGTTCTATTATATGGACATTCTTCACCACTATGCCTTTTATGACACATAGGAAAAAAGACAACTAAGGATTTTTCAGCTTCCTCCTACTTCCTTCATGTATACAAAGTATCTATCTACTTACCCATTTGGTTGTTTAGGTTGATCTTAAGATCCTCAGGTAATGTACTAAAATATCATTTTGTAACTCAAGATGTCTCTTCAGGAGAAACATGCTTCCCGACACACCCCCTAGATCAGCGGGTAGACCTTGAATAGTTCCTACACACATCACAAATGCCATCAAACCTCATTTTAGAAATATCACCTCCACCCATGAGATTTAAAGTATCTAAACATTCATCTCTAATTCATCCAAGGAAGAGCATTTTTACAGTGTCATGGGTCAACCTTGTATGCTTAGTTCTTTGTAGACTAAATAGGAAACACTCCAAATAATCCTCTAGAGTTTCTTCTTCATGTTGTGTGATGCGAAATATCTCATTTCGTGCATCCTTAGTCCTACAGTATTCTTGGTATTTTCCAAGAACTTTTGTTTCATATCATCCCAACTACAAACAGTTTCTCGTCCTAGTCCCATAAACCATCTCAATACAACATCCTTTAGAGTGGTTGGACACAATTTTAGTTTTTGTGCTTTAGTTTGATAGTCGTAGCAATGACATAGAATGTCAAATTAAAAAAGGAACATATCAGGGTCTTCCATAGAAAGACCTAGAAAGATGGGAAAAGCTAAGTGTAGTATGTTCTTCGTAGGTGCTTCCTCTTTTGGATGTAATATAGGAAATTCAAAAGTAATTGGCTTGTTGTTGGCCAATGCCCTTTCATTTTTGTTGAATCTTGCATTGTTGTTGTTATTGTTGTTGTTGTTGTCATTCTCCATGGTTTCAAGTGGCCAAGGGGTATAGATAATCTTAGTTGGCTTAAGGTCTCTTTGGGTCGGACCACTTTGAAGTTCGTAAGAATTTTGAAATAATTTAGAAACCCTTTTGTACAATTCTTCAAAAGAATCTTGATGGGTACTAGAAGGGTTCTCAACAATGGTAGACTCAATAACACATTTTTCAATATCTGGTTTGACTAATTCTTTCATAGATGATGTGCGGACAACTAATGGTTTCGATTTATTTTTTGAGTTTTCTTGTTGTGAACTACTTCCCTTACCCTTTTTAACAAATCTCGATATACTATCTCTACTCTGATTCATGAACCTATATGATTTATAACAGAGAAAACTAAGGGTAATTATTCAAACAAGGTCAATTGTCGTGTAGACTTTCTCCTTAGCACACTAGTCCTAACTTAGTTCATTGGACTAACAGGCCTTTAACACCTTTTCCCTACAACAGTGCCAAAATTATTAGATTAAACTATGGACTGATATTGAAGACAAACTATCCTTGTAATTCTATCAAATTGGTAAAATTATTTGGATCAACCCTCGAGAATTTTGTGTTAGTTTCATCAGTTTATTCCTAAGTGTCAATATAGGAATCCTAGACTTGTGAAAGGTGTTGTGGTAGTTTACCTAAGGGATGAAAACAATGAACTAGGTGGGGATGGGTGCAACTAACATTTAATCTATATTCATTTAGAAATTTGGTTTTTAGACTCCCTATCAATTCTGTGACAAGAACCTATGCCAGGAACAGTCTACAACAAAGACAGATTAATGATAGGAAATAAAATATATTTAATGCTTCACACTGAAAAATGAATTAATAGAATATAATTAAATAATAGAATTGAAATGTAATGTGCTAAACTAAATTCACATGTATAGCAACCACAATGATACATACTTATTGAAAACTAAACTCACCTGTAACAGTAAACCCACTGATTAACAACAAACACAATAATTATGAATTAACAGTAATTATAATTAAAGATTAAAATAGATTTAAAACTGAAAAGATCTATTACCACACAATGTACTAATACTATAATGATTCACCAAGGAACTAAGGAAGTGGGCCTTTCCTTCTTCGATTATCAGTTGATAAAACTTTGAACGAAATCTTACTTCACACTAATCAATACTCATACGAATGGTATTTTAAATCATAGTCTTTTAAAAAAAAATAGAAGTTTATGGAAGTATATTATCGATATGAATCTGAGTCTTAACATACATATTTATAGATATTATGAGCCGCTAAGTCTATAACTAATGCTAATCAAAAACCTTATAAGTTTCTAGGTTGCTTTGGCTTGCGGCTAACAATCTCAAAAGCTAATTAGAAATAGATTACAAACTTTCGATATTGTTTCAAAATAGAATAACAACTCGGAACAAACTTAGCAAAAATGACACATGACTTTGAACGGATTCATCTCCACACAATTGGTTCTCTTGTACCCATGAGATATCAACCTAGTTATCCCCTGCTATCATAGTCATGAAGATAATAAATAATTGAAGGTTTTGATATATTTATAAGTTTTTATCTTTTCTTCACATTTTATAAAATATCGTCACTTCATTAACAAATAGTGATAGGAATAACAAAGGATACTATAGAAATGGAAAGGTAAAGGGAAAATAAAAGGTAAGAATGATAACACATTTCACCCCCATCATATTTAATAAAAATTTCAATTGGTTGTTAGCCATGTCTTGCTATTTGGGCTCGATTCTTTTTTCAAAAAAAGAAGAGCATGTTAAAAATATAAAGCTCAACTCTCTAATGAGAAGCACGAGGGTATTTGAAATGAAATTACGTCTGTTGCTAAAGTCAATGTAAACCTTATCAAGTCATGACAAAAAGTTATACAGTTGGCGACAAATTTAGAATGTGTAAAAATGCTAATGGTAGACAACTAAGGCCACAGGGATAATGCCACGAAGGTGGAATAAACCTTATATGTTTGAAATTCAAATTCTCCATGTTTAATATATGGCTCTCATCACATCAAGATGCATGGTAACTGATTTTATTAACATAATATCTTTCTAAGAAAGTCGATGGTATATTTTGGAAGCTAAGAATCACCCCGGTTAGTTAATAATAAACTCTTGACAAACTAACCTCTATGTGGCATCTAATCCAAAAAGGATAATTCAGTTAAAGCAAAGTTGTGAGCATAGGTTAAAAAGAACATGATATGTTTTTTTGAAGGTGGCGAAACCATCTAGAAAATAGCCACCCTATTCACACCAAAATGCCATGATAGCAAATCCTCAACCGAAGCATTCATCCTTATCTTTTTATATATGTGTGTAAATAACCGAATCTTGTTTCCTTTTCTTTTTATATATGTGTGTAAATGAAGCTGAGCTCTGAGAGTATGTGAGAACAAGTTTTTGTAATCAATGGCATGTCTTTTTACGTCTATGGTGTCTACAATTGCTATCTTGCTAATTGAGTAATATGTAAAATTGTTTTGTTTGAATCTTTTAAACTATCAGATTAGTCTCAGTTGTATTGTGGAGAGTCGATATGGATTTTGTATAAGTTACACGTTAGTAATATTATCCTCTACCATTCATCTCGTAGTTACGCAAGTTATGATGAAGTATTTTAAGGAACTTATAAAGACGTCTAGGGAGGTTTCCTTCTCTAAAAAAGAGACTCATTATCTTTTTGTGTATTTTCCTTATGCCACCGAGGGACTGTCAATAGGCTAGAGAATGCTAGATATCCTTTGAGCCTTGTCAGTCGATTTCTTGATAGCTTGTAAACACATAGATGCCTCCAAAAGCAGATGTTCCACCTATAAGTTGCAATATGTAACAAAGTTGGGTGGTATACTTGATCCATGTATAAAGTCACCTTGTTTAGAATCTTTGTAGTTTTGTTATTTATTAAGCTAGTTGTGAGTCAGTCTCAGCATGGTGATCTTCTTGTGAGTTTTTGGAACAACGCCTTCACCTCCAAGAAAATTGATTCTTGAACCAAGGTTCTAAAGTTATTTAATCTGGTTTGGTTCTTTATTAATGTAAAGACAACCAGTACCTCCTTAATTAAGAAAAGTATTTAGTGCACAAGTATAAGCTCACAAATTTGGAACTTATAAAATAAGTAGGAAAGATTAATTCTTCTACTCTGAAAAATACCAAGGAAGGTTTCGAATATCTATAAAAATCATAAAATAATTTACTACTTCATTCTTTGCTTAATTAGGATTAGAGAAATAACCTCGAGGATATTGAGGATCCTTTAACTAAGTTGTATAAGAAATATTTTTATCATTAAATCCTTGACCATTTAGATTGTGCTATGACAAAGAGAACCCTATGAGTATGAGGGTATTTGAGCTATGACTTACCCATGAACCATGGGATATACCCCAAAATGTGGAGGTTCTAAGAACCTAAAATGTCATCACAAAGAGGTTGATTGTATCCTCCTATCGATTGCATTTTATTTAGAGCTTGTTTGTTAAGTGGGACAGGTAGTCCAATAAGCCCTAGGTTTTATTTTTAGATCTTTTTTTTCGATTGGGATAGATAGTCCAATGAGGCCTAGGCCAGTAGCTTTCTCCAATTCAAGCAGGGTGGTGAACCTTGACTACGCTCTTGCAGCATTGTACATTAGTACAAAACTATGGTCATAGTGAGTACATCATAGCCACCATGTGCACTTGTCAGTTCACCTTACCCCAACCACTTAATTAACTAAAGTTGTTGTACTTAGTAGGATGGTATCCTTAGCAATGCAACAGAGTTAGTTAGGTGGGGCTACACACCTAAACTCAAATGGATAGTGAGAGGGTTCCCAATGCAACCTTTCGATGAAGGGTAGGGTTCCATCTAGTCAGGAAGTGTGTAGGGGACCACTTAAGTCTGAGGTTGGAGGTAAAGCAACTAGATGATTCTTTCCCTCTCATCAATGGCATGCCAAGTCTTGGATGATAGCAAGAATTAGATGAGGTTCTCTGACCCTTTTCTCTTACAACTCTTTATTTAACTTAGATTTGTATCATGTTGATATTAATGTTAATAGTTTGCAAATAAAAATGATGATTAATGATGCAACCTTATTTCTTTATCTGAATATGAAATTGAAGTGCAGTAGCATGAATATTTATACTTGCTTGTTTCAAAACAAAACAAAAATTCATTTAATTCTCTTTTTCATGTTTTACTATTAGGGCGAAATCGCTCGATTGATCTGTGTCAGAAGGTGATTGGTTGTTACATGTGATAACAGAGTGTCTGGGTTAAACACTCAGTCTGAGGAGGTCATTGCATAAGTATTGCACATAAATTACATGACTGACATTTGAAAACCTTGTGCTAGAGATGCTTCTCATGAAACAAACTGTCAGGAAATTGATCATAGGTAACGAGTGTTTCTTGCAAGCTAAAAAGGCAAGAGAAGCCTTATCTAAAACCATCGAAGGATCAAATTTTGAAGGCAAAGCATGGTTGGGGGAGGAGGCAACCTTTGCTCATGCACACAACCATGAAGAAGGTCAAACTGCTAGAAATTCGAAAGTGAAGTTGGATTAGATTTTGGCTCTTCTACAAGAAACATGGGCCAGAGTTGACCATGTAGAAAGAGAAAGGGTGGGTAAAGAGCCTACTTTTAAGGGTGACTCGAGAAGTCACCATGTAGATACTAATCAGAGTGACCATGATGACTCATATTTGCAGTCCAAGTCGCCAAAAATGGATAGAGAGAAATTGTTTTGAGAGTTATTTAGAGATATGAAAAGGGTAACTTCACCAAAGTTTGATGGATCAGACTTTGATGATGCTTCTGAAGCTTTGTTAGTTGAAATGGAGAAATATTTTGAGATTCAAAATTACCCCGAAGTTACAAAGATAGTATGGGGAGCTTTTCAATTAGTTGGGGAAGCATCCACTTGGTGGACAAACAAGAAAATGGAATTGGGCATAAATGTAAAAAGATTAACATGGGGTGAATTTGTTGCCATTTTCAGATAGAGGTGGTTGCCCTAATTGTATTATGACCAAAAAATGATGGATTTCCAAAACCTGAAACAAGGGGACCTAACAGTCAATTAGTACTAGGAAAAATTTACTTATCTCCTTAAATATGTACCCCAGTATCAAGTAGATGAGAGATTTCATATAAAGAAATTCATCGTGGAACTAAATGCCCAAATTGGTGGTTAGGTAGATATTCATGGACCCACCACAATGGATCAATTTTATGAAAAATAAATTAAGCAGGAGTAGAGAGTTAAATCCCTGGAATCTTTTATGGAGAAAAGTTTGAAAAAGTACAATTGGAATCAATCTTCCCATCCCTTCAAGAAAAAGGGAGAGAAATCATACTTTCAAAGAAAAGGGAGCAAGGGTCACCATGAGAATAGGGGTGAAGACCATTAAGACAAGGGGAATGGAGGAAATCAAAACAATAATGGTTAGAGGAATCAAGAAGCTTTCAAAAAAACTACTAAAAAGTGAGGACCACCTGGGGGCTAGTTTACATGTGGTGGGGACCATTAAGCCAATTAATGTCCCACCAAAACATCAGGTCTTGCACCTCGTGGATATCCTTACTTCCTCAGTAAGTTGATTTTCAATAATAGATTCATGTTGCACTAGATAATAGACAAGTGGAATACCAGATAACCCCCATCAAGACCACAAGTATGTTGTTTGGCACACCTATTTAAGTTTTAATTGATACTAGAGCAATTGAATGCTTTGTATCGCGTAAAGTCTTAAGTAAAATTTTTAGAAGGGTTGGATTTATGTAAAACTCTTGGTCAGTCAAATATGCAAATCAATCAAGGGCTCAGGTAGAGCAATGCATGTTTGAGGCTAGGGTAGACTTGTAAAATTTATGAAAGAAGTTAACCTCTATGTGGCTCCCTTAGGATCCTATGATATCACATTAAGAATCAACTGGTTATGGAGACACAGAGCAAAGGTGAATTGTTTCACTAAAATAATTGAATGCTTAGATGACCAGGGAAAAAAGTCCTCATCCAAGGAACTGCAAGAACAGTCAAGTTAAGAAAAATTTCCACAATTCAACTCAAGAGAGCCAAAGGAAGGGGTTGTCAATTGTTTGCAGTCAAAATGGAAGAATTAGAAGAGCTAAGGGAAAACCAATATATTACCTTCTTTGATGACCTAATGTTTTATGAAGCCCAAAAAACACCAATAGAAGAGTTTGGGGAAGTCTAAAAAAAAAAGGGTTTAGAATGGGACAATTATCCTTATCTTTGGGATTATGCAGATGTTTTTCCTAATGAACTGCTCAGATTACCATGCAAAAGAGCATTCAATTTTTCCATTGATCTCATACCTGGATTAGAGCAACTATTACTGAGTTAATGGAATTGAAAGCGCAACTACAAGAACTTTTGGATAAGAGTCTGATATGACCTAGTGTTTCACCTTCGGGGCATTGCTAATATTTTTCAAGAAGTATGGCACCCTAATGCTATGAATAGATTAACGAATGCTCAACAAGGCCATAATAAAAACAAATATCCCTTACCATGCATAAATGATCTCTTCAATCAAATGCGAGGGGTGACGATATTCTCCAAGATCGATATGTGATCAGGATACCATCAGTTAAGATTACGAGATGAAGACATTCATAAAACCACTTTCAGAAAAAGGTATGGGCACTATGACTTTATAGTGTTACCCTTTTTTCTGACTAATCCACCAGTTGCTTTGATGAATTCAATGAATAGTATGTTATGAGATTGCCTCAACAAATTTGTGCTCATTTTTCTTGATAATATCTTGATATACTCAAAAAATGAGGAAGAACATCTCATGCATTTATAGTTTGTACTACAAAGTTTGAGAGGGAATAAGCTATATGGAAAGTTATCTAAGGGCTTATTTTTCTAGAAGGAAGTAAAATACCTTGGGCACATCATCTCCGCAGAAGAGATCACGGTAGATTCGTAAAAAATAAAGGTAGTCTTGGAATGGCCAAAGCCGAAAAATGTGCATGAAGTTCACAGTTTCATGGGTTTGGCAAGGTATTATAGGAGGCTCATACCCAATTTCTCCAAAATAGCATGTCCTATTACCTCACTTGAGAGAAAGGGGAGGAGATTCAATTGGATGGAAAAATGTCAAGGGGCTTTCAATATACTAAAAGAGAAATTGACTATTGCACCAATACTAAAAGTACTCGATCCTGAGGGAAAATTTGTAGTCATCATGGATGCTTCAGGTGAAGGATTAGGAGGTGTACTCATGCAGGATGGGCAAGTGATAGCCTATGAGTTCAAGAAACTAAAGAACTATGAGAAAAATTATGCACCTCATGACCTAGAATTAGCGGCAATTGTGCATGTGTTATTAGATGTGGCAACATTATTTGTTGGGTAAACCCTTTGAATTAAGGTCATATCACCAAGGTTTGCATTATTTGTTCACTCAACCTAATTTGAATGCTCGTCAAAGAAGGTAGGTTGAGTTAATATCTAATTATGACTTTGAAATTAGATATATTAAAGGGAAAGAGAACCGAGTAGTAGATGCTCTCAGTAGAAGGAGGCATGTTTCCTCCATGATGCTAGTATGAACTAGTTTCTATAGTCAGGTGCTACAACAGTCCAGTGGGGACAAATACTACAAGCCAGTCAGGCAAGCTCTATTGGATAACCCTCAAGACTCTAGATATGACAGGTTTCAGTTTGAAATAGATGGGCTACTCTGATATATGGGAAGAATTTACATTCTTGACTAAGGCGAGTTAAGGAACACAATTTTAAGAGAAATTCATGTTGCACCATACTCAGGACACCCAAGGGTGACAAAGATTTTGGCTGAAATCAAGCCTTTATACTTTTGGAAGGGAATGAAAAGGCATGCTGCTAAATATGTGGAAGAATGTTTGGAATTTCAGAGTGTAACAACATAACCTAACATGCAATGAGTAGCCAATATATTGTTTCTCCTACCAACAAAAATTATTGCACAAGTGCACAATCACAATGACTAAACAAAAGCTTTCATGGTTGCATCCATAAGAATGAAAATTATATTTTTAATAAGGTAATATGAACTACTAGGTTTACATATGATCATTCCATCCTAGCAACTAACACTTTTTCATAGTATTAGGGCATGTTCAGAACATTTATAAGTTGAGATAAGAATCATTTACCTCTAAACCAGTAATGAAGGAGAAGCTAGATTCCAAAAGTGAAATAAGGAAACTAAGACATACCTCCTCCGTCCTCCTTAATATTTTGAAAGAAATTTGATAACATAAGCAACCAAATTACCTATAATAGCCATATCCTTTCAAACAAATCAAAGATATCTTATTGAAGATGAAAACACAAGTATCCGAGTGAGAATCATCTACTCATCTAAAAAAAAATATGACACCAAATAAATATCACATCATCATTTGCATAATCAAATCTATACCATTTGTTGCATTATCTTGAAGTGGAAGGGAGAGATAGCATCACTGAGATGATTTATACCCTGCCACAAAGCCATAGGCTTCCCTATGCTACCCTAGGAATGAAGCCCGACCCATCACGAAGAGTCTAGAAATCTGTGGCCAACATGTGAGAAAATTGTGCAACTATGGGGTAACTGACACATGCAAACTATTATTGCCTCAAGCAAAAATTGAAGCATATTTCCTACCCATGATGTGATTCAATTTAAATTCAACAGTCCTCTCATTTTGAATTAACTACTTGGCCAAAGCACTTGTTTATTATTTGAACCCTCAGGTCTACCTTGGTAGTCACTTTCACCTTTACATGTGTTGTTTAAATGTTTACCACCTTTATGTGTCATTTAGTCAAAAATTAGGGCTTATTCCGTTGTTACAATTCCAATCTTAATCCCCTCTTAACACAATGGATTATGCCATTAGGACCTACTAAAGTAAAACTAGTTTAGCATGTCTTTCTTTTTTATCAGTCAACCAATCACTAGTTTTCATGTGCAGATTTAGATTCAATTGACCCATCTTGCATGGAAAACTAGTACTAACAATAGGTTCACAAGTTAGTAAATGCAGGAATCCCATAATTCAGTAAGGTACTTTGTAGGGGTCATATGATCTTCAAATGTGGAGTTAGGGTCATTACACCCAAGAACCCATAACTGGAATTCACCAGCATAAAATGCAGCATTTTTCTCTTGATATTAAATCAATTTAGCTATTGCAAGTTCAATTTGGGAAAGAGCGGCAACTGTTGAAAAAATGGTTTACTCAACCATAGCACAAAACCTTAGAAAATATGCTTTATACCACTCAACATATAGATGGTTGTGTCTTTATATCACTTAGCATATAGATGGTTATGTACAGCCTATGTGTCATAGGGTTGTAAATGAACAACAAAAAACTAATGTAGTACTTCCCCATGTTTGTTGTATACTACTACAGAAGTCATGTGGAAATACCTTCACCATTCATTTGTTTCTAAGTAAGCATTGTGTTAACAGAAATTTTATGCTCAGTTCATGGTTCATGGACACCAGTATTCTACTATCAAATATATATTTATTGGCCCTTCATTTCACAAGGAAATTGCAGACCCAAGGTTTTAGTTCAACCTAGTTTGTTTATAAGAAAAAAATTCTATTCTAGCTCCCTTGTTAATCAGATATGCAATCCTCAGAACAAAAAATACAACCCTTAATTGATTTACATCTTGGATAAAATACCAAAAGAATTATTATCATTAAATTTAACCTCTTTAATTTGTTTATCATTTTCACACATATATTATTGTACCTATAAAAATGGTTTCTATGTCAGCAGATTGTATGTTCCAAGTTTCATAGGCATCAGGAAAATCTAGTATAAGGGATGAGATCCTTGTCCTCATACCCACATCTTCTTGAGAGAATACTTAAATGTAAAATAACCATACCTCATTCATTTAATCCTATACCCAAAATTGAAATGATATTTCCATACCTGTACCTTACATCTATAGGTTACTAATATTTACAACGATGCTAGCCTTAGGCTTGTTTTCATTTTCAGGCCTTCGGCTATTACCAAAAACTGTGAACTTGTATTTGTAGAAATCTATGCAGCCCCTTTCACTTCCTTCTCCTTTCAAAATAGAATGTCTAAGTACTTACCCCTTCTTTGTTTTAATACCAACCTCCCATTCTTCCTTGCTACGTGGAGATGGGGCCCTTTTTCCAACATCTAGGTGTTAATTTATTTATTTACACCTCATCCTTCTACTAACAACAAACATATGTGTTGGCCTCCCTTTCACGTTTTGTCTTTTTAATGCATTGGAATGATACATACCTTCTTAAAGGTACTCCTTTGATTTTAAAACAATTTATTTGTTTTATGTTCTTCCAACCTTGGGTCCCAACATTACATTTATTAAGGGAATGAATATTGTTATTTTTTTAACACTATTTCCTTTCAGCTTGTGGGTCCCACCTCAAGCTTAATATTTTGTTTGGTTTTTTTGGTTGTTGATAGGAATCTTTAGAATATTCCTCTTCTTTTTTTAAAAGAATATAAATTTACCAATTTCCTATTATTATTTATTGTATTTCTATTTATTTATTATTATTGATATATATATAGTTTTTTTTATTTACTCATTTATTATTATTATTATTATTTAAAATCTGAAATTTCACATTTTAAATTAAAATAAATATGAAATTATTTAGAATCGTGATTTTAATTCATAATTGATTTTTTGTCTCAAACAAAAACAACAATATATATTGTTTACCCTTCCTAATGCAATATGTGACCTGGTAAATGCACTACGTGCTTGTGTGTGCCACTCTCACACATATTTCCCCCAGATGGCTAGAATCCCCTTCCCGATGATACTCTCTCTCTTTGGAAAGAGGGCATAACTGCCCTGTAACACTCCAAAGATCAGGAATAACATTATCCCATTACAATAAAATCCAATCATATAGCTATTATAAAATTATAGAAACTCATTCATAGCACTACAATTAACCACATTCAATGTACCATCAAAATGATTAATTTTAAACAACTAACCAAAACAATCATTTTAAATCTGGATAGAACAACAAAAAAGACAACAATATAGAATTTTAGGGCCAACCATTATGACAATTAGGTTTCACATTTAGTTGAACATCCATTTCACATGACAATACAAAATTTAGGGTTGGGTCACAATTAGGGTTGTGACACAGAGGGTGAAAGTTGAACATCAAAACCCAATAGGACTACTTTACCCACATGAAATTCCTGAATGGAAATGGTAAGTAATCAATATGGATTTCATGCAAGGACTTCCTATGTCTAGAAATAGGCACAATACAATCTTAGTTATGGTAGAAAAACTCACTAAGGTGGTACACTTTATTCCAGGAAACTTGACTAATGAGGCACCCATGATAACACATAATTTTGTATAGGAGGTTTTCAGATTGCATGGTGTTCCTGAGAAGATTATCTCAGATAGGGACGCAAGGATGGTCTCCAGATTCTAGCAAACTATTTTCACCTCCCTTGGGACCCAATTAAACATAAGTTATGCATACCACTCAAAGATAGATGGTCAAACAGCAAGTGTGAATTAGGTTTTAGAAGACCTTTTGAGAGTATATTGTATGGATTAGCAATACAAGTGGGAGGATTACCTTCCACGTGTGGAATTTACATATAACAACTCATATCATTCAATGATCACGATGGCCCCATTTGAAGCATTGTATGGAAGGAAATGTCAAACTCCTATAAGTTTTGATAAGCTAGAGGATAGGATTATCCTTGGTCTACAAATGCTTTCAAAAATGGAGGAAAAATCGGGTTGATCAGAAAAAGTCTCATAGAAGCCAATGGCAAGCAGAAAAGTTACACTGATGCAAAATAAATACCCAGACATTTCACAGTAGGGGAAAAGGTTTTATTGAGAGTAAAGCCACATAAAAGTGCAATTAGATTTGGGAAGTCATCCAAGCTAGCTCCTCACTATGTTGGATAGTTTGAGGTTCTTGAGGAAGTCAACCCAGTCGCCTACTGAATTTCTCTACCACAAGCACTTTCTAGGATGCATAATGTATTTCATGTGTCATATATTAAAAATATATATACCTAGCAATAATCACATGATTGATTGGAATGCACTGCAGGTTCAGGATCTAGGAGTGGTCATGATCGAGCCACTCAGGGTGCTCGAAACACATAGGCCCCACCTACGTAATAGGGATGTGTTCCAATGCAAGGTCCAATGGGACCAATACACTAAAGATAGTGCTACCTGGGAAGACTACCATGAAATTAAACAAATATTTCCACATCTCATTAGAGACTATGAATTTTTTCTTAAAAAATTTACTTTATTTTTGTGTTTTTAAAACTTCTCATCATCGGGGATGATGGTTCTTAAGGGGGGGAAATGTTACATCCCACCCTAGCTTTCACAAGACTAGTTTTCTTTTTCGTTAATTTTGCAATGATATGCTATAAGTGTGGAAAAACAATGATACTATGATGAAATATGCAATGTTTGATTAAATTTTTGATTGAATTATTGTTGCATGATGCCCTAATTCAGATAGGGGGAGATGTATATAATTTCTTCTTTAAAAAGAAATTATAAATATAAATTTGATATGATGAAGGTATTGAGATATTTTCAGACTAACTACCTTGCTCTTTATGAGTGATGATGTAGGAAAAATCAAGCTTTAACATGACAAAAGAGGGAAAGTGTCATCTGGTAGAAAGATTGTGTTGTGAATTCTACAGTGTTTCCATCTAGGTTCAAGTCAGTTGGGTGAGTTTTGGTCAACCTAAAAAGTCTAGGGTATGTTTTTACCTATTGGAGGTAAGCAACCCCGCGTTGGTTGTTTCGTTACCCATTTTGTGGAGTATGGTTTTAGGGTTTCTAAACCATCTCACCTCTTTCTATATAAATAATCAAGAGAGTGAATATAAGTATGCTTATTTATGCATATATTCGCATTAGTAATTAACATATTTCGACAATGAATCTTTTCCACCAATAATGCCATGTCTTGACGTAACAGTTAACGTTGCCCTTCTTGATAATAATTTTTCCTTATGCAATGATCATTATTTATTTTTATTAATATTTTAAAATAAATTATCTATCTTGGGGGGGCGAGTAACATATGTTTTAATTCATTTGAGGGAGGGAACACATAGGTAGACAGATATAGATATATAGATGTACCTATGCATTTGATAAATGGATACAACACAAACATATATGTGTTATATTGTATATGCTACCATTGGTTGTTTTGGTGGACTACTATTGAAGACAAACTATCCTTTTAATTCTATCAAATTGGTAAAAGTATTTGGATAAATCCTTGGGAATTTCATGGTAGTTTCTTCAGTTTATTCCTAAGTGTCAATCTGATAATCATATACTTTTGAAAGGAGTTGCAGCAGTTTACCTAAGGGGTGAAAACAATGAACTAGGTGGGGATGGATACAACTAACATATAATTTATATTCATTCAAAAAGATGGTTTTTAGACTCCCTGTCAATTTTGTGATAGGAACATGTGCTAGGAACAGTCACAACAAAGACAAATTAGTGATAGGAAATAAAACAAAATTAATGCTTCACACTGCAAATGAATTAACATAATATAATTAAATAATAGAATTGAAATGTGATGTGCTAAACTAAATTCATAAATATCAGTAACCACACCAATTAATACTTATTGAAAACTAAACTCGTGTGTAACAGTAAACACACTAATTAACAACAAACACTACAATTATGAATTAACACAATAATTATAATTAAATATTAAAAATGGGTTTAAAAATGAAAAGACTTATTACCACACAACACACTAATACTGTAATGATTCACTAGGTAACCGAGGAAGTGGGCCTTGCCTTCTTCGATTATCAAGTGATAAAAATTTGAACAAAAGCTTACTCCACACTAATCAATACTCATACGAATGGTATTTTAAATCATAGTTTTTAAAAACACATAATTTTATAGAAGTATATTATCGATGTGAATCTAAGTCTTAACATACACATTTATATGTATTATGAGCCGCTAATTCTATAACTAATGTTAACCAAAAAGCTTATAAATGTCTAGGTTTTTTGGCCTATGGCCAACAACCTCAGAAGCTATTTAGAAATACATTACAGACTTTTGATATTGTTTCAAAACAAAATAACAAATCAGAATAGACTAATAAACTCAAAATAGACTTAGCAAAAATGGCATGAGTTTGAACAGCTTCACCTCCACTCCATTGATGCTCTTGCACCCATGTGCTATCCACCTAGTTATCCCCTGCTATCATACTCATGAAGATAATCAATAAATAATTGAAGGTTTTTATATATTTATAAGTTTTTATCTTTTCTTCACACTTTAGAAAATATCCTCATTTCATTAAAAAATAGTGACATGAACAACAAAGGATACTATAGAAATGGAAAGGTAAAGGGAAAATAAAAGGTAAAAATGATAACACATTTCACCCCCGTCATTTGCCCCCAGCTTAGGGTTTTGCATGTCCTCATACAAAAGAAAATAGGGTACAAACCAGGTGGAGAAACTAGTTTCTATAATGTGTTGGTGATTTCTTTGAACCACAACTCTTTTAGTGCTTGCATCTGTTTCTCATGTTCTTGGTGGGCATAAGAGTGGTGGTAGTTGCTTGCTCAAGTGCTGCTTTGAGTTGACCAATTTCCTCTGCCTGTGAAGAATTAATAAAACATGCATCATGAACCTCCTTTTGTAGAGCCTGGTTTTCCTCAGTCATCTTGGCTAATGAACTCTGTAATGCTTGAATCTCCTTTGTTAACTTGGTTACTAAATTTTGCAGACCACAAATTTCTTCATTTGTCAATAGAGGATGCTCTTCTTCTACTTATTCTTCTGCCTCTTCGCTTCTAGTGTGAGGTATTCCAATATTCTCCTACTCATTATCAACTAATGCATCCAACTCATTTTCTTCAATTGAAGTGAAAATGGGAGTTATAGGTGATTTGCCAATCCTCTATTCTGTAAAATTTCTCGGGTTGACAATGTCATCACCCATTTGTTCAGTTTGAATAGGCTCGTCCTAAATTTTGGTCTCATCATGAACATATTCTATGACAGTAAATATCTCTTCTAAAATTGGAGAATTTTTCTAAGGCAGTTTAGTTTCTTGATTAGGCCCATTTTTATCTCTTCCAGTGGCCATAATCTCCTCCTCTGTTTTCCTCCTTTAACTCCTTTGCAACTCTCTAGAGACTAATTTTGTCCTTTTAGTTTTATAGAACACTATAGATAATATTGTCAAATCATCAACTTCATTATATTTTTCAAGACTTAAGACATTGTTGGCTACTTTGGCCAAATTCTCCAATTTATTCATTGTGGCAATTGATAGTTTTTCCTTATCACGGGAAGCATCTAAGACACTGGTTGAGGATGACCCACTACGCAATTTTCATTTACCCCTAGATTCAAGGACTGGTGTCCTAATTTTGACAGATTTAACACTTATAGGTTTAACATTTGAACCCTTGACCTGCTTGTTGCATGAACCTAGGGTTTGTTTAGTTATTTCCATAGAAACCCTTTTCTTTGAAGAATTAGGGGAATCACCAGGGACTTCTTTCAACTGAGAATCTTCATTATGTACATTAGAAGGATTTTCATCCTCACAACCCTCATTTGAATATGTATGTACAGATTCCCCTTTTTCAAAAGTGCTAGGATATTTTTCTGTGTCAAGAGATTCCTCCTCAGTAGAATTTTATAGGGTGATAGGGATGTCTTCCTCAATAGAATTTTTTTCAGAATCATCTCTAATAAATGATTCTCGGTCCCTTGGAGGAGAATTTTTTTTTATTCCCTCACAATCAACAGTTTAATGAGTCCATGGTGAGACAAGGAATTCTTGTTTCCATTTTGGATTGCCTTTCTCATTTGAGTCACAAAAGAATAAAGAATGAATGAAACACTCACAAGTATACCTCTTCGTAGATGCAACATAAGTAAAAAATGCTTAGCATACACATATACGTACATACCTTTACAAGTTATATACTGAATGAAAAAATTTCCTACATCATTCTAGGGGTGTGGAAATGAGGCCAACTTCGTACCTTTCCCAAACACAACTTTGATAGATTCACCTTATTCCACAAACTTCTTACGAAGAGGTTTGAGATCCTTTACTCGCTTTGAATTATCAGGAAAATAGTTTTCCCCTATTAGCGGCAAGCCAAAGATTTTAGCTATGTCTTCTACTATGATAGGGATAGCTAAACCGTGAACCCTTTCTTGATTATTGTGGTAGGTCATTGAAAATTCTCCTGCAAGCTTGTCATCATACCCCCTCAATCTCTGGAAATATGCATCTGATCCTGCCTATTTAAATATTTTATATGCCTCAGCAACTTCTAGAGCTCTCAATTCATCCATGGACGTGGGCTCAAAATGGTGATGGTGGTCCCCTACCATTATACTACCAAAATAGTTTGCAGACAAAATCTGTTAATAGATGCAAAAACCACCATTGACAAGGAAATTTTTTTGGAACAGTTTGTAATGGTTTGTGGATAATGGATGTGGTAGAAATGACAAGTAGGTAAATGGTAACTTAGTATAGAGAATGGTTTAAAATGGTAATTATGGAAACTTATGGTTACATAGATGAGTGGCAGGGTAATAGTAACATAAAATAGATGAGGCCAAGTAATAATGGTTTACAGTTTTCCAAATAGATATGACATGGATATGATTTGATAGTTCCCAGATATGACATGGATATGATTTGATAGTCCCCCCCAGCTTGGCATGTAACCCGTGCTTGGGTCACGTCACCATTTATTAAAGGAAAAGAAAGATATTAAATAAAATAACAAAGAAAAGTAAAAACCCAAGCATACCAATACCGATGACTACCAGGAGTATGAAAAGTAAGCATGTAAGTGAGCGTAGGATAAACCAGAAAAAAAAATAGGGCCAAACAAAGGGTGTCACGGGTGCTAACATGGAAATTCCAGCTTGGCAGTGTCTTATTCAAGATCCAAGGCAATGTAGAGTGATGATGAGGATAGTGCAATGGAAAATGTACCACTAAAACCGCTACCAAGGTGGATGTGTGCGAGAGAAATTAAATGGAAAGAATGACAAGACCCAATATGGAGTACCACAGATACCATGCCTCCATGTGTAGAATGAAGTGAAATCAAGAAACAATAGTGGAAGTAGGACATCCAGGAAAGTAGGTGGCATGAATATTCTAGCAGACCATAGAACTAGCAGAGGAGGAAGTGTATCTAGAACTGGGGTAGAGCGGATGAAGTACCAGAATGGAACCATGGAAAAACCCTCGATATGTATAGGTTGCAAAATGTCAATGACACTAGGAAGGTGGTGGGAAAGATGTAAAGAACTATTTCCAAGAGGAGACAAACACCAACCAACAACATCTACAAAAAGAATTTAACAAAGGCTCCTAACCAGAAAATGACAAGAACCAAGTCCTGATATAACCATGTAGAATGAGGCACATAGAATGGTGGTATAACTAGCCAAAGAGAAGAGACAAAGGATAAACAGTCATCCTGAAATAGCTAAAAATGAAAACGGACCTATTCACACCAAGGAATAAGTAAGAACAATTGTTGTTTTATTCATAAGGCAGTTCCTGGCACATAAGTGATAGGAAGATTTTTTAATTTTTTTAAATTTTTTTAACTTATGACAATAGATCGCCAGCATGTTGGTTTTCAATCTGCCACCACTTAGAGGCACTGAAAAACTGGTTTTCACCACTAAGTTTATTTTTCAATTAATATCTTTTGGAATCTGGTTTTCAAATATTAACTGGCCAACAATGCCCGAAGGTTTTCATTGTTGGATCTTTTATTGCATTTTTTCTCTCTTTTTTTTTTTTTATATTATATATATATATATATTACTTATTTAAAAAAAATCAATTTGAAGAGGTGACACGAACAAGAGTGATTTCCTTCGCCATGTCACAAACAAAATTTTCTTTTGAAAGGGGTCATTTGTAAAGTTTCAAATAATTCCCATTGACAAGAAGAGCCATGCGTTCTGAATCTATAGTGCACAGTCTAACAACACCATTATCATAGATAGTCTGGATTTCATAAGGACTGAGCTAGCAAGTATGAAACTTTCCCTTAAAATCCTAGAACCGATAGTCATAAAGCAACACCTAGTCACTAGGTTGGAATATTCATGACCGAATGAAGTGGTCATGCCACTGTGCTCTTTGTTTTTTTACCACCTTTGCATGAAGAAGGGCCACTTGATGCATCTCATCTACAGAATGGAGTTGAGAAATTCTTGCTCTCTAGGCTTCATTAAGACTCATCCCAAGTTGAATAGCAGTGTGGAGAGTCATCACCTCAAATTCAATTGGAAAAATGACCTTTTTACCATAAAAAAAAATCATATGGTGTTAGTCTAGTGGTTGTCTTCCAAGTTGTGCAGTAGACCCAATCTTCTTCAGGAAGTCTGTTAGCCCAATCTTTCTTGTGTAATGATATTGTCTTCGTGAGAATATTCTCCAATTCTTGATTTGTCACTTCCACTTTCCCATTGGCTTGTGGGTGCTATGGGGAAGACTTGTGATGTTTGATCTTATACTCCCACACCAAGGTAGCAACCAAATCAGAGATGAATTTTGTCCCCTATTTTATGACAATTTCTTAGGGAACATTGAACCTGGTAAAAATCTCACAATACAAGAAGTTAGCAACTTTTGTATCCCTAGCATGCTTCAAATCTACTACCTCTACCCATTTACTGACATAATCTGTACAGACCAAAATGTATTTTTTATTTTGAGAAGGAGGATTAATGGGCACTACAAAATATAAACCTCATTTTTCAAATGGTTTTATTGATAATTGGGGTGTAGGGGAATCTCATCAGAGCATGTAGGTTGGCCCATATGTTGACACTTATCACAATGTTGAACAAACTTTTTACAATCTTTGTAGATCATTGGCCAATAATATCCTACAGTTAAAACTTTGTTAGCAGTACGTTGTGCTGAGAAATGGCCTCCGCACAACTCAGAATGATAGACACAAAGTATATCAAACACATCCTCCTCTGCAACACAACAACACAATATTGTCAATTATAGTACAAAAAAGTAAACCATTAAATCCAACTGTATTTCTCACTAAGCCCTATAATCTTTCGAAATTCTCTCAGGCAAAAGTGGGATGGAAATTTGCAAGTAACAAGATAGTTAGCAATATCAAAAAACCATGGGCTCTTTACATAAATAGAACAAAGGTGTTCATATGGAAAAGTATCATCCACAAGAATTGGTTCATCATTACATTGTAGTCTAGATAGAAAATCAACCACTACATTCTCTCATCCTAGTTTGTCAAGAATAGTAATGTTGAATTCCTACAAGAGAAGCAACCATTGAATCACCCATCCTGTAACAACTGGTTTATTCATTAAAAATCTAATAGTAGAGTGATTAGTATGCACAAAGGCCTTGTACCCAATTATATAGTGGAAAAATTTATTTATCGCATAAACTACAACCAATAATTCCTTTTTAGTGACAGTATAGGTTACCTTTGCACCAGTAAAATTCTTATTGATATAATAGATGGGGTAAAAGAGATAATCTTCCCTCTTCCCAAGTATGACTCCCATGGAATTATCTGATGCATTGGATATGGATGTGAAATGGTAATTCCTTGATGGATCCTCACAACATCGATGTAGTTATATGCTTACCTTTTATTTCTTTGAAAGCTTGTTGGCATTCAAGTGTCCACGAGAAGTCAACATCCTTACCTAACAAAACAAAGAGAGGTGAGGCAATCTTGCTAAAATTTTGGATAAATCTTCTATAATAACCAGCATGTCCTAAAAAACTACGTACATATTTTGGAGAGGTAGGCACATACAAGTCTTGAATGATCTTTACCTTTTTAGGATCCACTTCAATTCCTTTTGCAGAAATATAATGTCCCAAAACTATAGCTTCAGTCATTAGAATATGGCATTTTTCATGACTTAAAGAAAGATTAGTATCAATACATCGATTAAGAATTTTTTCAAGATTTTCCTTAGCTTCATCATATGTATCACCATAAACAGTAAAATCATCCATATACACTTCCACACAATCATGAATTAAATCTGCAAAAATACTTACAATAGCCCGTTGGAAGGTAGCAGGTGCATTGCACAATCCAAAAGGTAAGACGTTATAGGAAAATGTACCCCATGGTCAAGTAAAGGTAGTTTTTTCTTGGTCTTCCATGGCCATATAGATTTGATTATACCCACTAGATCCACCAGGGAAGGAAAATAATTTATTCCCAACTAGGGTGTCTAAGACATAATCAATAAAGGGAAGTGGAAAATGGTCTTTCGTAGTGGCTTTGTTATGACCCCTATAATCAAATCATATTCACCATTTTCCATTATTTTTAGGTACTACCAAAAGTGGGGAAACCCATTGGATATTTGACATAGGGTAGATAAATCCTACATTAAGCAACTTTTGAAGTTCATCCTTAACAATTTCTCATAAGACAGGGTTTAATCTTCTTTGGGGTTGTCTCACAGGTCTACTTCCTTCCTCTATATAGATATGGTGTGTGCAAGTAGCAGGATGAATACCTCTTATATATTGGTAATCCCAAGCAAAGGCCTCTTTGTGGGAATGCAACATGGAAATAAGGTCTTCTAATTGTGAGGCACTCAAGTTGGGATTTATGTTAAGCATTTTTCCAGGCAATATTTCGATGGCTTGAGACTATACAGGGGTATTTACAACAAACAATTGTGAATTAGAGGAGGATGGGAAATAATTTCTAGATATAAAAAATGGACTATATATACAAGTATGTCGTAATAATTGATGCAAAGTAATAAAATGTTGAATAGACTTATGTCGTAATAATTGATGCAAAGTAATAAAATGTTGAATAGACTGTGAATTACTAACTAGTGGAAATTTTCCAAACGGGCAATTATCACTTATACCTGTAGGAAAAATCATTGTCTCTAAAACATTATCAACCAAATAATAATTTTGCAAGAAATTATTAATAATAGTGTCTTCTGATATATCCTCAAATTCCCTACTTTGATCTATTGTCAAAATAGGTAAAGATTCTTCTAAATCACTATCGATCCATAATGGACCATATGTTTCCAACAATGCCTTTGCAGGAGGGTACAATGTCAGTTGTTTCATTTTCTCCCCATTTGAAATCACCATGTTTCCAGACCTGTAATTAACGAAAGCATTAGAAATGGCTAACCAAGGTCTTCCTAAAATTAAGGGGTACCCCCTAGCTTAATATTTGGTTGCAAAATCATAAAATTTGTTGGATACTCCCAAGACTCAATAGAAATAATGATGTCTTTAATCACACCTCCTGGTTTTACAAGGGAGTGATTAGCCATTTGCAAGACCATTGGAGTAGGTCTTAGTCCTTGAAGGGCTAGTCTCTCCTTATTCTTGTTAGTCATTACATTCATCATTGATCCTAGATCCACAAGTGTGTTTGGAATGACTACATCACCAATATGCACCTATACAATTAGATTCCCTAGATCAGCATACTTAAAGACCGAGATCCTCCCTAACATCAAATCCGCTAATTATCCAATGTCTTGGACTATCTTGGGCTCTTGTTTCTTCTATTTTTTTCTCCCACATAGTTCCTTAACTAATTTGATGTACACCAAAACATGTTGAAGGGCCTGTAACAAAGGAATTTTAATGTTAACATTACGTAACTCATTCAAAAAATCAAAATCTGATTGAGATGCTTTTGGTGGTTTTGGTTGCTCTTGCAACCTATCAAGAAATGGGGGACTTGGTTGCTCTTCTTCAACTGGAAAATCCTCTACTTCTATGATAGTTGGCCCTTGAAGATTCTTTCTTGATCGTAAGTGTACACCATCAGTTTCCAATGCATTGATAGGACAAATCGGGTACCCTGCCACTTCATTATTATAAATTGGTTGACCCACCTTATTATTTGGATTGGGTGATGGTTGTGTGGGCATAGGTGTGGATTTTAGAGATTGAGTCAAACTAGATGGTTGATTAGATGATGATGGCATAGGTGGCAATATTTTCTTGGATTATTGATAAGGATTTATTGTTGGTGGTGGTGGATATGGAGGAAATGACTGATAGTGTGGGTATGCTAGTGGTGGTGCTCGCCATGCTTGCCATGATTGTGGAGCATGGGGATATTGTTGTGGCTAATGGGGGTAGCATGGGGTTTTTTTCCAACCTCCATACCATCCAGGTTAGTTTGGAAAATAATTTTGTTGAAAATGACTCTGAGGTGCTTCTTGGTAATCAGTTGGGGCATTGCTCTTGGTTTCCAAGGTTTTCGTTGGGCCATAAAGTAAATAGGCTCATTAGTGTATTCTACCTTAGCCATACCAACAAGAAGATTTTTTAGAATACTGTCCCTACTAGCTTCCTCTAGAGAAGAGATTTTTGTTCTATTATATGGACATTCTTCACCACTATGCCTTTTACGACACATAGGATAAAAGACAACTATGGATTTTCTAGCTTCCTCCTACTTCCTTCATGTATACAAAGCATCTATCTGCTTACCCATATGGATGAGTAGGTCAATCTTAATATCCTCAAGTAGTGTACCTAGCTCTCATTTTGTAACTCTAGATGTCTCTCTGAGATAAACATGCTTCTCAACATACCCCCAAGATCAGTGGGTAGACCTTGAATAGTTCCTCCACACATCACAAATGCCATCATACCTCATTTTAGAAATATCACCTCCACTCATGAGATTTAAATTATCCAAACATTCATCTCTAATTCCTCTAAGGAAGATAATTTTTACAGTGTCATGGGTCAACCCTGTATTCCTAATTCTTTTTAGACTAAATAGGAAATTCTCCAAATAATCCTCTAGATTTTCTTCTTCATGTTGTGTGATGCAAAATATTGTATTTTGTGTCTCCTTAGTCCTATAGTATTCTTGGCATTTTTCCAAGAACTTGTGTTTCATATCATCCCAACTATGAACAAATTCTCATCCTAGTCCCATAAACCATATCAATGCAGCATCCTTTAGAGTGGTCGGACACAATTTTAGTTTTGTACTTCAGCTTGATAGTCATAGCTATGAATTAAAATATCAAATTCAAAAAGGAACATATCAGGGTCTTCCATAGAAAGAACTGGAAAGATGGGAAAAGCTTAGTGTAGTATGTTCTTCATAGGTGCTTCCTCTTCCACATGTGCAATGGTAAATTCAAAATTAATTGGGTTGTTGTTGGAAAATTCCCTTTCATTGTTGTTGAATCTTGCATTGTTTTTGTTATTGTTGTTGTTGTTATTGTTGTTGTTCTCCATGGTTTCAAGTGCCCAAGGGGTATAGATAATCTTAGTTGGATTAAGATCTCTTGGGGTCAGACCACTTTAGAGTTTGTAAGATTATTGAAATAATTTAGAAACCCTTTTGTACAATTCTTTAGAAGACTCTTGATGGGTTCTAGAAGGGGTCTCAACAATGGTAGACTCAATAACACATTTTTTGATATCTAGTTTGACTAGCTCTTTCTTAGATGATGTGCACACAACTAATGACTCAAACCTCATCCCATTGGGGAATTGGTGTTGCATTGATGTGGAGTTTCATCCCTTTCCCAACCCCTTAGTTGAAAGAAGATTTTAAATGAATTTTGTTGATGAAAATGGATGTAAACTAAGCTTAAATGGATGAAAAGCTAAAATGGATACAATATTTGGCTAAAAAAGGATGCAAATGGATTAAAGTGAGTATACAAATTTGTAGCATAACTTTGCTAAAATTGAAGTAGATCCTTTTCTCATAGAAAAGAGGAGTATTTATAAAAGAAATGGTTGAATCAATGGTCAGGATTGATTTGATCAATAAATGGATGAGAATTCAAGTTGATAAGGATCAAGTATTTAATCAATGGCTCTCATTGATTCAAAGAAGTACACTGCCTAAAAATTAGGAAGTTGTTATAAAGTTTGTTGCAAGATATTCCCATTCAAATGGAGGAATATTCCAAGGCAATATTCCCTTGCAAATGGGAGGGTGAGGGAAATTATCTATTTAGATAACTAAAACAATGTTTTAATTGTGCAAGATGAGTGAAATTAGGATTATCATTAAATAATTAACTTATTTAATAAAAGGTGGTTAAATAATATTTAATTGAATAATTAAGATTATTTAATTAAATGAGAGGACATAAGAAATTTAATTAAATAATTCACATTACCTAATTAAATAAGATGAAAATTAGCGTGAAAGGATATGAATTAGCCAAATAATATTGATCATTTGATTAACAGATGAAAGTGACAAATTTAATTAAATAATGAAGATTATTTAATTAAATGATCAAAAAGAGGTGATTCGGGACAAAATGGTGTTAGTAATCAAATTTAGATGTGCAATATCAGTCAAGATAATTTTAAATGTCTACAAACACCATGCAATACCCCACTTATGGGGTTGAGTTGAGTGATGTACACCTCATATTAGGGAAGATGTTAGTTAGGCCTTAATCTCCTCATATCATTGAATTAGTTGAGGAGGAACTCCTAGTTGATCCCATGGACGAACAATCTAAGGAACCTAACTTAAATAAGGTCAATCCAACAACCAAAAGTCCACATCCTCCACTCCCTGAGCGATTGACAATCCAAAGACATCAATCACAAGATGAAACTAGTCTATTGGGATAGCTTAAGGATGTCTACATCAAAATACCCCTCATCCAAGCTATTAATGAATTGCATATCTATATGAAAACAATGAGAGAAATATGCCTCAAAAATCTAGGCAGGAAGTGAAAGGACCCTCAGAATGTACATGTCTTAGGACAACTTATAGACATTATGTTGGGAAACATAACTGTCCCCAAGTATGTAGATCAGAGGATCCCTGTAGTGGATGTCAAAATAAATGACACTCTCATTAAGAACACCTTAAATGACTTAGAAGCATCTATTAATGTAATGACAAAATAAACCATGAAATTATTATAGTTAATGGAACTTATAACTACACCTATTGTGCTACAATTGGTAGATAGGTCTATAGTTAAACCTAGGGGAATAATTGAAGACTTGGTAATAACATTAGCCTTCATGGGAGTACCTTAGAGACTTTATGGTATTGCAGCCTAAAGCTAATCTTGTAGGATATCCCTTCATCTTAGGAAGACCTTTGTTGGTAACAATAGATGCCCTCATAGGTTGCAAGTTTGGAAATATGATCATTTCCAATGGCAATGTTATTAAGAAATTAGTCCTTTATCCACTAACCTAGCCCCATGCAAACCTAGAACAAACTATCTAGCAAGTCCTAGATGAGGAAGATCAATACTCCTTATAAAATCTGATGACTATTGAATGTAACCCCTTAATAGAAAATCAAGATTAAGATGAACTCATTGCAAACATCATGCAAAAAAATTATGGAAGGGACCCGCAACAACATGATTGTCTTACATGTCTACAAGATCCTTTGTAGAATATAATCCCTGCCAATTCATTTGAATTAATTTCCCAAATTTTACATACTTTGTTAACACATCATTATAATCTAAACATAGCAAGACTTGGAATTTCATCTATTTAGGCATCATCCTTGACTTTAGATATTATGTTGGGGAAAATATTGAATCTAAATAGTCAACTAATTGCTACACAATAGACCTCACTATTGACAATACTGAAGGCACATACAGTATCCTTTGCATGGGATTATCATGATAAGAAGGGGATATACCCAGACTTGTGCATGCATAGGATTTACATCAATGATGGTTTCAAACTGGTTAGACAACCCCAAAGAAGAATGAACCCTACAATCTAAGATATAGTCAAATAAAAATTTCAAAAATTGTTGGATGTAGGATTTATCCATCCTATCTCTGACAATCAAGGTGTGTCTCCATTAGTGATTGTACCTAAGAAAGGAGGAAAATGGAGAGTGTATGTAGACTATCATGAGTTGAATGTTGCAACTAGGAAAGACCGCTTTCCACTTTCATTCATTGACCAAGTACTTGATTCATTAGCAGGAAATAACTTTTCCTTCTTGGATGGATTTAGTGGTTATAATAAAATTAATATAGCCCTAGAAGACCAAGACAAGATAACTTTCACATGCTTTTGGGGTACATATGCTTATTCTATATTCTTGCCATTTGAGCTATGCAATGCACCAGCCACCTTCTAGAGGGTTAAAAATAAAAGGGTGTTAGATGTTTCCTTGGATATGTTGGATATTATAGAAGATTTATTCAAGATTGTAGCAAAATTACTGCTCCACTATTGTCCTATTATCTAAAGATGTAGAGTTTGAAGGGACAATTGCTTATCAAACTGCATTTGAAGCTCTCAATGCAACACTAACTAAGACACATGTCTTGAGAGGACCAATTGGAATCTCCCTTTTCATATTTTGCAGATGCTTTTGATTTCACAATAGGAGTAGTGTTGGGACAAAAGGAAGGAAATAAAGAGTATGTCATATATTATATTAGTAAAAATCTTCAAGGGGTAGAACTCAATTATATATTGACTAAAAAGGAGATGTTAGCATTGGTTCATGAAATAAACAAATTCAAACATTGCATTATAGGGTATTCAATGTTCATACACACTGATCATACATCAATAAGGTATCTCATGAACAAACCAGTGGTTGATGGTCAGCTTGTTAGGTGGTTACTGTTACTGTAAGAATTTGACATTACCATTCTAGATAAGCCAAGTAAAGCCAATGTAGTGGTATATTTTCTATCTAGACTACCAACCAAATCAAAAGAAGATGTTATTGACGATTCCTTCCCAAATGAGCATTTATTTGCTTTATCTTTGCATACACCTTGGTATGCAGATATTGCCAACTATATTGTAGTAGGAAAGACACCACCCCATTTCTCACCAAGGGAAAAGAGGCAATTAGTTCAAAAGAGTTTTCCCTACTCATGGATAGTTGGATACTTATTCTACATAGACCCATACAACATAGTGAGAAGATGCATCTAAGAATATGAAGTATATGATATCCTCAGAGCATGCCATGATGAACCCTGTGGGGGACACTTTGCAACAAAGAGGTCAACTTTTAAGATTCTGAATACTAGCTATTATTGGTCAAATCTTCATAAATATACAGTAAAATATAATAGGAGTTGTGATACATGACAAAGAATGGGAAGACCAACAAAAATAGATGAAATTTCATTGCAACCATAGCTAGTAATAGCACCATTTCACAAATAGGGATAAGACTTTATTGGCCCCATCTTACCAATATCAAACAAAAAAGAGTGCATACTGGTTTGTACAAATTACCTTACAAAAAGGGTAGAGGTTAAGGCTTTATAGTTTGCAAGAGATGGGAACGTGGAAAAATTTCTCTATGAAAACATATTTACAAGATATGGTGTTCCAAGAGAAATTATCACATACCAAGAACTACAGTTTACATTAGATCTAATGACAAACTTAGTTCAAGAATATGAGACTAGGCATAAAAAGTCAACACCTTATCACCATCAAGCAGATGGGAAAGTGGAAGTCATAAATAAGGAAATTGAAAACATCCTCACAAAGATAGTGCAACTTCATAGGAAGGATTGGGCAACTAGGTTACTTGAGGTAGTTTGGGCTTATAGAACAACTTGGAAGACCACAACAGGCTTGACACCATATGAACTAGTGTATGGTAAAAAGACAATAGCTCCTATAGAGTTTGAGTATAAGACATTGAGGACAACGGTCAAATTGGGCATGGATTTGTCAACAACACAACAAGAGAGGTTGCACAACTTGAATGCATTGGATGAAGAATGGAATCCATAAACCACAATGAAGTTATCCAAAATCAAAGGATTCATTGGCATGATCAGTTTATTAAGACAAAGGAATTAAGTGCAAGTGATTGAGCTCTACTTTATGACTCTAGATACAAAGATTACAAAGAGAAATTAAAAACAAAATGATTTGGGCCATATGAAATAAGGTTAGTCTTTACAAATGGAGCAATGCAACTACAAACATTGATGAAGTAAGGTTCTCATTGCTAGTCGATGGTCACAGATTGAAGCTCTATAAGAAACAGTTGTAGAAGGATGGCTTCCTTCTTACATTAGAACAACAGTTTGAAATTGACATAGGAAATTCAACAACAAAATCAACCAACTCTACAAATGTATCAATAGACGAGCTACACAACTCACCCACTGATGTCCCACAAGTATAATTATTTCACATATTTCATGAGCACACATTGCATAAGTGACAATCAACAATATTTATTTCTTCAACCAGTGAGAAGATGCAAAAGGGACTTGTTGTAACATGCACCTATAGCATTCACATATCCTTCATAATATATATCCATTCATATTGAATTTGTATCATCCTTTTCTCATGTGTAGTCATATAAATGTCCATTTCATTCCATCACATGACATTTTCATCTCTATTGTACCTCGCAATAGCTATCACTTCACCCAAATTGTACTATATGCAACCTTTTCTTTTCATCCATCACTACAGCCTCATACACATGTGTCACACATTCACTGCATATCATAAGTGCACGCATCTCAAATCCATCATGGCACATCTTTATAAAAATTACTTACATGGAAAAATTTAGCTTCTACACATGAGTTGTAAAAAAATTCCAATGATAATTCCAAGTACACTCTATTTTCATAATCATAATTATCATTTAAGCTTATAGATTTTTTGTATATTTATTGATTCATTCAAGTATGTCAAATATCTTATTTTAAATTTCCACTACTTTCCTTTTATATCTTCATCCTATCAATACAAGCTAAGTGTGGACACTTAGCATCCTTATTTGGGGGAAGGTATTCAAGAATATTATTCCTCTATTTTTTTTCCATTTAAAACTTGTTTTTGTTATTTTAGTTTCCACCATCACCAAGATACAAAGAGCTTATAAGAGGAATTCATTGGTGTATTTGGGTGTTATAGCATACATCATAGAATAAGTAGTGTACTTGAGGTGATATAACGAGAATAGAACAAAGAAAAATTGTGAAGTAACTGTGAAGTGACTATGAAATCACAAAGCATTATAATGGGAGGTGATATAAATGTAGAGAACCAACAACACAACCAGTTGCTAGATGGAAAGCAATGCTTTCCCATTTTCCAGTGAGCTGGATAGTTACAATATTTTATAAGACTCACAAAATTTAATGAGGTTATGACCCAAAATTCTACAGCCACATTACAGAATGATGAAGCAGTTGCTAGGGGCCTAAGGATAGAATCCTTAGAAGCTACTATAGCTGAAGTATCTAGATTGAGAAGAATTTCTAGTTAGGGAAGATTCCATTGCTAAAAGGAATGAATTCTCCCATCCAGGACAAAACCTAGATTATTTTCCCAAGGTACTAAAAGATTGTCTTTACCCCAGCTTTGGCCTTTAGTTACTTCTTATATAGTTAAGTATTTGACCTGTGATGGGAGACAATAATTATTATATATAGTTCATTTTAAGTTGTTAATTCATCTTCGCCATAATAGGCTTGTATATATTCCTAATTTCTTGTATAATTTTTTTAAGATAATGTCATTGGAATATAAGAGGAAAATCTCATTTATGTTTGGTTACATTGTTGATAAAGAGGATTCTTAGGGATCAATTTCCAAATATTTCTTGGGAAAGTTTCCTTAGTTGTAACAATATCAACAATATCCTTGAAGTGCCTAATGAGGATAATAGGGGTCAAGAACAAATAATAGAACTTGTTGTTGCTCCAGAGGAGGAAATGCCCTTTGGTTTCCCTGTTGCAACACCTACCCACAAAACGGGAGAGCCAGAGGAGCAGGGTTTGCAAGAAAATCATCCTGCAACATTTGTTGAGTAATCCATAGCAGAGAGAAAATAAGAAACCCTTGTTTCAAAGAGGCCACAAAAGGGAAAAAAAGAAAAGGTGGAGCTTCTTCTTTTGCACCTATAAAGCGGCAGAAGAAACCTGTGTTGGACTCCTCTAATGGTTTAATAACTAAGCCCTTAGAGCTGTGACTTAGAGATTGGACATCTACACTAAGTAGCCATTTCACTCATCATGAAGGTGCATTTAATTGTTAGTCCAGGGATGTAAACTTGAAATGGGTTAGCATTATATGTGTACTAGGACTTTATTGCAATCATCCATAAACTAGGAAAGAAACAATGCTGGAAATAAAATGCTAGAAGGAAATCAACTTAAACACTGGACATAAATAAACATCTACACTAAGCATTAACAACTAGACTGGAAAATGAAAGATAGAAAGGGAAATCTCAGCAAATAGACAGGAAACTACTATGTCTGCCTTGGTTGTAGGAATAGTCACATAATGGAATTTTAGTGGCTGCAGGAATAGACAGTTGTTGAAATTGAAACTAACTACTAAATAGAAAATAACTTTTAAACTAATAGATGGAATTCTCACCAAGTGGTCCCCCTTGGGTGAGTCTCCCTTACACAACTCAAATGAAACAACTCAAAATGTCATATTATTTCTTGAAAGCATAAGTACAACATCTCAGCAATAGAACTGTAAAATTGGAAAATGCAAGTACAAACTCAGAATATCCAACCTTATCAAAAGGGGCATCTGACCATTATTTAAAGAGAGGAAAACTATTGACTAACCCTAACTACCCAGGAAGTCAACTCCATCAAAATAGGAGGATGCCACTTATTGAAAGAATAGAAAAAGATGGAGGAAGTTATGCATGTGTTGAATCGGTCAAAGAAAACTTGCTCCAATGGGAATCTAGCACAACACACTTCCTAGATTTTCTCAACAGACATAAATGACCATTAAAAAGGTATTTACATTCTCTTATTTGAATTAGGAATTTCCCTCCATGAGATTTTTCCTGCTTTGACTTCTTAAACATCAATTTCTTGACTTCTTGGAAACTGACCAACTAGCAAGAATTTCTCCCACATAATAGGCTTTGTTGACATCAGCATTTTAGTGGAAACCTACAAAATAGCATTAGCACACACAAAAAAATGTATATCTATAATTACCTTACTAGCATTCATTCAACCACTTGTAAATTCAACATAGGTAATCCACATAGAATGATAATGTCACTAAAAACCACAAGGATAAACTATGCCAAGGTCTATAGTTTTAAGGGAAACAATATAGAAAATTTCAACAACCAGTGTCAAATTTTATGATAGCAACAACAAATAGATAATGAATCCTATCAAAATTGAGCCATTAATTGAGCTCATCATTCCCCCCAACCTAATGTTTTGTTGGTCCTCTAGTAGAAGGAGCACTATTCTTTTTCCTTGTCAATGCCCTGAAGTCAGCAACTGATAGTTGTCTGACATCGGTCTCTGCAGTGTCTATATTAGGATCCTAGTAAAATCCTTGTTTGCTATCCAGTCTGTTCCATCTTGCTCTCTCTGCAGCTATGTCATACTGGAAATACTTGTAGTCTGGCACATGCCATAGTAGTGTAGGCAGATGAAATGTGAGTGGAAGCCAAAACTGTTGTTTCATCCTCCCAATCTATTTGTACCTGTCAACTCTTTTACATGTTGTAGCATAGTTCTGTAAAGAGTGGGGCTCAACTTATTTCAATTCTTCAAGAAAATTGTTCCACCTCTGTGCTAAATATCCCATTACCGATTTCCCAGTGGTTTTGGCTACTTTCACTTATTCTTTGTAAACTTCTTCTCTAATAGGCATAATCCTCCTATTGTAACTTGGGCAATAAAGGAATCTGTGCCATGTTTGAAAAATGTTTGTAGGGTTACTAGATTCGGCCTTGAGAGCCAAGGGAGTATATAATTCTCTATCCCTGTAAGTCCTATACTATTGTCCCCAACTAATTTCATTTTGAATCCAGGAAATAAATGCCCTCAAATGGAGATCTCCAATATACAGTAAGGGATTCCACTCATGATCATCAGACACAACATAATTATGTAGATATAGTTCACACAAAAAAAAATTAACATCGGGAGGGGCAATCTGATAAGCCTGGAAAAATTCATGTGGAGTGTCAAGAGAAGGATTCAAACTTGAAATAATCCTTGATAGTTTAAAAGAAATATTTTGCTCCTTCAAGTGTAGGGTATACACTCTAGGAGGAGTTCTACATGCTACCATTTTGGGTATTAAATTTACCACATTATCTACCCTTTCCTTTAAAGCAACAATTTTTGCATTCTTTTCTTCAATCTCTATATTTTTCTTTTTAATCTCATTCTATAGCTTGCGCTTTTCCTTCTTCCATTCCTCTTATTTTCTTTGCATCTCACCCCATAGTTTCAAAGCTACATCATTCCATGAAAAAGCAAGGGGTTTATGTGTTCCAACAAAAATATTTCTTTGCACTGACTCTTGTTGTTCAAACAACAACAACTACAGTGATTATGTTTGTTCATCCTGCTCTGGCTGTAGGAATTCTTGATTCACATCCTGTTCTTGCTGCAAGGGTTATGGACTTTCATCTTGTTCCCAGTTCCCAACCTATTCTACAATGGTAGCAAGCTCTGCCAATCTGATATTTGCTTGTTCCTCAAAAATATATTTTTCCTCAACATTCACCTGCCCCATTGGGGATTCTATCTCCTCCCTAGATGTTTTCCTAAGCCTAGGGCTTCTCTTTGGAGGTACACTAGCGGCTGGCCTAGCTAGTTTTGATCTCTTAGGAGGGTTCTTGTCTTTTGCTTTGGCTTTAGGAGGAACAGTGTTATCAACCTTTCCTTTCCTTGGGCTTGGTGTTACTTTTGCTGCCACTTGCTTATTGGCCTTTCCTTTCCTCATTTATGCTTCTTTTATTTGTTCCTCTTGTTCTTTCCTCAGAGCAACCCTAGTTCGAATTGGGGTTTTGGCAGGAACATTATCATCAGAATCTAAGGATGAACTTCTCTCGTCTAAATATTCTGACTCAAAAGACCTAGTTTCAACAGCTTGCTCAGCTACATGAGGGTTTGAACTAGGGTTTGCACCAGAGGTTGATGCTCCAGGAGTACTTTCAGAAGCCCTCACCTCTCTACTAACCCTACAAGGTTGAGGTTGACCTCTAACATGTTCTAGTCTAAATTGATCAATGTTTAAAAACTCCTCCCACATCATATCAGATACTTTATGCAGAGATTTTTCCACTAAAATTTTGATTAAACAATGGTGAGAGACAAAATTATCCCTACCTTTCTATGTTTCATCTGCCATGATGGCAAGGAGCTGATATATCACATTGGGCACATTCATTCTATTGGGAACAAGCAACACTGAGAGGGGGGGTGAATCAGTGTTGTACAAAAATTAATTCTTTTATCCTAATCTTTATTCCACCTAACACATTTAATCAAGATTAATATGTAGAAATAGAAAACAAGAAACCACACAACCATAACACAAGTATTTTTACGTGGAAACCCTGTAAGGGGAAAAACCACGGTGGATGGCCAATCCACAATAAGTTCTGAGTATACTCAAAAGAAGTATTACAAGATGGGAATGCACTTGCATTCAGGCTCACTGCCTAGAGCTCACTGCTCGAAATATGGGGGCTCACTTCCCTTACAATAGTTTGGAATTGATCCAAAATAAAATGAACTAAATAGATAGCATCTACTAATGCTTAATTGTAGTTCCAATTTAGCTTTGATGTCAAACTTTTGTCCTGAAGATTGATATTGAACTTCTGCTCTGTTCTGCTCAAGTTCTCACACAAAATCTTTATGCACAAGTGAAACTGCACATGATATCACTCAAATACACCTTAGAATTTCACAACATACACACACACAACTTCTTCATTCATCCAAATTATGTGACCAATCATCTAAATATATCCACACACCAGGAATTAATCGCCATAGGTCAACTCAATAAAACTTAATAATATTTGCAACTTGTCAGCCCAAAACATAAATAATTTTGATGTGTATCCAAACAAGTCAGCTACACAATAGCTAGGACCAATAATTAAACATCTAAACTTGAAGATAATTAAAATAATTTGACTTTATACATCCGCTACACACCATTTATATTGAGTCAACTCTATCAAGAAAATTGACAAAAAATGTCCTACTGGACCTTCAAAACCTCATGGCCACAAAAGAAACATTATGAGATTCAATGATAAGATGCTCCACGTGCTTAACAAACAATTTCATTGATCCACAACACAAAATGATGATCCGATGAAACTATCAGACTGGATACCCTGTTCCATGAGTACACTGCGGGTAACACAGTTTTTTGTTTTATCTGTCAGATGATTGAATGCATAACTATGGACCAAAACGATGACTCCATTTTTCATCAATGACAACACTAGAAGCCAAAAACTATGTCCACTTAAACCATATGCCAACAATCTTCCCCTTTGGCATTGATGGCAACACTTAGTGAAAAATGACTAAGTGTCGAAACTGATAAGCATACTGCCAAAATACAAAATACTGCACCACTGAAAAATATTACTCCCCCTAAGAATATTAATGCATTTTTTACATCACACTCTCCCCCTTTGACATCAATGACAAAATTGGGGAAACAAAAATTGCAAAAGTTGTACAAGTATATTCGGAGACTTACAAAAATTCTAAGATGTCTACAAAGATAGTCTTTAGTCCTCCTAAGTTTGAATCCCAGATACTCCCTAGACTCTCCAAAATGGTAATATCACCACAGAGAAGATAAGACAAGGTTTTTGCAACTTCCAAACTTATAGGACCGGGAGCGATCACAACACTTTTTGCTTCTTTCAGAGCATTCGCCATCATCTCAATTTTTGGACTTATCAGCCCCCTGAGTTCACTTACTCTGCTAATAACTGTTTCATTTTCAAACTTTAGAGCCTTTAATTGGTCAAGAAAAGATATTACCTGACTATCTTGATGACACACACTGTTGGTCAAAGGATCAAAGGTGTTGGAAATAATAGCCAACTGCTGCTCAATATCTTTTATCTTTTTCTCATTTGCCTCAGTAAATTTTGACAAGATTAGGAAGAATTTATACACATTTCCTCCTTCAGTTATAACACCTTGGATATTCTGTATGCAAGTTGCTAATAGATTCTTGTCCTTGGAAATTAATTTGATTAGGCTTCCAATTCTTTCCTCCTTAAATTCCTTTTGCACTTGAACCTAAGCTGAAACCTCAAAATACTTGAAATGAGAATCTACAGAGCTTATTAATATTTTCAACTCACCAAAGGAGGATCTCGATGGATCCATAACATGGGTAGGCATCAATTTCTGAAAAACTCCAAAAGCGATTTTCAGTAGCTCACTATCTTCAATGTGAGATTTCAATATTTTCTCATTGGTTTTATATTGAGCTATTTTGGGAACTTTCAGCATCTGGATTGGAGATAAGGTGGATAAGTTGATTGAACTCTCATCAAACTCATAATCTGATTCTACCGCCTGCTCCAACAGAGATTCTTTTACCCTTTTTGGACTGATTTCTTGATTCTTTCCCTTGTCAGTCTTAGATTGAGCTTCTGGAATCACTTTTGGGAATTCTTTTTCTTCACCAGATACTTCTTTCTCTTCAGCAATCTCCTCACCTTGGGCTTTAGTCACAACAGGTGTCTCAGTGTTTTCAACATTGGAGGAAGTCAAAATATCTTCAAATATTGGAGGATCAGACACATTCATATTCTCCTCATTTTCATTTCCTTCTTCTGACTTATTCACTTCCACATTCACTTCCTCATGTCTTTGAGGTTGTTCAATATTGACTTCCTCAATACTTACCTTCTCTTTTGACAAGAACTCTTCCAGAATTGTCTTAGTCTCACTCATAACATCATCAATGTCCCCAATCATGATTTTATTTATTCTTGACTTGCTTCTGAATTCCTTTTTAACTTTTACAAGTAGATCCATTTCTTCAATTCCCATTTTCAGGGACAAGTCGGCAAGAACTATTTTCCTCATGTCTTCTTCCTATGTTTGGGCACTCACCCTTCTTGATTCCAGAGCATTGTATAGGCTTGTGGGCAGGCTAGACATGATTTCATATAGAGTTTTATTTAAAACATTCAAATGCTTAACTACAGCTTCTTCGAGAGTCTTCTTACCAAAATCATCAAAGAACTCATTGAGATTACCATCAACTACTGCTGCATTTTCAACTTCTTCCACTGACATGCTGGGTTTGTCAATTTTGGGCTTCTTCTGGGCTTCTTCACTTTTTCCGGAAGGCTTCCTTTTGTTTAGCTTGACCGCATGGGTCCCAGTAGCCTTCAATTCTCTTATTGTTTCTTCTGATTCTGTCTCTTCTTCTTCATCTGTGGATTCAACTTTATAGGTCCTTAAATTTTTGTTTTTCTTTCTTCTTTTGGAGGCTTCATCCTTGTTTGGCTGAGTTGTAGGGGAACTCCCGGTTGTTCTATTATTAGGAGCAAATGTTCCTAGACCAATTGTTGTTTCCTTTTCCTTCTCCTTTGCTACTTTGGCTTTATCTCTTTTCCTTATGATTTCTTTCGGTTTTTCGACTAGAAGACCCATTTGCTCTGCAAGAATTTTTGTTTCCTTTCTTACCCTTTTAATTGACATAGGCTTCCTCAATTCTGAATGTACTTGAAGGCTCTTCTCTGCATACGTGCCACACCTTTCTTCATTAGGATCAAGTGGAGAATTCAGTAGATGTTCTACATACATCCTTAGTATATTTTCATCCACTTCATAGCCCATAGGCATGATCCAAACTATTCTTGGATTAGCCGATTCCATGTGACATTGATCAATGTCTACCATGAAGCATATAGAATCTTTATACTGTTCCACTATGGATTCAGAGATCCTCTCTCTGACATGCATCTATTTTTGAAAGTTTTTGAAATGACCCCATAGGATTGTGTTGCGGATCTCCCAGTCACCAAGATTACATAGCATGTCCCAAATCTGTACTGCTACCAGAACATCATTTCTCCATTGAACTTTTCCAATTCTCAGTACCTCACCTGAGAAGTAAAAAAACATGCAGATTAACAAGTTTCCAAACTTGAACACATTCTTTTTGTCCTTCTTGATTTTCTTCAGATTCTCCAAGAGTTTCTCGTTGATTACTTCACATAGATCATAATCCACATTTTGTTTGATCATCTCATATGTTGCATAAATAGCAATGTCGGATACAGAATTTTCCCGACTCGAATGGTAAATCTTATACCCTATGATCATGGATGAAAATCTTACATCAATCTCGACAATATGACTTATAGTCATTTCCCTTGTGTCCCAGTGTGAGCTAGTCACTTTAGTGACATCATCATTCTTTATCGACTTCAATATTCGAAGTCTGTCGAAAGAATTTAAGCCTGTAACTTCACAAATAGCTTCCTTGGTAATCTTAAATGGTGTATCTAACCACATAAATTCATCATGCACTTTGCTCAAAATGTATCGAACCCACTCATCCTCCTCAAATATGGGAAACTTCACGAATTGTGCAAATTTCTTGTCCGCTAGGGTTTTGAATTCAGGTTTCACAGAAAAATATTCTTGCACTATGTGATTAGAATATAATTCCAATAGCTTCGCACTACCCAAATCTTCAATGCTCGCATGCACATATTCCCTAATATCTTCCATGTGCAGAACACCATATGACACAGAAGAAAATGCTCCTAAGGGCTCATTGTCTATCAATTTATATGGATGCGATTTGAACTTAGGGCGCGGCCTATCTTTGACTTCAACTATGAGAAGGGTAGACATAATTGTGAGTACACATATTTATAGGTTTTGCTATAAATACCTTTCAGAGATGAAATGGAAGTCGATCACAGATTCACTTCTAAGCTTGAATCTCTTCTTCACTTTGGCAAGGATCACCACAGAGTACTTCAAACTTCTTTCTCTTGAATTTAGTGTGACAAATGAGAGTGATAATGGTTCTTTTATTTTCATCGAACCTAACTCTTTACTTTTTGCAATAAATATTCTTTCCCTAATTCTATAGTTTTTCAGACTTATTATATTCTGAGGCAAAAAATTATTGCGCGGATCTATAATGATCTTCATTGATACCTTAGATTCATTCCAGTACCGATCACCTATAGGGGGTTTAGAGGATTTTCTTGACAACTCCCCCTAATGCAGAGTCCTATAACTAGTTTCCAGGGGTGTTACCAGAAGAAGCTTCTGGTACAGATCCATTTTCTTCTATAGAAGGATTCTTCTTCACCCATTTCTTCTACATCTATTTCTTGATCTCATCAATAGTGATCTTTCCTTTTACCTTAACATTTGGTTGCTTATTCTATTTTACCAGACCTCTTCTATTCCAACATAATCTAGAAGTGTGGACAAATTTGTTGCAGTTGTAGCAAACAACACTTCTCTGTCTAGGCCAATTGTTCCACTGACTTTTTCTTGATATGCATTAGTTAGCAACATGTCCAAATCTATTGCATGCATAGCATTTGATATCTCTATGAGGGTTATTCATCATATTTTTCATTCACTTAACTTGTGACCATACTTGTAACAATTAAAGCACTGACCTAAGAATGATGGTGTAATTGTGTTCACCCTACTCCTACACTAAGAAGCCATATGACCAAATTTTTTGCAAGTATAATAGTAACCATTAAATCTTTGAGGATTAGGTTGCCTTACCGGATTCCTTTTGGGTTCATTCATTTGGTTTCCCAGTCTAGATTCCTTTTCCTAGAACTCCTTTGCGCAGATTTAGAGCTTTCTCCTTCTTCATATCCAAGACCTCATTTGTCACCATTGGTTCTTTGTCCCTTGATTAACTCATCAAGTTTGGCTGAGCTTGCTTTGAATTTCTCCTTGAACTCATTTGTTGTAGCAAGTTCATCCCTGAGATCCTCAAGTTGTTTTTCAAGCTCTTCTTCATTGTTCTTGGATTGCTCCAATTCATTTTCTAGTCAGCTGCATTTTTTAGACTTTTCTTTCAAGGATTGTGCAAGATTTTCTTCATTTCTCTTTCTATCCTCTAACTCTTTAGGCATCTTCATCATGATGGATTTTGTCTCACGCTTCAAGGCTGCATTCTCTTGAGAAAACTTTTCACATTCTTTTGTTTTCTCCTTCAATACTTGACTAAGTTGTTCATCTTCACTTGTTTTGTTTTTCTACTTGAGCTGACCACATAATTCCTTTCTTTTCTCTCTTGATTCATCGATCTTGTCTTTCAATGACTAGATAATTTTTTCTACATTTTCAAAAATTTCTTACATTTCCCAGATCTCATATTTTGACTGGTCAAGATCATCCAAGGCCACCACGAGTTGTTGTTGAAGACTTGTATCCATGACTCTCCAAGATCTCCCCAAGCTATTAGACTTCTTTAGAGGAACTAGCTCTGATACCAATTGTTGGAAATAAGCAACACTAAGAGGGGGGTGAATCGGTGTTGTGCAAAAATTAATTCTTTTATCCTGATCTTTATTCCACTTAACACATTTAATCAAGATTAATATGTAGAAACATAAAACAAGAAACCACACAACCATACCACAAGGCTTTTTATGTGGAAACCCTATAAGTGGAAAAACCATGGTGGATGGCCAATCCACAATAAGTTCTGAGTATACTCAAAAGAAGTATTACAAGATGGGAATGCACTTGCATTCAAGCTCACTACCTAGAGCTCACTGCTCAAAATATGGGGGCTCACTTCCCTTACAATAGTTTGGAATTGATCCAAAGGAAAATGAACTTAATAGATAGCATCTACCAATGCTTGATTGTAGTTCTGGTTTAGCTCTGATGTCGAACTTTTTTCCTGAAGACTGATATTGAACTTATGCTTTGTTCTGCTCAAGCTCGCACACAAAATCTTTATGCACAAGTGAAACTGCACATGATATCACTCAAATACACCTTAGAATTTCACAACATACACACGCACAACTTCTTCATTCATCCAAATGATGTGACCGATCATCTAAATATATCCGCTCACCAGGAATTAATTGCCACAGGTTGGCTCAATAAAACTTAATAATATTTGCAACTTGTCGGCCTAGAACATAAATAATTTTGATGTGTATCCAAACAAGTCAGCTACACAATAGCTAGAACCAATAATTAAACATCTGAACTTGAAGATAATTAAAATAATTTGACTTTATACATCCGCTACACACCATTTACACTGAGTCGGCTCTATCAAGCAAATAGATAAAAAATGTCCTACCGGACCTTCAAAACTGCATGGCTACAAAAGCAACATTATAAGATTCAATGATAAGATGCTCCACGTGCTTAGCAAACAATTTTAGTGATCCACAGCACAAAATGATGATCCGGTGAAACTATCAGACTGGATACCTTGTTCCATGAGTACACTGTCAGTAACACACAGTTTTCTATTTTATCTATCGGATGATTGAATGCATAATTTTGGACCAAAACAATGACTTCAGTTGCCATCAATGACAACACTAGAAGCCAAAAACCATGTCCACTTAAACCATATGCCAACACATTCTTCGTCCATGCCTCATATGGTTTAGGAGCTTGAAGTGTATAGAATGGAGGCATGACTGGCGGCCTTCACAAGTAATATACTTGACAATGTGGACAGCTACATGCTTCCATGGCTCTAGTAAAGAATTTTTCTTTGTACCTTGTTTATCCACCACCAACGGAGGGTCACTGGGTTCAGTAAATTCAGCCTTGACTGACCTTGCATCTTTGGTAGCAGGGTATGGCTCACCATCAACAAGTAAACCTGTTACCTCCACAATTCTTTCCTTAGTGATGATCACCTCCAACCCTTTTACCATTATCTTCCCCTCAGAGAATGTTTATGTAAATTCTTGTGCAATGTCTTCATTGTAGCTATCGAGCTTCAAGAAATAGTCCAACCATCTGCAATTTTTGAATTCTGCCAAAGAAGGTGCATCCTGCATTACCACATTATCAACTGTGACTTCATTCCAAATTAGCTAACCTACCATTGTTCAAATTCCCGCAATAAAACAAGCACTTTGCTAAATTTCCCTTTTTCTGAAATCTCTTTCTGAAAACCCCAACTTCTTCTTCATGCAATTCTTCTTTCAGTCGTGTTGACGCCAATGTCATGTAGCTCACTAAATTACTTTTGTTGGGTGAAATTTTAAATTATGACTAGGCAATAAAGATTCATTAATGAGGGGTATTATCGAAAGAAATGGCGGTGGTTCTATGACATTTCACACATGCAAGTTTTCACTTCAATTTATCATTCAAATTGGCTCAATTTAAATTTGCTGATATGGATGACACGTAGACTTGTGAGTTGACACTTCCCCCCCAACCTAATCTACATCAAGTGTCTGCATAGGTTGGGTAATAATTATGATTGGACAAGGCAGTGTACAATTTCATGCTATGCATAATATCTACATTTAATTACAGTAATTAAAGAAATGCACTAAAGATAATAAAGATAGAACAAATTCTTTTGCATGTACCTGTAACATTGGAATATCTTGCAAAGAATGTGGAGAAGTACCGATTACCTTTTAGAAGTACCATTGAGAAATTAATGTAGTGGTGATGGAATGGTATGTTGGCGGAGTGGAGCGATGGTGGAGTTATGGAAGAGAGAGAAGATGGAGATGGATGGGTAGATGGGTGGATTAATGAAGAATTAGACTCCCACAAAAGTGAAAGTTTTTATTATGAAGTGGTTACATGTGTACTTGGATTAGTCAGAAGGAGGGACTCTAGGTCTACTTCCTTCAGCTACAGGAAGTTCGGGGGTTGGGTGTTGATTAAATTGTTGCATGAATTCCTCCTTAGATGTTGGCTTATGATACAACCTTAGATGATGACTATTGACCAAAATTTTGAATCTGATGGGGTCAATGGTGGTGAGTTGTACAACTTCATTGGGAAAGACTTCTATAACTTTGTACAGTCCCAACCATCTAGTCTACAATTTACCTGCATTGTCTTGATACCTGGAGTCATAAAGGAGTGCCCAGTCACCAGGTTGAAAATTCTTGTCCTTTATGTACTTATCATGCCATTTAATCCTCTGATTTTTCACTACCTCAGAATGATGTAGAGTTGTCTTTCTAATCTCATCCAAAGCATTCAGCTACATGATTTTGTCTTTTTGAGCCTCAAATATGTCTATCCCAAGATCCAGTGCAGTCCTAAGAGTATTATGCTCAAATTCAATGGGAATCATAATTGTGTTCCTATATAATAATCCAAAAGGAAGCATGTTGTTGTTTTCTAGGTGGTCCTTTAGGCCCAGACAACTTCTAGTAGCTTACTTTCCCAATACTTCCTATGGACAGCCACTATTTTGGTTAGAACGGCCTCAATTTCCTTGTTGGTCACCTCAACTTGGCCATAGGCCTGAGCATAATAAGGGGTAGACTTCCTATGCCTCACATTATATTCATTAACTAGTGTTGTAACACACTATCTCCCTTGGGACCCCATAATGAGTGAAGATTTCCTCATAAAGAAATTTTGCAACCTTATTATCTCTTGCATGCTTCATTGCTTTAACCTCAACCCACTTGGTCACATAGTTAGTGCAGACCAAGATGTATGATTTACCATTTGATGGAGGATCAATGGGACCTACAAAATCTAGTCCCCATTTATCAAATGGAGTGATGCCTACCTATGGGTAAAGAGGCATCTCATCAGACTTAGTTGGTCAGCCCATCATCTAGCATCTGTCACACTTCCTAGTATATTTTCCTCCATCCTTGTGGAGTGTGGGCCATTAATATCTTGTTTAAGGATATTCATTGTTGTCCTCTTGGATGCAAAATGCCCTCTATGTGGTTCATTGTGACATGCATGCAATATATCATATGTCTCATCTTCTCTTACACACCTCCTCATGACATGGTCTGGACCAATGTAGAACAAACATCTTGCAATCCATGAGAAAGGAAAGGTTTTCTCAATAAGCACTCTTCTCTCTTTTGGAGAGAAATGAGGAGGAACTCTCCCTGTGACCAAATAATTGGCTATGTCAACATACCAGGGCGTATGCACACTAATGGAAAACAAATGTTCATCAGGGAATGTTCATCAGGGAAAGAGTCATCAATGACTTGAGTATCCTCTGATGTAGTCAGTCTAGAAAGAAAGTCTGCTACAACATTTTCCTTTCTTGGTTTATTGACAATGGTTATGTCAAACTCCTACATCAACAACAACCATCTTGCTAGCCTACCTGAGATTAGGGGATTATTCATGAGGTATCTGATGGTTGCATGGTTTGTGTGCACAAATATTTGATAGCCTGTTATGTAGTGCCTGAATTTGTTAAGGGCATAGATTATTGCCAAAATTTCCTTTTCTGTCACTATATAATTGAATTCAGCTCCTTGTAGGTTTTTGCTAACAGAATAAATAGCATTCTCAATTGCTCCTTCTTTATGTCTCAAGATTTCTCCTATAGCATAGTCTGATGAATTTGTATGAATATGAAAAGGAAGCTCCCAATTGGGGCCTTTGAGTACATGAGCATGGGTTAAAGTGGATTTTAAATAAGAGAATGCCTTGTCATAGTCCTTTGTCCAGTGGAACTCAACATCTTTAGTTAGGAGATTGTACAATGGTGTTGCCATTTTGTTGAAATCTTTGATGAAATGCCTATAGTACCCTGTATGTCCCAAGAAACTTCTAACATCTTTTTACTTTACAGGTATAGGTAGATTGGTGATCGCCCCAATCTTGGTAGGATCTACTTGAATTCCTTTGTGAGAGATGCAGTGACCAAGGACTACACCTTTCTACATCATCATGAAGCATTTCTCACTATTTAAAGATAGATTATGGTCTTCACATCTCTATAAGACTCTCCTGATATTTTCCAATGCTTCATTAAAATCAGCACCATAGGTAGTAAAATCATCCATATAAATCTCCATGCAATCATGTCAGATATCTAAAAATATGCTAATGACTTCCCTTTGAAAAGTTGTAGGTGCATTGCATAAGCCAAATGGAAGTACTGAGTAGGAATAGGCCCCCCATGGATAGGTAAAAGTGGTCTTCTCTTGATCCTTGGGTACAATTTGTATCTGGTTATAGCCACTGAATCCATCTAGAAAAGAGAAATATTGCTTGCTTGCAAGGAAATCTAGTACTTGATCTATGAAAGGAAGAGGAAAATGATACCTTTTGGTGGCAGAGTTGAGCTCCCTGTAGTCGACAAACTCTCCATTTGCCTCCCTTCTTGGGCACAATCACCAATGGGGACACCCATTGGCTATCTGAAATGGGGTAGATAAATCCCGCATCTAATAATTTTTGTAGTTCCCCTTTTATAATTTTCCTTAATGCAAGGTTGATTCTTCTTTGTGGCTACCTCACTAGTGTGCAATCATCTCTGATGTATATCCTATGAGTACAAATCTTGGGGTCCAATCCCTTCATATCATGGTAGTCCCATGCAAATGCATGCTGGTGGGCCCTTAACAGGTTTTTCAATGACAATTGTTGCTCTTGACTCAACTTGTTAATATTTAGATATTTTCCTTCTGACACTTGCACTTGTGTGGTTAACTCTATCATAGCCGTTTCACTAATACTTGGCACCTTTAGTTCATGTGGCAGCAATGTATGAAGCATATTAGTTGTTCCAGGAGGTTTAATTGTAGGAAGAGCGGGCATAAGTGTCTTCGCTGGACCAATAGAACCAAATGCATGAGAGGATGATGCTTCCTGCACCTCACAATGGTTCTGAATTATGTTGGACAATACTTCATCTTCTTCTTGAAATTGCATGAAATAACTTCTACCTAACATCATAAGTTGTGCCACATAATTGACTTCCTCAGCCTCTTCTCCAACATGTGGCCATATAGGGTTATCCATATCATGGGATGGATGAGTAGGCGGGTAGAGAACAATCTTTTTGGTGCTCTTCCCATCAGAGATGGTCATGTCTCCTAACCTGCATCCAATGTAGGCATCGGTTGTTGCTAACCATGGCCTTCCTAAAATAATAGGATACCTGCCTAGTGTAGCTTTAGCAGAAAGAATCATGAAATATGTTGGGTACTCCCAAGATTCTAGAGTTACCACAAGATCCTCTACTATACCATCAGGTTTAATAGTGGAACTATCAACAAGTTGCAGGACAATAGGAGTAGGTCTCATGTTTGCAACATTTAGTTGTTGCAGGATATCCTTAGTCATCACATTTATTGCTTCTCCCAGATCAATCAAAGCATTCTTTATTTGCATCCCATTTATGACAACTCCTACCACAGGACTACCTAGGTCATTTTATTTGGGAATAGTCACTTTCCCAAGCATGATATCAGCCAGCTATCCGACCACATAAACCGTAGTGGGGTCTTTCTTTTTCCTATGTGGCTTCATGAGGCATATTTCCTTAATTTATTCTCCATATATGGGAACATCCTTTATGGCATGAAATAGAGGTATCTTGACACATATATGTTTCAACTGATCTAGAATTTCAAAGGTTATTTCCTCCTTCTCTTCCTTTTGTTTAACAATTTCTAACCTCTAAGGAAATGGTGGTTATTGGTCATTCTGTTGGACTAGAACTAGTTCAGGATTTTTAGGCACACTTGGATGAATGGGAACATTTAGATGCTCCTCTTCTTCCACAAGAAGCTCGGTGATGATGGGGGTGGAAGGAGCTGGAAAATTGGTTCCTAAACACAAATGGATGTCACTTACACTCACACATATGCAAGGAATTGATTTGGATCTACATAATAGACTGGTTGTTGTTGTGGTTTGTTATTTTGGTTAAGTGTAGGTTGAGCTGGTAACTGAGTAGGTCTAGGTGTGTTTGAACTTGAGCTAGTAGGAGGAGGCATTATAGCAGGTCATTGGGGCTGAGAAGGTGGTTGCATGTAACTGGTTGTCTGGTTTGGCCATTCGTTTCCTCCTCTCCATTGGGATGTTTGTTTCTAGTTTCCTGGAGGTGGCTACCAATTCCCCTAAAACTGTAGCCAATTCCCCTAAGATTGTTGCCACTGGGGTGGAGACTTTTGGTGATTGGGCCAGGTATGTTGAGGGTTATTCCAAGGCTATGGTGGATATACTCCATATTTGGATGTATATGGGGATTTCCATTAGTTACCTGATGTATAAGAATTAAAATAAGGCCCAACAAAGGATAATGGATCTGGTGGCATACCTTGTCCTAGAGCCCGTGGTCTCCTCTGTGCAATGTAGTAGACTTGATCATCATCACCCTGGATTGGCTTGTACTCAGGTGGGATCTGCTTACTGTCAATGTTAGCTACCATTTTGCATCTACATTCCTTTTGTCTGCAATGAGGGTAGTATTCTGCCAACATTGCCTCTGCCTCCTCATGTTTCTTTTTTGCTTGAAGTGTATCTAGTTGGGTAGCTAGATTGTTTAAGATGTCTTGTTTGAAGTCTGCCAACAAGTGAGTAATCTCCATCCATGAAACTCCATTCGTGGATGATTTTCCCATAGAGGATTGGTAACCTCTCCCTTTCTTTGAAGCTTTCCTAGAATAGTTCTGACATAGCTTCTTAATATCATCCCAAGGATCTTGGGTGATATCTCCTCCTCCCATTAGGTCCAAAGCCTCAATGCATCTCTCATTAATTCCTCTTAGGAAGAGAAACTTTTGAGACTTTTCATTGACTGTATGGTGCGGATATTTCTATAGGCAGAACAGAAACCTTGAAATGTAATCCTCCAAACTCTCATCTTCCTTCTGTTGCATCCTAAAGATGTCATCTCCTCTCATGTCAATGCCCCTACAATATTCCTTATACTTCTCAAGGAAAAAAAATTTCATGTCATCCCAAGTCTCCATAGTATTTCTTCCTAGGCTAATAAACCATCTTAATGTATCCTCTTTCAAAGTGGTATGAAATAGCTTAATCCTATGAGCATCAGTGGTATAGTCATAGCTTTTGAATAGGATATCAAACTTAAACAAGAAAGTATCAGGTCTTATGTGACAAGTCCATAGAACTTAGGAAGGATTGAAGCAGGGATATTTTTGAGGTTGTCAACTTCATTCTAATGAGCAATGGGGAATGGAAAATTTGGTTGGATAGGTCTACTTCTATTTGCATCACCCATGCCTTCGTAATGGAGTTCCAAAGAAAATGGGTTCTCAATCAGATTTTGGTCTTCAGAGGAAGTTTCAAAATTAGTTAGATTGGGAAATGCATCACCAAAAGGGTGTGGCTCTTCTTCTTCTTTGTCTCTTGGCATATTTGGAAACTCTTCTAGCTGAAATGGATCAGGTTCATTAGGAAGGAATCTCTCATAAGTATCTCTTCTCCTTCCTCTATGCATGCAGTATCAACTTAGTATTAGCCAACTCACACAAAGAATTGGTGAAAGAATAGCAGGTCATTACTTTCCTAAATGAGGGGTATACTAAGAACAAGTTTCAGAAATACTACAACAAGAAAGAAACTATCAATGACTCCAAAGAACTCCCTAGTTTGACACCATCCCTGGCAACAGCGCCAAAAATGTTGGCCTCCTCTAATGGTTTAATAACTAATCCCTTAGAGCTATGGCTTAGAGATTGGAAATCTACACTAAGTAGCTATTTTACTCATCGTGAAGGTGTATTTAATTGTCAACCAAGGGACGTAAAATTGAAATGGGTCAGCACTGTATGTGCACTAGGACTTCATTGCAATCATCCATAAACTAGGAAAGAAACAATAATGGAAATAAAATGCTAGAAGGAAATCAACTTATACACTGGACATAAATTAACATCTACACTAATCATTAATAACCAGACTAGAAAATAACAGATAGAAAGGGCAATCTTAGCAAACAGATGGGAAACTACTCTATCTGCCTTGGTTGTAGGAACAATCACATAATGGAATTTTAGTGGCTATAGGAACAGATAGTTGTTGAAATTAAAACTAACTACTGAACAAAAAGTAACTTTTAAACTAATAGATGGAATTCTCACCAAGTGGTCCCCCTTGGGTGAGTCTCCCTTACACAACTCAAATGCAACAACTTAGAATGTCATATTATTTCTTGAAAGCATAAGTACAACATCTCAGCAATAGAACTATAAAACTAGAAAATGCAAGTACAAACTCAGAATATCCAACCTTATCAAAAGGGGCATTTGACAATTATTTATAGAGAGGAAAACTACTGACTAACCCTAACTACCTAGGAAATTCACTCCATCAAAATAGGAGGATGCCACTTATTGAAAGCATAGAAAAAGATGGAGGAAGTTATGCATGTGTTGAATCAGTCAAAGCAGACTTGCTCCAACAGGAATCTAGCACAACACACTTCCTAGATTTGCTCAACAAACAGAAATGACCATTAAAAAGGTAGTTACATTCTCTTATTTGAATTAGGAATTTCCCTCCATGAGAGTTTTACCGCTTTGACTTCTTAATGATCAACTTCTTGACTTCTTGGCAACCAACCAACTGGAAAAAATTTCTCCCACGTAACAGGCTTTGTTGGCATCAACATTTTAGTGGAAACCTACAAAATAGCATTAGCATGCACAAACAAATGTATATCTATAATTACCTTAGTAACATTCATTCAACCACTTGTAAATTCAACATAGGTAATCCACAGCATGATAATATCATTAAAAACCACAAGGATAAACTTATGCCAAGGTCTATGGTTTTAAGGGAAACAATATAGAAAATGTCAACAACTAGTGTCAAATTTTATGATAGCAGCAACAAATAGATAATGAATCCTATCAAAATTGAGCCATTAATTGAGCTCATCAACCCACACAACCTAGGAGACTATCACATCACTTAAAGAAGAAGGGGGTCATGAGAGGATTAATTAAAAATCAATAAGAATATGATGTAGTAGAAGAAATATAAGAAAAATAAGAAGAAGATATTGTGATGGTAGAAACAAATGAAAATTTAGAAGGGAATAGCCCTAATCATGAAACAAAGGAAAATAAAGACTCAAAGGAGAATCCCTCTAGTGGAAATATAAATACACCAATTGTAGAATCAATGTACTTTACTAAAACTTTTGAATTAGATTCAGAAGATGTTATGTGGCTAGGAAAACAAGGAGATCCCCAAAAATCCTTGTTTCAAATGATTTTGAATATACAAATGCAATAGGGGAGGAACAATTTTCTGAAAAAGATGAACTTTTTATTGAACAAAGAAATGTTAGCAAAGAATTGTAGGAAGCAATGGAAAGAATAAAATAATTGAAAGAATTGTTAAAAATGCATCAACAAAAGGATAGTGAGAGGGATGCAAGAATTAAAAAATTAAAGGAGAAGCTCTATAAGTTTGAGCATTGGTCAAAATTGGAGGTACTGGCACAACTTGCTATAGTAGAAGTAGAAAAAAAAGAGCTAGTATGTCAAAGCCCAACTCCTTAGATCATAACCCCTACTGAACCAACAATGAAGTCCTTGGGTGTGGAGTTTTGGAGAACACAAGAATTCTCCCAAAAAGAAAAAGAGTGGGAAAGGGAGAAAAATGAAATAATTTCCAATCACACTAGGGTATTGGAAAAACAAGAAAATGAAGTAAAAAAGCTGAAGGTAAAATTTGAGGAAATAGAAGAAAAAATTGCGTAATTGCTAAAGTACAAGCCACCTGCTAGGGTTTAAGCTTTATTTCTACAAGAATTTTTTTTGCATTTTTAGTTTAACCAATTAATTAGTGCCTTCTTGTAGCAATGAACACGAAATTCTTATTTTTAGAAACTTCTTATGACTCCACATCTGAAATGCAGGATCATCTTTGTCAATTCTACCTGCATAATTATATTCTTTCAGATGAAACTGGTTGGAACCCCTTGATTTTTGTAGGAGATCTACAAATCAGAGCCCTAACCTCCTATATCATAAATGAATAGTAAAAAGGAAATTTTTTACAAGAATACAATGAAAAGGAAAAATCTATTTTTTTGAAGCTCATAAAAGAATCAGCAAATCTCGATGTAGTCATAGAAGAGTGGATAAAACTTTTGGATTACAGAGGTGTGGAAAAGAAGATAATGAATATTAGAGAATAGGATTATGTGAGAATGAAAAGACTAGCTATAGAACCTATTAATGTAGCCTTAAAATCTATGCAAAAAAGATGGGAAGAGCTAATGCCCGAGCTAAAGAAAAAGAAGCCACACTCCCTTTATAATTTTGTAGCCATTATCTGAAGATCTCATAAGTACATAGACATTGCAAGGAAATATGGAGTTGCATGGTTTCCACTCATCTTTCATCCACCTATTCTCCTCTTTCCAATACCACACTGGACAGGGAAGAAACGTGGGGAGGAAGAAGGAGTAGAGAACACCAAATTGGAAAAGCTCACGGATCAAAAATGATATTATCTAAAACAGAAAAAAGGGAGTTGACATTGTAGCTGATTTCAGGGAGATAACTCTTCAGTATAACCTCTCATCTTAAATGTTTCTTGAGGATGAAAAAATACTTTAGTTGGTGAGAATGATGGGTCTCGATAATGGCTAGTTTTTCCTTCATCAATTATGCTTTTATCATTTCATTTGCTAAGTTTCACAAACATTTCCAAGACTTCATACATATTTCATATACCTTTTATGCACTTTGACAGACCTAAATATGTGGAAATATAAATATTATATATTGATATATGTGTGTGTGGATGAATGAATGTTCATAGGATTTAGTATTTTTTATGGTTTAATTGTGATTGTTAAAGATGTGAATGCCTTGGTAGAAAAACTAACATATTGCAGCCAAAAAGCTACAACAACTAGATTTCATCCCATAACAAAGGATTGTGGATGGTTGCAGGGAGAGCCAGAATAATTAGAGAATGGCAGTTCTAGAGGGAAGCAAAGGTGGATACTGAATAGTCAGCCATGATTCATCACAAATGCACTTTTATCCACCAATAAAGAAAATCAAAAGAGGAATTTTGTTCCAATTAGGAGTAACCCATGACATGACAGTTTCCAAGAAACATGTTCCTATCATGGCGGTTAACTATTAGGGCAGAGTCCTAGTTTGATTTTCCTTCTTTTATTTCATATTTATGGTTTTCTATTTCAAATACTTGTCCTCTTCCTATTTTTGAGGGAGAGTGGATGTATTCTTTAATGTTCTATTTTTAGTCCTTGATGAATAAGACTCCTCCCAAGCCTATATATTGGGATCTATGGTTGAGGAGTAGATCTAGTGGTAGTAACAGTATGATTGATTTTACTAGTTAATAGTATTTTTTGTTAGTTTTTCTATTCTCAAGTTGCAATAGATATGTACTGCTAAATGAGAAATCTTTTAGAGATTCTTGTCAGAATATAAAAAGTTTAGTTTTTATGAAATAAAGGAGTTTAGTTTGTTGTCATAAATTGTTGATCAAGTAATGCATATTTGATATCTTTTGTGGGTGCAACAACTCAAGTAAGGGCCACTCGAGGTTCCAACCCACATTATTTTATGTTACTAAATTAGATGCTACAATGCTAAATTTATTTAAGATAAGTTTTCAATTATATGCATGTGAATTTCATGAGTGATATTTTGTAGTATGAGTTACATTAAGTTATTCTCCAAAGAAGTTAAAGGTCAAAAGTTAGGAGTTATAAGATAGAAGTATTAGTTAGTTACAAGTTTAAATTTAATAGTTAGCAGTTATAGTAATAAGTAGTAAGTGCCTACAACATAATCAATAAATTTATTTTAGTTCTCCTATTCAGCAACTTCATGCTTTATTTCCTTTTCTAGCTTTTACCATTTTCAATACATGTGTGACCACCTATGTTTCATTGATATAGGGTGTAGTAGGATCCTTAAATGCACATATTGTGCCAACACTATAAAAATATTACGGTCCCTAGTTGATAATTAAATGAATCCTTTTGTGAAGGTTTGGTAAACTTTCTAGTTAGGAACTTGTCCTTTGAATTGTGTGTCTGCTTGCAAACACCAAGTTAATTAGACGTTAGAAAGGCCTTACAACATTGTTAAGAAAATTAGTAATAATGCAATACTCTTTCATAAGAACTATCTTGTTTGTTTTGTATGAAATAAAACTTATGGTGATATGTCGTGGGAAAAAATAGTGCCCATACTCTATTGTTTTAACCTAATTTTGAAGTATTGATAAATTTATAGTCTTTATTTTTGGTATCAAAGCTCTAGTTTTTCAAAAAAAATGGAACATGGAATCTATTTAAGAATGTGCATACTTCCCTTGATGATCTTTTTTTAGTCTATATAGATGCCTACAAGGTTAATAGTAAAAGGGAGGGTTGTCATTTGACTAGATAGTGCCTATCCCTTTCTCACCCTAAGTGTGGTGTGCATAAGATGAAATTGTAAACTTTATGCCATCGAATATGCTTAAAATGTTATCCTTAATTATATAACCTGTTTGATTAGTTTTTAGAAAAAAAATTGGTTGGTTTGTATTTAATTAGTAAAAAAAATTGGGGCATGACAATCACTACAATATATGGATCTAGCACTTATCAACTATCTACTCCTAAAGTTGAATTGCTACTTGATCCTATCAATAGAATGCACCTTTGCAAGTACTATATATGACTTTCAGAGATCCTAAATATCAAAAAATCAAAAATCAAAAAAATCAAAAAAAAATCAAAAAAGGAAAAAAATCAAAGAGAAATAATTCGTCCAATAGTGAAAAACCACTTCGGTGACGCTTTGGATAAGTACCATGGTAAAAACCTAGAAAACAAGTGCCATGTGTAGTAGGTCTTCACTCTAACATCTATCATTATTCTATCAGATTTTTCATTCCATCCATAATAAATTGAGCATAGACTCTATCATAATAAAAATCATTGACACCTCTCATGGCCTGAGAATAGTTGATATTTAGCATCACTCGCTTTCCATATTCATCCAGGCTTCTATAATAATTGGTCCTATACCTTACTGGGGGAAATCTTTGACCTAAAATTTTAGATGGGATCTTTGACATAGTACCAGAGGATATAATCACCATCACCTACCACAATCCACCTTTCATAAAAAAAAATTCCAAAAGCCATAATAAAATTTACACCCATCACAATCCACCTTCCATAATAAATTGTCCCTTATTAAGGATGACACTTTGATTAGATACAAAAAATTCAGCTTAACAAATCATGAAACAATAGACAAACTATCAAACTAGCCTACAACCTAACTGATCAATTGCCTATGTATCTATCAATGAGATCTACCTATCTTTATCATCTATTGGTTGTCTTCACTAGTAGAATTTGGCAAATAAATGACTATGTGACTAAAAATGACTAAATTCTACTAATTTTTTGCAATTCACAAGTATAAATGACTAAATAAATGACTAATTTGGTCATAAGGTAAAATCAAAACTAAATAATTGGTCAGACGAATAAAAATGACTAAATAAATGACTATTACTTCTCTATTTTTTTTTCTTTCGATTTTGATCATAATCTATATAACTTAAGCACCCCTCATGGGACCCCTACCTAAGTGGGCCATTTGGCCGCCTAGGTTGCTTGGTGCACCAAAAATACCTATTGTGTGGAAGGCATTGCCTCTCAGTGTAGTCTTAAGGCCTTCACCAACTTTTTTATATTATAAATTCAATATTACATAAATTACTACTTCATTTTGTTCTATTCTACAATTATATTATATCTCATTTATAATATTACATATTTTATAGAATACTTACTCTTTTTATTATATTCTTAAAATTTATATCTACTATACAAATCTAAAAATGAAATAATTCACTACTACATAAAGAAGAGGTTTAAGACATTAATTTAAGACAATATATTTATAATTATCTAATTGTTTTAAAATAAGACAATAAAAAAAAACATTTTCTATTTTTTTTTAATTTCCCTCTCTTCGTTCATTTTCCCTGCAACATCCATTTTCCTTTTCCCTCCCTCATTAATTCGACATGAATTTTGATGGTCATCTTCATCTTCTTCCAACGCCTGTGTATTCACAGCTGCAAATTTTGTTGGAAAATCATGATGACTGTTAGGGAGGGATAGTCACACATTTAGAAGGGCATGACATCCCTCCTTGTGATTGTCCAAGGTTGAAGGTCAAATATGGCATGCCGGGTGAAGGAAAACCCATGACCTCATAAATGGGCATTTTTTGGGTCAAATTTAGGGGAAAAAAAGAAAAATATAATATGAAAGGGGAGGTCAATTAGAGCCGGAAGGAGATTAGATGGTGTAAACTAGAACTGGACGTAGCTATTCAAGTTCTTTCTACTACATCGTTGAGAACACAACACAATTTGTGCATAACTTGAGGGGTTCGTAATATTTTTTCCTCCAAAGTTTGTCTATTTTCTTTTTCTCAGCGGCATCATTCACAACACAACAAAAAATGTGCAAAATACTCTAGGTAAGTCACTTTCCATGGTTGTAGTGATTTTTAATTTGGGAAATTTGTATGTGGCTAAATCATTTTCAATGTGTCATATTTCATTCGAAAACAGTTATGTTTAAAGATTTGGTGATCATGAATTGTGAAATTTTGAAATAGGGTTTCAAAGTATAAAGATTGAAAAAAGAACATGCCTCTGCACCGCACAGTGAGTTTGGTGCATCTTTTCTCCATTTTTTCTTTTGTATGTCTGTTTAAGCTATCACCCTTTTTTTCTTGCTTTGCAAGCTCCTATGTGATTGTGTTTGGAGCCCCTGTATTTTGTTGACTTGTATTTTGTATCTAATATGGCATTAGGCATGTGTTGTTTGTTAAACATTTCTACTCTTTGTCTATGAAATGAAATGAGTTTATTTCCCTCTTTTTGTTATGGAGATTTAAGAAGTCTTTCATAGGTATAGGGTCAAGATTAGTTAGTTGTCTTAGATTGAAAGTACGTTTGATCATGTGGCTTTTGCTAGGATTCAAATTCTAGGTTTGGTGGTTAGGATTTAAATTGGATTTATTCAATTTGTAGTGGATTGTTAGTTCCTTTTATCTTATTATAATAATAAGATAGATATATAATAATAAATTGTTCCTGAGAAGAAATACCTCTAAACCACGCCTTGATGAAGGCTATAGTAAAAATACAATTGATTCTTGAGCAATATTGCAAGAATACTCCAAGAACCATGAATGCAAACAAATCCATCAAACAACTACTATAAATCTTTGTCTGAGCAATGGAACAATAGAAATGTAGCAGAAGTCTTACTTATATAGGAATTTTCAAGATCATTGTGAACAGAATATTGAAGTTCCAGCATTTCATGTCTCAATTCTATGACGCTTAACTGGTAATCTGTTGTCATCTAACCATTTCTCCTATTTCCTCTTTGAAAATAATTCTAAAAAGTTTAGTGAGAAAAGAGAAACGATTATTGCTTTGTAATTAGAGGGGTTGCCCTCCTGTTGTGTATATAGTGACAATGGAGTTTTTGAGTCCACTGTTTGGGAAATCCTTATTTGAATGCAATTTTAAATATCATCTGAGTATGTGGGGTGTGTATAGTATCTACAGGCTAGAAAATTTTAGCATGATAAAACATCTTTTTTGTTACTATACGAAAACTTATCTTTTTTTTGAATAACTGAATGACTGTTTTTTCATATAAAAAATTTAGCTGAGAAGAAACTATTGAAGCAAAAGAAAAAGAACTTTATGATAATAGTTTTATGAGATTGGCAACAATTTCAATGATTTTTGAAAACATGCACCTTCTCTACTCGGGATTGCATCTTTAATTAAGGAATAGAGAAAATGACATAAAATGGAATTTTTCGTTTTAATTTTTTGATTTTTCTTACAGTTCAACTTCAACAAAAAGGATATTAAACATCATTTTGTATCAGAAAAGCTTGGGACATGTTTTCTATCATTTCATTGGTATTCCTCCTTTATGCTGCAAGAAATACTTCTAGAAAAATTAGTGAAAATACAATATTATGCTAGTTATAATATTCTATTGCAACCATATCATATCAGGAAATTTTTAAGATTATAAAATGCACAGCTCTAATGTGTGACATAAATATATTCAGAATTCATAAACTTTAAAGGATTCAATGAGAGGACTTATATATGTTGACATATATTTATCAAAAAATTATCTCTTGCTAGATAAATTTGATGACACCTTGATTACCTCTTTTATGTAGGAAGAAATTTGGCCAGTAGCAATGCTTTGTGGCCATGCTGTATATATTGTTGGTTTAGCAATATGCACACCAGGTAATGATTACAAAGGCACATAGAGTTTGGCAGAAAAATGTTTACCCTCTAAGATCAATGAAGCTTTGATCAACACATGTATTGATGGTGTCTTGTGTACATGGAGCAGCCTTACTGGGCACTGTAGGCCTAGGCAGAAAATGCCTCCATGGGTTGGTAGTTTATCTGTACTGTCTTGTCTTCCTAGTTCTCGGAGATATGTTTGCATTGCTTACACTTGTGTTAATGAAAGGCAATCACAAACATGCCATGCCAGTGAGGTTATTGTAGATAGAAATGTAGGAACAAGCACTAAATAAACTACCCTTGATGGAGAAGGTATCTTGAAAAAGATGGAAAAATGTGCTATTGTGATCGTTGACTCATCGAATCTCAATATATTGAAAGTTATATTTCATGGATTTTTGTCAATAGGGACAGTAAATTCAATTGTGATTGTCCCTGACATGATGTCAGAAAGAACTCAACTGGTCATGGTGTTTGATCTTTTTGGAAGGATACAATACTTTGAACTTAATCAGGAAAATATTACAGCCACTGAAGCAGCCAAGAATTCAGAAAAAAGCAATCACACACATGTTTCATCCATAGATTCAACAAATGCCAATATTAATGGAGAAAGGATTACATTGATTACACCAAATGGGAAGCTTGTACTCTTGATATATAAGAGTTGATGGATAGTTAAATCCTCCCAAGGAGAAGGTATTTTAATAGACAAGTCTTGTGTTGATAGTCTTCTTTGTAGGAAAGGTCCTTCAGGTCAACCTTTCCTGATAGGAGGCATGTTCCTAACTAAAGGTAACTATGTAAGTGTGATGAGTTAAAGGTCTCAGTGACAAAATATAACATCATAACTAATGTTGTCATTTGGAACAATCAAGGGGTAGCAGTTATATATGGCATTTTGCAGTTGGGGCATTCATATTATGCTAGGGCTCTATTTTAGGTTCCCCAATTTCTTTTGTTCTTGAAGGGGATTTATGTATTAAATATGATCTGATGCAAGATTATCTCATCCATGTAGAATCTATGAGGTCAGACTTTGGACTATCTACGTTTCGAGAAACACACATTACTATTTGGTTGCCTTTACATACTCCAAGTTGCATCCAAAGCTAGGGAGATTTAGATGCTCACTGTAAAGTAAGCACATGTAATATCCTTTTAGATGCATGTTGCATGGCAATTATGCTAGGAAAAGGTGGGTTTTGGGGTGATTGGTCAAAAACTTCTTCTCATCTTATGGTGACATAAGTCCAATATACAATTATAAAGAAATGACTGATTCTTTTGAAAGGAATCTATAGAAGGATGTAAAAGTGGGCTCTGGTGATGTTGAATATTCAGGTTGTTTAGGAAGGGAGACCAATTCCATTGATTTTTTTAGTGGAAATGCAACAAAATTAATAGAAAGAAGAAATATTATTACATCTTCCATGATTTTGTCAGGGAAATTCTCTCTTCCTTTTGCTCTAGTATATGGGTTTTGTAGTGGTGAGATAAAACTCGCAAGGTTTGAATGTCTTTGTCCTTGTATTTCTACTAGACAGTATAAGTTACAAAATAAGCATGATCCAAGTATGGCATTGCAATCTTTTAGAGGCCACATAGGTCCTATACTTTGCTTAGCTGCACATAAAATTCTATTTACTACAACAGAGAGTAGTAGACACATATTAGTTTCAGGAAGTATGGATTGTACTGTACATGTGTGGGATTTAGAGGGTGGCTGTTTGATTTCAATAATGCATCAACATATTGCCCCTGTGCACCAGATTTTCTTGCCAGTACCTTGGATGGACCATCCTTAGGTATAATGTTTTCTTAGCATTTTTAATGATGGTTGTGTGTCCCTTTCATCCTTTGAGACATTAAATGTTGAAAGAACATTTCTAGGACATCCTAGCTATCCAAAGTTGGTGGCTTGGGATTGTGTTAGGGGATATATTGCTTGCTTATTGTGCAGTGTACTACTCATGGTGGCCATAATGATATTTTGTATATTTGGGACGTAAAATCAGGTGCTCATGAATGAATTCGTACGGGTGTTGCAGCCCATTCTATGTTTGACCATTTTTTAAGATGTGTTCACATTAATTCTACTACAAGAAAAGTACTTGATGGATCGATGTCTGCATCATCATTGATGTTTCATTATGATGGAGAAGCAAATCTTGAGCTTCATGGGACTATCAAGCCTGAGAAGGGGTTGGGTTAAGCTGGGTCCAAAAGTTTCAACAGAGTAATTAGATCAACTGAATTGGTTGATTTCACTAGTAAAAACAAGTGAAGGGAATTTCGAGAAGCTTTCATCTAAAGTGGTACAGGCTCTTGGTCAAGGTGTGAAGGCAGCATCGTCTGCATCTTCTATTGGAGATGCTAATGGTAGCAACTACTTAAATCAAGTTTCCTCATAGCAGATCCTTAATAACAAGCAATAGCTGATAAAAGGAGCTCGCCCTTATCCTAGTGTAGCTGCTTTGCAATTTTATCTTCCCTCGATGGCTTCTAATCTAATACGACCACCAGTTTTTGAGAAACATGAAACAAAAAGTAATCAGAATGATTTATCAGTAGGATCTTCTCACACATCCAGAATAGAAAGTAAAACTCAAAATACTTGTAACACACCATGTAAGGATCCCCAAGTTGTGATCAAAGACTCAGAGCATCATCCAAACTGTTGGGAAGAAAATGCATGGTTAGGGACTGTTAGAATTGGCTATGGCTGCCAAGATCTATGGACCAAATGGAAAGCACAAGAAAGAGAGAAATGATATGACAAGAATAAACTGTATTCAATGTCATTGATATGATATGATTATGATTATTTACAATGAGAGAGACCCCTTGGTTATATAGCCAAGGTGAGAACATAGAAGGGCATAAGATTATGACAAGTGTCATAATCTTATGACATGAGACAACTAGGAAAACCTATCAGTCACAAAAGGTGGAGAGATAATCACATGATGTGTCCACAAAAGGTGGAAATGATGAGGTAATGACATGTCAAGTCCACCAAAAGTGGAAAATCTCCAACAACCTCCTATGTGGTCCCTAAGTAAACTTAACTAAGGTGTAATTATGACCTAGGACAAGGTACAAGATATTTAATTACACCAACACCCCCCCTTAAGTGCAACTTAGGGAGAATGTACACAAAAGAAAACAATGCAAGATGGGTCCCTGCTACTAGGCCATGTTAGGTACCCATGTACAAACAATGCAATCTCTCACAACCGAGGAAAAGGAGAAAACCCAGTGGGACAAAACTCCTCCCCAAAAGAGAGATGAAATACAAAATAGAAATGCTCTCAATGAAGAATGAGAAGGTAAAAACCCCATGTGAGGAAAAAGACCCCCCCATAAGAGAGAAGTAGAAGAGAGACAAGGCTGCCCCCCCTCAATGTTGAGTCTCCTGCATTGATGGTAGAAGCTCGACATTGAATGCTGAAGATGATCCAATCTTGACGAACAACGTTCCTACCCTTAGGAAGAAACAAAACCAAGGATGTATGCAGGATATCAAGATGATGGATGATGTATGATGGTGTCTCTGAAGCATGCTCAAGTGTTTCCATGTCGATGCCGAAAGCTGACACACTCCAATCAGGGGTTCTAGGCCACACTGTTGAAGAGGACAATCCAACATCTAGTAGAGATGAATGTAGAGCACTATCCAAAGACAAAGATATCCCCTCTAAAGACAAAGAAGCCTCCTCTAAATGCTGTCCAAAAGTATCCACACTCACGCCAATCTGCGAAGAATGATCATGTAGAGAATGAACAAGAGGGTCAAGGTGTTCCCTCACAACAACTGAAGAAGGTTCATCTTCATCAAAGAGAAGATGAATGCTATCAATGGTGTCCTCCAAATCTGCAAGATGTGACTCCACAAACAAGTCTGAAATACCTATTAGGAAGCCATCCAAGGTAGCCATATCTGGAAGACAATCAGGATCCTGCTGCATTGAATCACTAGGAGCCAAAACTGTTGAATCACAAGTATCATCAACTGCAACAGTAGGTGGAGGAGATGAAGTGCATGGCTCAAGTACCAGATCTGATGTGAGTATGCCCAAGTTCAAAAAGCCAAATGTCTCCTCTGAATCATGGTGTATGTGATCAACAGTCAAAGGAACAGTGTCACCATCAGAAGCAAACTATGCAAAGGAATACAACCGAGATGAATGATCAACCACCCTAGTAGCAATGATATCTCTAGTCTCCAAGTCCCGAATGATAACAAAATCAGGAGTGAACTCCATAGTTCTCCCATTTCCACCATGTGTAATCTGATAAATAGAAAGTAGATTGTTTGTCAAATGAGGAACACACAAGACATCCTGAAAAGTGTTCTCCCCAATGCTAATAGATCCCTTCCCTGTTACACTCATGTATGTGTTGTTTCCCATCAAGATAGGAGACATCGAACAAGGATGAAATGAAGAGAAGATAGTTTGTGAAGATGCCATATGATGTGATGCCCCTAAATCTAGAAGCCATCTTCCTGATCCTGGACTTGAATGAGCACAAAGAGCTTGTCCTTTATATCCTGATATATATGTTTGACCTTTGTCCTTTTTAGACTGTTTTGAAGTAGAAGGAGAAGAAGATTCAGACATTCTAGAAGGCAAATCAATTGTGATTCTTTTTGAGAAGATTCTTCAACTCATCAATATCCTTCTTATAACAATAATGTTCTTCATGTCCATCCTTCTTGCAATATGCACAAAAAGGTCTCTCCTTCTTTGATGATTCTCCTTTTGATGATGAGGATTCTGATTCTTTATGTGGCTTGTTCTTTTTCTTCTTTTGCTTCTTATCAAGATTGTCTGATTCTTTCTATACCTTACACTCATTTGCCACCAATGCTTGTGGCTTGGAAGACTTGATTAGACCCATGTTCATTAACTTAGCTTCCTCTTGGATTAGGAGATTTGCAAAGTCATCAAACTTAGGATCAACATATGATGCTCCCATAGAAAGTCGATGGGTATGAAAGCCAGAAACAAACACTGAATACTCAAGACCAAGCTTGGATAACACATTCAGAATCAATTGTAAATCCTCTTTTTCAATAGTGCATTCTTTCAATTGTGTTCTTAGTTGCTTGATTTTGGAGATGTAGTCTTGGATGTGGTCAAAACTTTTAGGATCAAGAATCATCAAATCATTATCAATCTGATAGCCTCTAATCTTATATGTTTTACCATATAATTTCTCAAAAGTCTCCCATGCCTCTTTAGGTGTATTACATGATTCAATATGAAACTGCAAATCAAATGAGACTAATGAACATATGCATCCAAGTGTTTTCTCACGATCAATCTCCCACTTTGCCAATTCTTTAGCATCTGTAGGTTTTTGAATTGTGTCCTTTAGATGACCTATTAGACCTTTCATCATGAGATAGTTTGATACTGATTTTCTCCATGTAGCATAATTATGTGGATTTAGGGGTTCAATTTGAGATCTCCCCATTGCAAGAACACAAACCAAGCAAAAGAATGCAAATAATCACTGCAAGATTACCCCCCCCCCAAATCATTCAATTAAGAAACCCCCCTAAGCAATATCTGATTTGTCACTTTATATTTAGTGCATTTACAATTTCCACTTGCAGAAAAACAACAAAGTGGACTTTGATCTTGGTACATGCAAATGCCAAAATAGGCCACAGTATCAAGTACAATTTTTGGTACAAAATGAGATTAATATGATCCTACCACTAAGAATTACACGAAAAATCATGCACTTTCAAAAAAAATTGCACCTAAAAATGTTACCGTAGGAGCAAGATATGAGCTCTCGAAGTTCCCAAAATGAGGATGAAGCAGCAACCCCTGTGAGAATCTCCAAATTCTGAAAAAAAAGGCACCAAAACCAAAAACCGATTGCACCAGTGCGTAGAGCACGAAAAATTAGCCCAAATCAAAAAAAAATTCTCAAAAAAAGGACTCGAAATGAGCGAGATATTGAGCTTCAAAGTTCGCCTATCAAAATTAGAATGCAAACCGTGAGGGGGCAGAAAATTCAAAATTGCGCTGACGTCAGCGATGACTACTGCTGATGTGTTTAAAATAAGAGCTTAAATTTGACGGTTGAATTCCTGTCACCTGAAAAAAAATGCCCGCCTACCTAAATTTTCAACGCTGAAATATTCTTAAGAATCAATGTCGGCGATTTTTCTGCCATTGCCGGATTTATTTAAACGATCACCAGTGTTGGGGTCCGTAGGGACGAGTAGAAGCCCGCCACATGGTCTGAGTGGGGCTGTGGGTATTGGGGGGACATTGTCCTGTGTGGCCCACTGGTGTGTGGCCACATGGCCAGCGCGATTGGGCCCGCAGGTACCCTGTACCTACGCGGTACCCTATCACGGCTGCAGTACTTCGTATTGCGAATAAAATATCCGCAGAAATTTTTATTTGTTTTTTTTTTTTAATTTGATTTTTACAATAAAATTTCAAATAAAAATTTTACAAAAATTGCGAAATTATTAAAACAAATAATTTGCAAATATTTCGTAGGAAAAAATATATATATTTTTTAATCGTACTGACATAATAATGACGACCTGGGGGCCGTACGGCTCTTGGGCAAGATTTTTTTTGCCTCACCGGATGACTTGCTCCAAAATGGATGAATTGACAGTCGATCTTAGGGTTTTTGGCCCTTCTGGACGCGATGGTGGGGTTGAATTTGACCCAAAATGCTCCAAAAATGCAACTACCTTCTAGATCTGGTAACCACTCTTCAGCTTTAAACCCTCATAGATTTGGCCTCATATGTCCGATTTAGATGAAACAAAAGGCAAAATCGACTATCTCGAACCTTCCGAACACAATGGTGAGCTCAGATTTGCACCAGCAAGCTCGGATATGAACTTGCAACAAAGAGCCACGAACGGAACCTCCTTAGATCTGGAATCTCTCTTCAGAATAAGACTCTCCAATGGCACCCAACCCGCTCTGATACCATGTTAGAATTGGCTATGGCTGCCAAGATCTATGGACCAAATGGAAAGCACAAGAAAGAGAGAAATGATATGACAAGAATAAACTATATTCAATGTCATTGATATGATATGATTATGATTATTTACAATGAGAGAGACCCCTTGGTTATATAGCCAAGGTGAGAACATAGAAGGGCATAAGATTATGACAAGTGTCATAATCTTATGACATGAGACAACTAGGAAAACCTATTAGTCCACAAAAGGTGGAGAGATAATCACATGATGTGTCCACAAAAGGTGGAAATGATGAGGTAATGACATGTCAAGTCCACCAAAAGTGGAAAATCTCCAACAACCTCCTATGTGGTCCCTAAGTAAACTTAACTAAGGTGTAATTATGACCTAGGACAAGGTACAAGACATTTAATTACACCAACAGGGACAATTGAAGGTCATTTACTCTGCATAAGCTTTCCATTTCTACATTTGTGGGGTGCCAATGATCATCTTGACAAACTACTCATAGAGGAAATGAATATTTCTAAACCTGAACATGTTGGTGTAGCTGCAGGATTGCCTGGTGATAGAGGGTCACTTACATTGTTCCTTCCTGGTTAGTGAGCTACATTTGAGGTAGATACTCAGGACATGAATGAGGTTATAATGCACACTATCTAATCATTTGAGTCTTTTTCTGATGCATGAAGTTACTAGTTTTTAGTTGTGGAAATCTTCTGCAGAGTTCTGTGCAATGAGGTCACTAACAATGGTGTCTCTTGCTCAACGCATTATCAAATTATCTAGACCTAGTTCTACTGCTAGTAGGTTAATATTGTTATTTCATCCCCTTAAATATTGGATTTTTGTATACACTATACATACACACGAAATATGTGAAAATTAGATGATGAGGATTTAAAGGTCAATTAAGTCAAAGGGGACAACCAATATCAAGTTTCAGTGAAGGGTTGGGACTCATTTTTCATTTCAATTATTTTTCAATAATACAGTTGTAGGCATTTCTACTCTTGCTAGTTCAATACAAAAAAACAATGTTTTGATCGCATTATTGGGATACTCATGCAACCTAGATGTGAGAGGTGTGAGTCTAAAGTATGTTTTTGATAATATCAAAGAGTTATAGTGGCTCTAATCCTTGAAACTAAAAGTGTTACTAAAGCCAAAATGATGCAAGCAAGGTGGTGGAAAACCCCAAACAAACTCAAACTGATCAGATACAAACAACAACCAACCCTTGAATCACTAAACACTCAATTTGAATCAAGCTTTCACCAATAGGCTTGTAGCTTTCAAACACCAACTCTACCCAATATATTTTAGAGAAGGCAGTCTAAGAACCTTCTTACCACCCTTTGAGACTCACAACACAACTCAAAACAAGGTACCAATTGACTCCATAAGGATTCTTTGAGACAATTTTAAAATCCTTAAGTCTGCCCCTGTTTTTAGGACACCAATTAGCCTTTATTTGCAAAGGAGGTCCCTCCTAAACACAACCTATCACTCAAACTCAACAAATAATGATAAGTTGTGTCTCAAAACATCAAAAACCAACATCATTTCTCAAATTCAAACCTTCTAGAATGTTGTTCCCCAAAACCCTCACTTTAAGCAAGACACCAAGGGTTTATTGAAACTCACAATACCTGGACCTTACTGACACATCCAATGCATCAAACACCTTTCAAATTCCTTTCATAAACTCATAAAATCATTACATTGACAATCCTTTCACTTTTTTGTCAAAACACCACTTTGACACTCCATTTTCCATATGAAAAATCACTTTGTTTAGCCTTAGGGCCTTGCCCAACTTCGAACCACACAACTCTACTGCCTACCAAGACATGGAAACACATAAATTAAATACTTTTGGACCCATTCCATTAGATACAGTGAGGACAATGAGTGGAATGGGTCAAACTTCCATTTTAATTGACCTTCAACCCTAAACACAGAGATAACAGAGCAGTTTCAGAAAAACACAAAGAACTCCCTCAAATCTTAATATAAAATTCTCAAATTGGATCCAATTAAGAGCTAATACATGCCTCAATGAAATACAGTGAAGTTCAAAGCATATCCTTGACTGTACGGGCCATACAGAATAAGAGAAGTTCAGAAAAATAGTAATTTTAGCAGAAATTGTGACGTTTATTAATGTGAAATCTTCAATACAAATTCCAACTACCTATTCGAGCCTTGGAGATGTTTTTAATACATTTTCCATTCAAATTCTAACTTCCCCAATGCCTATAACTGTCTTTTGGATTACTAAACCCTTCATATTCCCATAAATTGCATTAGCTTTGCACTTGACAATATTTCATTTTTGCAGCTTTTACTAATTTAAAACCTAAGACTCCAAAATCACCCCAACACAATGAGAATGGTCTTTTTTAGACCTTATTTAAGGTAAATATACCTTAAAAAACCCCTACATTATCTCACAGAGGATTCACAAATGTACTATTTTAAGAGAAGGGTAAACAATCTGCCAAAGCAGCTGGAGATTAAAGGGGAAATTCCTATTGCAGATTTGTTTGTTGATAGAGCTGCAAGGAACATGGGTAAATATTTCCATTGTAAATAACTTGGAATCAATGCAAAAAAATATAGTGATCATCAGGAAACAAGGTCTGATTGAATGCTATTCTGACTTGTGTTTTCTAATTTGGAGAAGATGCTTCAATCTTTACAATTAATTTCGTGAATCTAGAAACTTGAGTAATTGTTGTGTTTATAATATGTTATAAGTTTCAGGTAATATTCAATATGTGTTTTGTCAAACTTTCAATTGAAAACTTGTCTATAATGTGAAATTACACATGTAGGATAATATATATGGAAAAACATTGCAAGATGCAGCTCTGATCTAATGTCTAGATTCTTTGTTTATTACGATATGTGTGATCAGCCTGGGTGAAGAGGTTTTTTCCATTTTTTGGGTAACCTTTAAACTCCAGTACTACAGTAACTTAGATTAAAATAACTTTTTCTCTGGAAGAAGTATTAAGTGACACGAAACAAGAATATTGGGGTTGTTACTGTGAATAGATGTAGCTCTTTGTCAATAACAGTTATGAACTGAGGGTGCATTTGGGTGTTTTTGTCAATGCATCCAAGTTTCACATACTCAAAGTAGACAGTTTTTTCTTGCTTTATAGTTTTTACTACTGAATAATCATTATTACACATGTTTCTAATATTTGAACCAACTGTTGTTGTCATTTCCTATGGTCTTGACATGAAGGTTACCTCTGTTGGTGAGAAGAATGTCTTGATTTCTGATCTTGGAAGAACCAACTGCAGCTACCATTGTCTATGGTATTGACAAGAAGGCTACCATTGTTGCTGAGAAGATTTATCCTTGCTTGTACTTGTTGCAAAATAAATCTATCTTCACAATTGATGTAGAGCATTTAGGGTGTAGTGCTTAGTCTTGTTGCATTCATCTAAGAGAGTCCTACATGTTTTCATATCTATTGTATGCTAAGCATTGTACCACCTAGTCAATCAATATCAATCATTGTACATTACAAAGAAATTCTAGGTAATCATAATATCCTTTCTTGTTACATGACAAAGCAATTTCTAGGTAACTATATAATTCTATCGGTGTATTCCTTGCACCTCCTCTAGGTGCAAGTGCTAGTTATATTTCTGATACAAATGTTTTAGATAAGAACATAAGTTGCAGCATTTTTAGGATCTAACTAAAAAGCAGTGTTGCTAGAAATACTCAGCCTATATTCATATACGATCCACATGTACCACAAATTTAACTAGCATCTTAGTAATAATGTTTAGGGTGTCCTCAATATAGCCAGCACGAGCATGAAGGTCAACCATGCACACCTAATGATCAACTATATATGTAAATTATAATGCAATAAGGGTTACTAACATGTGAAGTATGTGCAACCCTCATCCACTAAACCTACATGACTGCATGCACCTAGAACCCAATCTGAAATTGATTCCAATTACAACCTGTCATAGCTGCAACACTTGAATATAATAGAGTGTGGAGGTTTAAATAAGCTCCCTGATTCCATTAGCAAGTTGTCACAGCTGCAACACTTGAGTATAGAAGGGTGTAAAAGTTTAAATAACCTCCTTGATTCTATTGGCAACTTGTCGCAGTTGCAACACTTGACCATAGAAGATTGTAGAGGTTTAAATTACCTTCCTTATTCCACTGGAAACCTGTCATGTCTGCAGTACTTGAAAATAGTAAGTTGTAGAGGTTTAAATAACCTCCCTGATTCCATTATCAACCTATCACAAATGTAGCACTTGAACATAATAGGAATTTTCAAAGGTTTAAATAACCTCCTTGATTCTATTGAAAATCTATTGCAGCTGTAGCATTCGAAACTAAAATATTGTCATGGTTTAAATAACCTCCTTGATTCCATTAGAAACCTGTCGCAACTGCAACCTTGAACATAGAAGGGTGTGAACGTTTAAATAACCTTCTTGATTCCATTGGCAACCTATCACAACTACAACACTTGAACATGGTAGGGTGTATAGATTTAAATAACCTCCCTCATTCCATTGGATACTTGTCACAGCTGTAGCACTTGAACATAGAAATGTGTAAAATTTTAAATAACCCCCTTGATTCTATTGGAAACCTGTCACAGCTGTAGCACTTGAACATAGAAGACTGTAGAGGTTTGAATAACCTTCTTGATTCCATTGGCAACCTGTCACATCTGCAGCACTTGAAAATAGAAAGTTCCAGAGGTTTAAATAACCTCCCCAATTCCATTGTCAACCTCTCACAGCTACATCACTTGAATATAATAGGAAATTTTAAAGTTTTAAATAGCCTCGATTTTGTTGACAATCTATCACATATCATTGCCGTTTTCTTTTATGGAATTGAAGACATTTCTCTGGAGCTTAGAAATATTATAAATTTGTAATTGAATTGTATCCTTTCCTAGTTTTTTTTAAATAAATAATGTGAAAAATATGCAGGCAGGGACAGGTATTGTAGAGCTTATTGCATTGGAAATAGCCAAACAAGTATTGCAGGATAGCTACATTTAATAGATTTTCTTGCTATGCCATTTCATTGTCGCTAGTGTTTGAGTAACCATTTTCTGTTGTATCTACAAGTTTGGCACATAATTGCTTCTTTTTAGACAAAAATCTCATTGAATGAAGCTCACAAGAGGATATGGCTGGTGGACTCTAAGGTCTCTCTCAGTCTCTCCACATACCCTCCTTCCAAATGCCTTGGATGCATGCACACAAAAATTTGAATTGTCTATGATCTTAATTCTTTTACTGCATAAGTTCTTTAGATATAATATTAAGCTATCAAATTGAAGGAATCGATTAGTTTTTCTTCTTGTATTGAAATTTTTAAATCATCTGCTAACATTGAATAATTTTTAGAGAGTGAAACACTAGTTTTACAATGTTTTTCACATTCCAGGGGCTCATTGTGAAGTCCAGAATGGAATCTCTTCAACATTTCAAAAAGCCATGCGAACATGAGCATGAATCCTATAAAAAATTACTGGATGTTGTGGAGGTTGAACTTGATTCTTTTCTGAGCATTAATTATCTCTTTTAAAATACAGAGGATTTATATAAACCCTCTTGGTTTGTTTAAAAAATTAGCTTATTGAGATTCCATACTATATTTAGATTGATCATGGTAGGTCTGCCATACCATTGTAATTGAAATACAAAGTATCTAAACTCTTATCTTTTGAGCAGTCAATCAGGCCTACGGTTTTGATTGGAACTTCAAGAGTTGGAAAAAATTTCACAAAAGAAGTGATTGAGATTTTTTCCTCTTTTAATGAGGTAAATTATTTGTTGTAGAAGTATATACCAAAATTTCTATTTAATTTTTTATTCATTTATTTAGGTTACCAAGCAAGTATAGATTATCATTACAAAGGGTTTTATGCTCAGTATTGAGATAATATTTTTTGATTTCCTATAGAAACCATTTATTTTAGCTCTTTTGAATCCAACTTCTCAGTCTGAATGTACTTCAGAAGAAGCATATACATGGAGTAAGGTATACTTTTTTGACTTTACATAAATTGCAATAAGGATATTACTAAGTTACTTTTCATTTTATTTCTAAGTACATTTTGGATATCTGAGTACCACCACTGACAAGGGAATTTATTTATTTTTAATGCACAAACAATTTCAGTAATTTCTTATCAATTTCATATGCAAATGAATGGAGGAATTTGATTGTTAGATGTTGAATAAAAGTGTCATTCATCAAAGCATAAGGAGACACTAAATAAAGAGAAACATAACACCCCAACTTTATTATTGCAACTTGAATTAGTGATATGATTTAGGGCCCTGATTAAAATATGACTTTTAAAGGAACAATTTATAGTACTCTGATTCATAATTATATTTCCACAGGGACGTGCAATATTTTCCAATGGGAGTCCTTTTGATCCTGTTACTTATGATGGAAAGACTTTTACTCCTGGCTAGGTTTCTTTTATCAATTCTACTTGATGTTCCTGTGAAAAGCTAGAAAAATATCTTTTATGCATATTGTATTATTTATAAATGCACTTGTAACATCTTTTCAAATATTTTGCAATTTCCTTTTTGTTAGGGAAAGGTGCACTGTCAATTTTATCATTTTTTTGGTAGTGTTACTTCCCATGGAGAGGATTTACATTTATATTAATTCCACCATATAAGCTTCTCTATAGTTCACTCCCACTTCTATTCATCTTACTTTGAGCTTATATTTTTTATTTAATTATTTGTAGGCTAATAATGCTTATATCTTCTCTGGATTTGGTTTAGGCTTGGTCATGTCAGGAACAATTTGTGTCCATGATGATATGATTTTGGCAGCTTGTAAGCCATTTTTAATTTTATATAAATCCTATGCATAAAATCTTTTATATCATGCTCAATATAAATGGCATAAACCTTGGTATGTTATTGTGTAATAGCTCAAGCTTTAGCTCAATAGGTTACTAAAGAGCATCTAGAGCAAGGTCTCATCTATCCACCATTTCAAAATATCAGAAAAATATCAGCCCACATAACTGCAAAAGTTGCGGCCAAGTCCTATGAACTAGGTAAGCCCTAAACTTATGAAGGAGGAGGTAAGAATTAAAATAGAGATAATGGACATCTTGAATGGAGATATGAAAGTCATCTGCATTGATAGCAATTGAAAGGAAAAGAAAATAGAAGCAGCTAGATAGCTTTATGTTATCACCATGTTTTGTCCTAAATATCATGTTTTGGGATGCAGTTTATTCATTTTACATCATTGTACAGTCCTTTTCTCTTTCTCTATTTTCTAGCCAAGACACATGCAGAAGTTTCCTTAAGCTATACAATTTTTTAACATTGATAGACGTAAGAATTATTCTAGCCAATTAACCATTATTTTATACTTGATTTCATAATCAAATGTAAAGTTTTCCCAGTTTAAATTTGCATCTAATCTCAAGATGAAGAGACAATATTTGTAAGTGCTAGTGTTATTCCAAATGAAAAGGCATGGCCCTTGACACTACCAACTCCATTTCCAAGCAAAAACCTTTCTTCGCTGGTGTGCAAGTTTCTCTCTTATGTTTTGGAATAAGTGATTGTAGTGTTCCTACCAAGGTTTTTCAACAAACTTGCAAATTCTCCAGCTTTTAAATCATAGGATTTTGTCAAACAATTGGTAGAACATTTTACCCAAACAATAATTCTAAGTTTTTATGACAAGAGCAGCTGCAACTATTTGTTGTTATCATGGACAATTTAATGATCATTTGCAAACATTGAGTCATTCATGGACATTTTGACAAATAGTTGGCCAATTCAACATTGTTGGGAATAGTTACAATCAACAATGTATACTAATATTAATTAGAGATAATTATGAACTTATACTGCTGCAAGTTGTTATAGGGTTTTCTGGCTAAAACAAGTTGTGTTCACTCCCTCAAAGTTATGTACTTACTTCTAATTCTTGTTACAATTTTGATATGATAACAACAATCTGAATTTGTTCAATTTATGCCCAATTTTGGATGCAACTTCACTAATAGAATAACTACTGATGATATTATGTGTAAGCAACAATTCTGGATCATTCAATAGGTGATGGTTGGGTTAATCACTTTCCAGATTTCTATTTTTTCTTACTGGCTATAACAAACAGCATGCATGAAGATGTTGTATCCTCCCCTTATCCTTCCTAAACTGCCATGTACCACCGTATAAACAAATGAAATGGCATATACAAGGGATAGCTAGAATATTGTGATCAAAATACTCCTAATAAATGAATTGACTCACTTCAAATAACACCCACTTCTTTCTTTCCTTAGACGGCTCCTTTGGTAGCTAAAACTTAATGCAAATCTCTTTACTTGTTGTCTATGCTATAGCTAGATATTAGCTAATATAATCAACAATATTGTCTTCAAAATAGGACTGCAGATATAATACAGTATGAAACCTTTGGTGTGTAGAACCACACGCCCAAACCCAAATCTTCAATATGCTCCACAAATTTTTATTTGCTTGCAATTGGTTTTCAATTAAACTCAAACCTATGAAATATGTCTTGATATTCAACAAAAAAACTACACAAAACACATAACTAAACACTACAGAATCAAGTGGCACAAACATTCAACACAATGGTGAACTCTATATGAATCCACTCAATTACCTAGGTGGGTTTTCCTCCACTAAACTGATGGCCAAAAAGGTTTTCATCCTTTGGTTGAATATTCCTTGGTGCCATGCTTATCATTGTGTTTTTAACTTCATGGCATTCCACTACTACTTGTTCATTGGACATCATTCCTTCTTTTTGCATACTCTTACACTATTTTCTAACAATGAAAGGCTCTTTCTCTATTATTTATGTGACCTCTACATCGAACCTTATTTGTTACTCTTTTACTATTGCTATGAAAGCAAGCTATGGCTTCTACAACATATGGATTTGCTCTTTTTGGCTCACAGGTTTTATTTCGTTATACTTGATAGAACATACATTTTTTGAATGCTCAAATTGATCTTCGTAGTTAATATCTGAAGTAGGCCCTAAGTCAATCAATTTGGGTGTAGATTCCTCCACACCTCCTTCATTTGTCTATGCATCTCTAGTATGCAGGTCAATCACTTTCTTACTTCAAATCTGATCTCAATGTCACAACTATAGACTTTTCATCTAAGTTTTCTATAACCACTATCTCCGATCTGCACTTTCAACATGACTGTCCACTCTCTGTTTTAGGATAAATCTCTAGCAAGGGAAATGAGGAAAGTTGAAAACAATTGTATCAAACCTCCTCAACTTTATAATCACTGTGATATGCTTCTTCTCTGTGATGATTAGCCTTCTTCAAATTTGTTGTCCTTTGATACTTGAAAATCAGCACTTGAGAATCATTGTCTTATTTTATCAACCATATCATGCAACTGTGATGCTTGGCACTATCAATATGAGGAAACATTACCATGATCATTGCTATCCTTTTGTAAAAGAAACTCGAACTGCATCTATACCTCCGACATTCATTTGAGCTCATTATCATTCATGACTGATTTTCTTCACAAACTCGTTATGACTGTCTTCTTTTGAGTGACCCCAAAACTAGCAGCAAGAGTGCCATGTCTACGAGTGCGATTTCATGATCCTCATAAGGACTTTCCATTATCATCATTTTGCTCATTTCTAGGTATTTGGAACTTGACTCCTCGAGGCTTCACTTTATCTACATAGCCTTCTATTGCCATGTTTCTTGAAATTTTCCCTTGCTCAACCTTTTGCAAAGTCCTTCTTTATAGTGTTGCCCTTTAGCTGTGCTTCATGCATTGTAAATGACTGGTGACTGATCTTTACTTGGTTTGACAACTTCAAAGTGGGTTTCCTTTATAATATGAAAATTGCCCTCTTACGCCTTGACTATCTTTTATATATTAATATTATTTTCCTTTCATTTTGGTGACTATCTTAATGTTAATGTGAGCGAAATTGCAGCCTTTTCTCATGAATTTTCTTGTAAATATCACAGTGAAATTGCTGCTCTAAAACTATGAGAATTGTTGCTCATGAAGACATCTTTATTGCACTTTGTTGGTCTAAAATTTCTGCACCTTTTTGATTAAAATTGCTGCTCCAAAATCTGTCCTTATTGTTGCTATTTTTTGGACATTAATTTTCTACTCATATGACAGCATATTGCTGCTCATTATGATCTATTTGTTGTTCATGAATGATTTGTATTGCTGTTCATATTGACAGTATATTGCTACTTATATTTCACTATCATTTCTGCTCATTGTTATCTATATTTTTTGCTCATATTAACTATCATTTCTTGTTGCATCCTTTTGTCATCTATTGCTATTGTCATCTCATGGGTTTTGGCATCACAAACAAGGAAAAGTTATAACATCTTCATTAGTATATGAGCAACATAAAGCTTTGTGTTGCACTCCATAATGACTGGCAATAAAGAACAGCCATGTTCCTATTCTTTTCTAAGTTGTTGAACATCATAAAGGCAAGGTTTTGGAGCTATATTTTTATTTTAATAACTATATTTTCATTTTAATAAACATATTCTAAAACCCTCGTTGAAATCTTATTTTCAGGTTGCAGCTCGTCAAATTAGAGAGGTGAACATGCACTCTTTACTTTCATCCTACCATGACCAGTGAGATTTCTAGATAGGAAGTTGCCATCCTTCTCATTCGAATCCTTCCAATCTTCTCTCAAGGGTTGTCCTGCTGGAATG